>JAJAQA010000015.1:34568411-35073411 GCA_021464565.1 Rutilus rutilus | reverse complement strand
ACGTCACACGCCATCAGTGCGCTTCATGCTCTAGAGCTGTAGACAGACATCAGTCACAGAGCAGCGCAGACGTCACACGCCATCAGTGCGCTTCATGCTCTAGAGCTGTAGACAGACATCAGTCACAGAGCAGCGCAGACGTCACACGCCATCAGTGCGCTTCATGCTCTAGAGCTGTAGACAGACATCAGTCACAGAGCAGCGCAGACGTCACACGCCATCAGTGCGCTTCATGCTCTAGAGCTGTAGACAGACGTCACACGCCATCAGTGCGCTTCATGCTCTAGAGCTGTAGACAGGCGTCACACGCCATCAGTGCGCTTCATGCTCTAGAGCTGTAGACAGACATCAGTCACAGAGCAGCGCAGGCGTCACACGCCATCAGTGCGCTTCATGCTCTAGAGCTGTAGACAGACGTCAGTCACAGAACAGCGCAGACGTCACACGCCATCAGTGCGCTTCATGCTCTAGAGCTGTAGACAGACATCAGTCACAGAGCAGCGCAGGCGTCACACGCCATCAGTGCGCTTCATGCTCTAGAGCTGTAGACAGACGTCAGTCACAGAGCAGCGCAGACGTCACACGCCATCAGTGCGCTTCATGCTCTAGAGCTGTAGACAGACGTCACACGCCATCAGTGCGCTTCATGCTCTAGAGCTGTAGACAGGCGTCACACGCCATCAGTGCGCTTCATGCTCTAGAGCTGTAGACAGGCGTCACACGCCATCAGTGTGCTTCATGCTCTAGAGCTGTAGACAGGCGTCACACGCCATCAGTGTGCTTCATGCTCTAGAGCTGTAGACAGGCGTCACACGCCATCAGTGCGCTTCATGCTCTAGAGCTGTAGACAGACATCAGTCACAGAGCAGCGCAGACGTCACACGCCATCAGTGCGCTTCATGCTCTAGAGCTGTAGACAGACATCAGTCACAGAGCAGCGCAGACGTCACACGCCATCAGTGCGCTTCATGCTCTAGAGCTGTAGACAGACGTCACACGCCATCAGTGCGCTTCATGCTCTACAGCTGTAGACAGGCGTCACACGCCATCAGTGCGCTTCATGCTCTAGAGCTGTAGACAGGCGTCACACGCCATCAGTGCGCTTCATGCTCTAGAGCTGTAGACAGGCGTCACACGCCATCAGTGCGCTTCATGCTCTAGAGCTGTAGACAGGCGTCACACGCCATCAGTGCGCTTCATGCTCTAGAGCTGTAGACAGACATCAGTCACAGAGCAGCGCAGACGTCACACGCCATCAGTGCGCTTCATGCTCTAGAGCTGTAGACAGACGTCACACGCCATCAGTGCGCTTCATGCTCTAGAGCTGTAGACAGACGTCACACGCCATCAGTGCGCTTCATGCTCTAGAGCTGTAGACAGACATCAGTCACAGAGCAGCGCAGGCGTCACACGCCATCAGTGCGCTTCATGCTCTAGAGCTGTAGACAGACATCAGTCACAGAGCAGCGCAGACGTCACACGCCATCAGTGCGCTTCATGCTCTAGAGCTGTAGACAGACATCAGTCACAGAGCAGCGCAGACGTCACACGCCATCAGTGCGCTTCATGCTCTAGAGCTGTAGACAGACGTCACACGCCATCAGTGCGCTTCATGCTCTAGAGCTGTAGACAGACATCAGACACAGAGCAGCGCAGACGTCACACGCCATCAGTGCGCTTCATGCTCTAGAGCTGTAGACAGACATCAGTCACAGAGCAGCGCAGACGTCACACGCCATCAGTGCGCTTCATGCTCTAGAGCTGTAGACAGACATCAGTCACAGAGCAGCGCAGACGTCACACGCCATCAGTGCGCTTCATGCTCTAGAGCTGTAGACAGACGTCACACGCCATCAGTGCGCTTCATGCTCTAGAGCTGTAGACAGGCGTCACACGCCATCAGTGCGCTTCATGCTCTAGAGCTGTAGACAGACATCAGTCACAGAGCAGCGCAGGCGTCACACGCCATCAGTGCGCTTCATGCTCTAGAGCTGTAGACAGATGTCAGTCACAGAGCAGCGCAGACGTCACACGCCATCAGTGCGCTTCATGCTCTAGAGCTGTAGACAGACATCAGTCACAGAGCAGCGCAGGCGTCACACGCCATCAGTGCGCTTCATGCTCTAGAGCTGTAGACAGACATCAGTCACAGAGCAGCGCAGACGTCACACACCATCAGTGCGCTTCATGCTCTAGAGCTGTAGACAGATGTCAGTCACAGAGCAGCGCAGACGTCACACACCATCAGTGCGCTTCATGCTCTAGAGCTGTAGACAGACATCAGTCACAGAGCAGCGCAGACGTCACACACCATCAGTGCGCTTCATGCTCTAGAGCTGTAGACAGACATCAGTCACAGAGCAGCGCAGGCGTCACACGCCATCAGTGCGCTTCATGCTCTAGAGCTGTAGACAGACATCAGTCACAGAGCAGCGCAGGCGTCACACGCCATCAGTGCGCTTCATGCTCTAGAGCTGTAGACAGACGTCACACGCCATCAGTGCGCTTCATGCTCTAGAGCTGTAGACAGGCGTCACACGCCATCAGTGCGCTTCATGCTCTAGAGCTGTAGACAGATGTCAGTCACAGAGCAGCGCAGACGTCACACACCATCAGTGCGCTTCATGCTCTAGAGCTGTAGACAGACGTCAGTCACAGAGCAGCGCAGACGTCACACACCATCAGTGCGCTTCATGCTCTAGAGCTGTAGACAGACATCAGTCACAGAGCAGCGCAGGCGTCACACGCCATCAGTGCGCTTCATGCTCTAGAGCTGTAGACAGACATCAGTCACAGAGCAGCGCAGGCGTCACACGCCATCAGTGCGCTTCATGCTCTAGAGCTGTAGACAGATGTCAGTCACAGAGCAGCGCAGACGAAGCCTTTTACAGTTCCTCCTGAACCAACACAACCAGCTCATGCTGCCTTCACGCCATAACTGCTGTCATAAGATATGGAAACCCGTGACCAGTGATGGGAATAACGGCGCTATAAATAGAATAAAAATAGAAAAAAGCGTGCGGTGTGAATGCTCTAATCTGTTAACATGGGCGCCGGAATAAATCCGCTCTGCTAACGCTCTGCTAACGCGTGCAGTGTGAACCCGGCCTGAGCCGAGAGGCAAAGACTTGTTTACTGGTCTTCCTTGGTATACCTCATATTGTTACACTGGTCTACTTTTTCGAGGAAGAAAATACTTGAAGTACAGTATATCTACCAATTGTCTGAAGTTTTTTGTTTTGTTTTATTTGCACTACAAAGAGTTTATATTTGTTATTTCTTTTTGGTATATAGTGCTTAAAGGGATAGTTCACCCAAAAATGAAAATTCTGTCAGTAATTACTCACCCTCATGTTGTTCCAACCCCGTAAGACCTTCGTTCATCTTCGGAACACAAATTAAGATATTTTTGATGAAATCTGTCTCACTCCTCCATAGGCTGCTAGGTGGCCCAAACTTGCTGGCCCAGAAAATGTATTAAAGACATCGTTAATATAGTCCAAGTGACTACAGTGGCTCAATCTTAAGTTTATAAAGCGACGAGAATACTTTTTGTACGCAAAAACAAACAAAAATAACGACTTTATTCCACTTGGTGACGTGCAACACAGACGCGCTGCGCTATTACACTACGCGAAAAGACCCGAGGCCCAGAGAGAAGGAAATGAAAAGTGGAATAAAGTCGTTATTTTTGTTTGTTTTTGCGCACAAAAAGTATTCTCGTCGCTTTATAAACTTAAGATTGAGCCACTGTAGTCACTTGGACTATATTAACGATGTCTTGACTTTAATACATTTTCTGGGTCAGCAAGTTTCAGTCCCTTAGTAGCCTATGGAGGAGTGAGCCAGCTCTCAGATTTAATAAAAAATATCTTAATTTGTGTTCTGAAGATGAACGAAGGTCTTACGGGGTTGGAACAACATGAGGGTGAGTAATTACTGACAGAATTTTCATTTTTGAGTGAACTATCCCTTTAACAAGCTTAATTTAATTGTGCCCAGTTGTGGCCCGTTGAGGGCAATAAATATCAAAAGTTCCAGAACATCTATTGTGTATCGATCCACTATATAAACATAATATCGACAGACATGGCATTTGATTGGAGGCTAGTCTCGCTTTGTCCCACAGCGACATGAATATAGTTTAGATTTGTGCACATTGTTTCTGTTAATAATGTATTGTATTAAGTGTCCATTTCATTATAATATTCAGATTTATCATGAATAATCGAACATGTACATGTATTATCAGTTCTGTTATAGAGGGGTGGAGGTGGGGTTACATTTGAGCATTTAAAAATGTACTTGAAAGTAACGCAATAGTTACTTTCTGAAGTAACTAGTTACTTTTATAATTTGTAACTGAGTAACTAATTTAGTTACTTTTTGAAAGAAGTAACTAGTACCTGTAATGTTGTGTGCTTTGAGACACGAGGTAGTTTAACGCCGTCTCGTCTCATGACGTTTTTCTGTCTCTGTGGTGTGTGTGTGTGTGTGTGTGTTCGTGTGTTTTGGAGACGCTCTGAAGGGAGGGTGGGATCTCATGCTTTCAAAGCTTAGCTCGCTGTTGCTAGCCTCTCCCAAAATCGCCTACCCTACCTTTAAACTGGGATTAAAATGTTTTTGTTTTTTCACTGGGTGATCAGCCCCGCCACAAACCAACAAATTAATAAATATTGTTGTCATTGTTTTTGACCATGTAACATGTATTCTGACAAACAGTTTTGTAAAAAAAACAAAATTAGATACCAGTGGAATTTCACAATTGTTGTTTTTAATTTCTATACCACAGCTAAAGCTACTAGCTTAACTAATATAGAAATAACTCAGCCAGAGATCCCCGGCTAAAGATTCTGATTTTGACCATTCTTTTCTGGTGAAAGAAATGCATAAATGAAGAAGAAAGCCAAAATATTAAATGTGCTGGATGTACATTTTCTGAGTAATCCACTATTTTCTATAGGCGAATCAAAATTACTATTTTCACCTGAGATTTGGAGCCAAATTACAGGGGGTCAAAATTACTTTTAAAAGATGGCAGCATCATTATTTTACTTTCACACTGAGATCGGTGTATTAGTCAAATCTGCTTACTTCTTTGTTGCATTAACAGTGACAGTTCAGAAATGGGGGAAAAGCACTTCCTGTGTTTTTTGCCCCAGGTTTGCATGCCTGTAACTCAAGAAGTATTAAAGATTTCTAAATATCCTTCTAGATTCTGGTTCTTATCAAACGTTTCTTTTGGGATCTTCATTTTAAAGGCCCCAAATGGTACAAAGCCAGAGATGTGGAGATCCTAATGCGGCTCCGTGAACAATTTGGAAGACATTATCAATGGTCAAAAACCAAATGTGCGTCACTTTGCGTACCGCTGATATTTAGTCTTTTAAAGAGGAATATCTGAACAACAAATAATGTTGAAACTAGTAATTTCTCTCTTTTTTTTCCAATCAATTCAATTGCATAGAATATATCTGAGTGCAATAAAAAAAAAAGATATCTTAATATTCTTCTAGTCTAATTCTAATAAACTTTTCCTTTTGGAATCTTTATTTTTAAGGTCCTTATATGGTTCAGTCACATAGAAATGGGGATCCCAATGCGACTCCATGTTCAAATTGTTGAATTGTACCCATTTTCAATGGTCAAAAACCAAATGTATGTAGCTTTTCAAACAGTAATGAAATTATATTGTGCACTAAACTTATTTTTTGCCTCTAACTCAATCACAGGTGACTGAAATTGTAAAATTTACTAGCCCTTTGCTAATTAAAGACATTTTTTAGTCGCCTAGCATAAAATTTGTGATTTGCTCGCATTTCAGCAAGTTGACCTCTGCTATTATTCATGGCCCAGTTCTTTAAAGCTGCCTAATGAACCGAAAGTGAAAGATTTCTTGTGTGATTATAGCAGTGTTTTACACACAGTTTGGATCTGCCATCAGAGTTCAGTGATAGTGATAGTGATAGTGTATTGGTGTTTCCCCAGACGTCAGTGTGAGAGGGCATCGTAATGGAGCAGCTTCAGGGAGCGTGGAGAAGCGTCACCAACGGTCTGGGAACCAAGGAGTCTGTGTTTGAGAGCTCCTGTGTGATGCAGTCTCCTCAGCGCCAGTCCTCAGACGAGCCCAGAACCAGCCGGACCATCCGGGTCTTCCTGCCCAACCAGCAGAGGACAGTGGTGAGAGCCTCTCAGACCTGCGTTCTCCTACAGCCTCTTCAGGGCTTGAATCGCTCCCATCTGGGCGGAGACTCAAAATTCCTTTGGCCAGAAGAAACGTGTATAAAAAATCGTTTATCCCAACGGCAGTGATTATCTTAAACCATACAATTTTCTAAAGGGATACAATAGAATGACTAGCATTATAGCGTGTGTTGGGAACAGTGTTTAATTGTATAATTTTGTTCATTCTGTGTGTGTGGTGTTAATGTGTGATGTGTTTTTAAGCATTAATGTGAATGCTTCTATGTCTCCAGAGACGAATTTCCACTCCGTAACAAACAGTAAAGTTCAGCTCGACTCATAGAGCCCGGCGGGCACGAGCATCTCAGTCAGTACCGGTGCTGAACACTCAGTAGAGCAGATCAAACACTGGCAGAAGAGTGTGGTCTGAACTGTTGTGTGATTATTGATATTGCAGTATTATAAGCAATAGAGCTGCGAGAAACGATTTCCTCAACAGTAATCTGCCTCAAAACTTACAAATGATTGTTGGCATGAATTCTGAAGACTATTAAATCCAGTGGCCAGTTCCTCTTGTCTTACATAGAATGCCAGTATGACTGAAGGGCTGTGTGTGCTCATGATGGGTGGTGTGTGTGCAGGTGTGTGTGCGCGCCGGCGTGACGCTGCACAGCTGCCTGATCAAGGCGCTGAAGGTTCGAGGGCTCCAGCCGGAGTGCTGCGCTGTCTTCAGTCTCCACCCCGGACACAGGAGGTCAGTTCCCCTCGGCTCCAGCGAGACGGCCAGACATATCAGCACTACCTTTCTTTCTATATCTTACGATATTATTGATATTTATCACAACATTTATTTACCATTAATGGGGAAGGAAATGCTTTCCACATATTTGCCAGACTGAGTAGCTACCTTTTAATTTCGGATTCTGTGTTTCATGATTTAATCATCCTTCCCTCGCGCTCTGTAACAAATCCTTCCCTTGTGGGTCAAAATGACCCGAAGCCCTAAAATTATACTTCTTTCTCTTTTTTTTTTTCGTCCAGAAAGCTTATTTTATTTTGATAATATTTTTTCTATTTTTAATGCAATTTTTTTGTGCTATTTTTTATTTTATTTACCTTTAAATGACTAAATTTGATCAATAAATAATAAGTAAATAGTAATTTAGTCATTTAAGCACATTCCTCACATTCTTTCAACGTAAATTCAAAATGACATAAATCTTTTATTCAGCTCAAAATATCTTACATTGGGTGTCTTTGACCTCTTGTGGGGATAAAATAGTATAACATGACATTTCAAGACTCTTGCCACTAGATGAGCAAATGAGCTGTTCCGCTGAGTCCTCATTTTTTGTTAAAGTTTTAGCATTTTCAGCTTGAATTTGAGCTTTTTTAGGTTTTTCTGTGTGTCCTGAAGCATTCCTCGCATCCCACTCATTCCTATGGGGTCAAATCGACCCGAGAGGGAAGGATCTGTTACTTTTTTAAATCTCAACCACAAAACTCCTCGAATCCATTTAATTTTTTTGTGTATTTGTGGTTCAAGTGCGACAGAAGTCATGGGGTCTTGGACCCCTCCGATGAACACTAGCATTTTTCTTTCTTTCTTTTTTTATTTTTTTGGGGTCAAAATGACCCGAGGGAAGGATGAGAGTTTTTATACAAATGTATATAAACTTTAAGAGTTTAATCAAGCTTTTATGAAAATATAGCAATTAATATACAACAAAACATTGCATTTTTATTTTTGTCAAATAAGATGCTGCACAATAGAGCTGTTATCAAATATAGTGTGGTCAGTGTGAGGTGTCAATATGCCAAAGTGCGGCCGATTTCAGCCACAAAATCAGCTTGGCATCATGCCTACAGTTTCATTGACGTGTTATTCGAGAACGGCTTGGTCTATTGAAAAGCTTTTGATAACCTTTTCCTGGGATGGTCTGAAGATGATCTGGGCCAATTTTGGTGTAAATCAGACCAACGGTCTAGGAGTTCGAAAAAGTATGTTTTCAAAGAAAATCAAAATGGCGGACAGCAAATTCCAGCAAATATGTCATGATTGGTATCATTGCTCTCGGTATTACTCAAGGAATCTATCAAGATCAGTTTCACTAAAATAGGCAAAATTAATCAAACATTATTAGCTTTTTTTGAAACGTATAAAAGTTGACCAGAAGGTGGCGCTGTTCTGGAACTTTGAGTACCTTCAAGGCATAGTCCTGATGACACAGAGTTTCGCAATGATGCGCCAAGGCTTTCGTAAAATAAAGCTTTTCACAGCTAAATACTGTACTGTAGTTAGTGCTAATTTCACGTTATGTTTAATTATAGCGCGCAATCCCACCACTTTTTTATGTGTCCTCAGAGTGTGCTCATACATGTGTGTCAAATATCTCATTTCGGCCAATATTTATCAAACCAGTCATTTAAGTGTTAAAATATTGGTGATCCGTATCTGCCTCATATTTCCTGATCAGTGCGCCACAACTTTTTCATTTTCATTAAATAACGCAACTATGCGTTCTTTAAAGGTATTCATTCGGTGGGATATTGCTATAGGATCTGATGTTGAAAGTAAATTTCATCCCTAATGTGTCCGCTTTACACTGGTATTGTCCCTCATAGCTGGTTGACGTATGTGTATGTTTGCAGCAAGAAGTCTCGCATGGACTGGAGCACGGACTCGACCTCGCTCATCGGGGAGGAACTCCTAGTGGAGGTTTTAGACCATGTCCCCTTGACCACACACAACTTTGTGAGTGTTACACACGCCTGTTTGTGCACACCTGAAGAATTCTGTTCATAGTTCAAATTAAAAAGATGATTTCATTTTCAGGTTAGAAAAACATTTCTGAAATTGGCTTTCTGCGACATCTGCCAGAAGTTCCTGTTAAACGGCTTCCGGTGCCAGACGTGTGGCTACAAGTTCCACGAGCACTGCAGCACCAGAGTGCCCACCATGTGTGTGGACTGGACGAACATCCGACAACTGCTGTGAGTCTTCATCATCCTCCTCCTCAACAATACCCATCAGCTGAACATCAGGGGCACAGCCCATCTAACTGTTTACATGATACGCTGAGTTATTGATCAATGAAACTGTGAATATTCACATCAGTATTTGCAAAGAAAGTGAAAAGCATAAAGTGCCATGATGGTCTGTGTTTGCATGTCCTCGATATGAAAGCTTCAGTCCACATCCGTCTGTGTCTACATGAGCTTTACGTGAGGTAGTCTTACAGAACTCCCCCATTCAGTCCGAGGCATTCCTCAGTTGTTTTCATGGCACACATGAGTCTGATATTTTCACCGTGAATGACGCTTGACTGCTCTGCGTTTGGCAGATTGTTCCCCACTCCGGGTGAAAGTGGGACTCCGTCTCTTCCTACGCTCACATCTCGGAGAATGAGGGAGTCCCTGACCCGAAACAGGTAACGCATCGTCTCAGATCACATGATGCAAAACCATTGTTTTCCTGTAAATGTACACACACCGCTCAGCGACTGCCCGTGGTTTGATGGCTTGAGGAAAGCCTGGGTTACGTATAGTCAAGTCACCTTTATTTCTATAGTTACTTACTTTATATAATAATGTTTCAAAGCAGCTTTACAGAGATAACAGGAAAATAATGATTCAATGGCTCTAACAAAACAGCTGAAGTCACTTCAGTGTTGATTCAGTTTGGGTCAATAACTGTGTAAAGTTCATCAAATATGTAATGAGTTTAATTCGGCTGTACAGCAGCTCTGCAGAAACAGTGATGTCATCATCCGCTCAGCTCAGGTCTTATATAATAGTGTCAGTGCCGTCAGATCAACAGTACTGCTGAATATGAAGCGTCCTCAACTAAGCAAGAACACAAACTCCATCAGGACACAGAATAGAGACAAACCCTTGGGAGAAACCAATCGAGGGGCCAGGTCATATATCTCATAAATAATATAAAAGGTAAAATATACACTACTGGTCAAAAGTTTGGGGTCAGTAAGATTTTTAATGTTTTTAAAAGAAGTGTCTTCTGCTCACCAAGGCTGTGTTTATTTGATTAAAAATACAATAAAGCAGTAATATTGTGAAATATTATTCCAATGTAAATCAGCTGTTTTCTATGTGAATATATAGTAAAGTGTAATTTATTCCTGTGATCAAAGCTGAATTTTCAGCATCATTACTCCAGTCTTCAGTGTCACATGATCTCTAATATGATGATATGATGATCAAGAAACATTTCTCATTATTATCAATGTTGAAAACAGTTTTTTACGTTTTTATTTCATGATGCTATGATGAATATACAGTTCAGAAGAACAGCATTTATCTGAAATCTAAAGCTTTTGTAACATTAAACGCTGCCGTTCAAGAGTTTGGGGTCGGTAAGAATTTAAATTTTATTTTTTGGGGAAATAAATAAAATAAATCAATACTTTTATTCATCAAGGATGAGTTAAACTGATCAAAAGTGACAGTAAAGACATTTATAATGTTAGAAAATATTCTATTTTAAATAAATGCTGTTCTTTTGAACTTTCTATTCATCAAAGAATTGGAAAAAAAAAATGTACACAACTATTTTCAACATTGATAATAATAATGAATATTTTTTGAGCATCAAATCATCATATTAGAGTGATTTCTGAAGGATCATGTGACACTGAAGACTGGAGTAATGATGCTGAAAATTCAGCTTTGATCACAGGAATAAATTACACTTTACTATATGTTAAAATAGAAAAAAGTCATTTTAAATTGTCATAATATTTCACAATATTACAGTTTTTTTTTTTTTTTTTTTATCAAATAAACACAGCCTTGGTGAGCAGAAGAGACTTCTTTCAAAAACATAAAAATCTTACCGATCTAAAACTTTTGACCAGTAGTGTATATGGATTAAAAAAGGGACCCAAGCAATACGGTGATCTCCTTTGGCTTTCAGCAAACACTCAAAACACATGCACCGGTGAGTGTTGCTCGGGTAGACGCCACTAAAGCTTTATGCGAGCTCTTTAAATAACATTTGTGGATTACTGGAGCTATGACACACAGTGTGTTGTTGGCTAGGCCATCTAGTGGGATTTTGCTTTATGAAATTTGAGTAATAAATTGAAATGAAACGTGCTGTTTGTCTCCAGGTTCCCCCATCCCCTAGTTTCTGTGATGCTCTTGTTTCTTGATAACCGTGTCCGTGTGTGTGCACTAGTCTGGTGTTTCATCAGCTCTGTGCTCAGACACTCAAACCCTCATGTGTTCAGTTACTCCAGCCCTTCAGCTCTGACCCCGAGACTGCGCTCCACCTCCACACCCAACGTCAACATGCTCAGCACAACCCTGCCCGTACACAGCAGCCAGATCCAGGTGACCACGCACCACACACACTCCTGTCTCACCTCTACACATCTCTTCAGCTCCACCTCTATCTGTGTGTGTGACAGCTGTCAAACTCTTAAGCTCCTCTAAATATTGATTGGATTTGCTGTTCTCCTCTCTCTTTCACTCCACTGTTTCTTCCGTTCTCTCTTCACTGTCCTGTTGTTGTTGTGCTGTGAGTAGCTAGACTCGTCTCCGAGCTCCTGGTGCCAGCGGCAGTCTGGTCTGAAGAGAAGAGTAGGTATCGTTCTTCTGCCAGGCGTAAGGTAGTGCTTGACTGACAGAAGCTTCCTCACCCTGCCTGAGGTTAAGGCCGTTCTCTCACCTGGCTCCTTTTCTCTCTCGGTTCGGTTCGTCAAGACACACATGATCACGCCGATCGCGCTCGGATCCGCACAGAAGCAGTCGCTCCGAGATCGGCTGAACGAGGTGGTCTCGGCCCGACTGAACTCTGGGGCGGTTCGGTTGAGGTGCGAAACAGGGTTCGTACAAGGTGCTTAAAATGCTTGAAATTGAAGTCCTGTAAAACCCTTGAAAACAGCCATATATTCATGAAGAGGTACTTGAAAAACGCCTGAATTATTGAAAGACAATATATGTGAAATTAGTGTTTAATTTTATCAATAAAACGATCTTTTCACACAAAATGAAGCTGCAGCCCATCTGATATAGATATAGAGCCATTTTGCATGGCTATGAGTGTAATATTGCTCATAAATATCCCAGTATATGATACAGCTTTCATTCTTCAGATCAATCATATATTAATGGCAGAAAAAATCAGTTTGAATAAGGAAAGCGATATCTTTGTCATAGTGTCCTTTCAGTGGTTAAAGTTGCCAGTCATTGCATCTGCTGCACTTTATTTGTACCATTTTGTTTTATTGGTTTATTTTTGTTTATCTATTTACCTTTTTTAGAAGTTGAAAGATAATAAAGATATGGTTTGATAAGTGAGATCTCTGAATTAAGTCCTTTGAAAACCAAAAAGTAGTGCTTGAAAAGTCCTCAAGTCCTGGAATTGCATTTTACAGTATCTGTACGAACCCTGTGAGAAAGCAATCCGACCTAACGGACCAGCGAACTAATGTCATAATTCATAAATCATCAAATGTGTTATATAAAAAGCAGCAGTTGTCTGATTCTGTGATTCTGCACATTAGTGAACGCAGTTGAAAACCAAAGAGAGCCTCTTCATCTGAAAGTATTGTGTAATTGATCTTCTCCATCTGAATCTGATTCCCGCTCTAACTAAGCGGTAATGATGGCTACATTCGTATAACTGTGTCTTGACAGCTACAGATAAAGACACAATAAGCTTGCGGAGTGAACTCGTCAATCCAAACTCTGACCAATAAGAGGACAGCTTAACTCACATGTGACCTGAAATAAACACATGTTGGTATGCTATGAAATGTTGCCTTGTGAAAGCGAACCGAACCAAGAAGAAAATGCAACATTGTAATAAATGAAGTCCGAATAATAGACCGCACCTAGACTGAATCCAGACTGCATCTAGACCGCATCTAGACCGAATCCAGACCGAATCCAGACCGCACCTAGACCGCACCTAGACCGAATCCAGACCGCACCTAGACCGCACCTAGACTGAATCCAGACTGCATCTAGACCGCATCCAGACTGCATCCAGACCGCATCTAGACCGCATCCAGACCGCATCCAGACCGCATGTAGACCGCATCTAGACCGCATGTAGACCGAATCCAGGCCGCATCCAGACCGCATCTAGACCGAATCCAGACCGAATCCAAACCGCATCCAGACCGCATGTAGACCGCATGTAGACCGCATCTAGACTGCATCCAGACCGCATCCAGACCGCATGTAGACCGCATCCAGACCGCCTCTAGACCGCATGTAGACCGCATCCAGACCGCATCCAGACCGCATCTAGACCGCACCTAGACCGAATCCAGACCGCATCCAGACCGCATGTAGACCGCATGTAGACCGCATCTAGACTGCATCCAGACCGCATCCAGACCGCATGTAGACCGCATCTAGACCGCCTCTAGACCGCATGTAGACCGAATCCAGACCGCATCCAGACCGCATCTAGACCGAATCCAGACCGAATCCAGACCGCATCCAGACCGCATGTAGACCGCATCTAGACCGCACCTAGACCGAATCCAGACCGCATCCAGACCGCATCCAGACCGCCTCTAGACCGCATGTAGACCGAATCCAGACCGCATCCAGACCGCATCTAGACCGAATCCAGACCGCATGTAGACCGCATCTAGACCGCCTCTAGACCGCATGTAGACCGAATCCAGACCGCATCCAGACCGCATCTAGACCGAATCCAGACCGAATCCAGACCGCATCCAGACCGCATGTAGACCGCATCTAGACCGCACCTAGACCGAATCCAGACCGCATGTAGACCGCATCTAGACCGCCTCTAGACCGCATGTAGACCGAATCCAGACCGCATCCAGACCGCATCTAGACCGAATCCAGACCGCATCCAGACCGCATCCAGACCGCCTCTAGACCGCATGTAGACCGCATCCAGACCGCATCCAGACCGCATCTAGACCGCACCTAGACCGAATCCAGACCGAATCCAGACCGCATCCAGACCGCACCTAGACCGAATCCAGACCGAATCCAGACCGCACCTAGACCGAATCCAGACCGCATCCAGACCGCCTCTATACCGTATGTAGACTGCATATAGACCGCACCTAGACCGCATCCAGACCGCATCTAGACCGCATGTAGACCGCATCTAGAGACCGCTGTGGAGACTGGTATTGTTGTAACATTATGCTTTAATATCTGTACATTACAAAGATTGCATTTATTTCTAAAGCCGCAAACAGGTTTAAATATTAAGAATATGAAACACTATTGCTTTGGGAGTATTTTGTGTGCTCTTGGTGGACATAAATGGGTAAAGTAGTGTTGCGTCCCTGCACATCTGCTCTGCTCAGCTATAACATTTCTAATTTATTAACATTTATGTGAAAGTTTTACACAGTTTATCAAATTAAACAAGAGAATCTGCGCTCCGATTATTTACATTACTACAAATTGTAAAGCAGCTGTGATAAACAGCGAGCAAGTCTTGGCAAGCTCTGAAACGTTCTTGTTTTGCTTCTGTTCTGTGCATTGAAATATGACTTTCATATAGTTGGTTGTAAAAAAGCAACTCTAAAGGCCATTAAGAAGGGAGTGAGTGAGTGAATGATCAGGCTAGTTGTGTGTGGTGCACATCATAACATTAGCAACGCTACAGGACAGTGTGTAAACTGCTCAAGCAACACGCTTCTGCCTTGCAGTGTGAAAAGATTGAACAGTTGTGTGTTATTTCTTGATATTTTGTTCTTCTGTGTGTGTTTCTTCTAGGATGCCATGCGAGTTCACGGCTCAGGTGAGAATGAGACATTGATGTGAATCCAGTGAGAAGTGTGTTTGCTGTGGTTCAGTCATGGCATGAGTAGGGGTGATGTTCATCAGTCTCCCGTGTCTCCTCAGCTGGCGGCTCTCCGGCTCAGAGCCCCACGGCCCGGACCCAGCCCCCCGTCCCCGCCGGGGCCCCGAGAGAGCGCACACCGGCCCTCGGCCCACAGGAGAAGCTCTCCATCGTAAGCTCTGCTGAATTATTTATTGAAGCCTTCCTGTGTCGAGCTGCAGTCTTCAAGGCAGAGAAACATTGGCTACGTTTACATGGACACCTTTTGGTTCAGTCGGAATTAAATCAATACGATTGATGAATCCGAACACGGTGTTTACATGAACGATAAATAAAGTAATCGGGTTGATGTGCTCGTTTATATGTCACAAGCTTCAAATCGGGATCGATTTTTTGACATGCGCACACTGCACACATATACAGAGTTTCCCGCTGTTCGCGCATAACTATTCTCCTCTATTGGTTCTTTATTTGTTTTGAACAGCAGACGTAATATTAATCTGTCTCTGGTCATGATTTGGAGTCAGTGAGCACATGAACCGTTTTCCGTGCTGCTTATATTTATCACGCAGTAGAGCGAAATGAGAATTATAAGCCGCGTTTCCACCGCAGGAACTTTCCCCAGGAACTAGGAACTTTGGGCTGGTACTCGATGTGTTTACACCGCAGGAACCAGGGTCTAAATGAAGTTCCGGGTAAATATTTCCCCCTCCGATAGTCCCTGCTCACGAGGTAGTACTTTTTCAAAGTTCAGGAACTTTCAGGGGTGGGACTTGTGCGCTGCACAAGCTGATTGGTTGTGTTCACGCCGCATTTTGGTTGGATGACTCCACGCAGCATTTTCTTTATTTTTAACCTCCCTTTTAAAAAGTGGCTTCATGCAGTAAAGTTGTCTGTCTGCAAATATGGAATTTAATAAAAAAAAACTGGGGGACTGGCGATGAGTTTCAGGCTTTATTATTTGGGTATTTGTGGAAGAGGAAACTTTCTGCGCGTTCGTCACAGCCATCTCACGGCCAATGTCCGCAATAGCTGATAACATACAATTTTATATCTAACGTTAGCATTACGAGCTCTGAACACGCTTTATCAGTGCTCGTCTCTTTTCTGCCACAGCTTTTAATATTAAGTCATTATGTTTACACATTGTCATCTATTGCAAGGCAAACCATGTTACAAATTTACTATAACAGGATTGAAATAGCGCATTGAGGTGTAACAAACAACTATTTACAAGACTGTCACTATTTATGATTGATAGACGGAGTTCAGGCTTTTTTTAAAGAGTATTTACGCAAAAGGAAATTTTTGCGCGTTCGTCCCAGTCATCTCACAACGTACCTTGTCTTAATTTTATACGCATACAAGCTTTCTGAACACGCTTTAGTATCAGTGCTCGTCTATTTTGTTATGTTAATTACCTCGTTAGTAAACCAATAACTGCAACACAGTTTGAATCTCCTCCAAACTTATAAATGTGGCGCTCAAAACTGATTACTGTCCGTCGCAGACTGGGAGGAGCAGTTGCGCGCAGTTTACCTTCCCGGTACTTTAGACCGCGGTGTAAACGCAGAAAGCAACCGGTCTGGGGCAAAAAAGGTTCCTGGGAAAAAAGTTCCTGGGACAAATTGTTCCGGGTAATTTCGGTGGAAAAGCGGCTTTAGAATGACGGGACACTTATTTTTATGACACTTTATTCAACAGGAAGAACAGCTCGTTCCGCGCGTCATACGTCATTACGCTATTTAACGTCATCGCACATGCACAGTCCTTTCAGTTTCGGTTTTCAGTCCGATCAAGTGTTTGCATGTTCTCTCGATCGGATTACAAAAGGAATAAACCACCCCTTTCAATCCGATCGAAATTTCATTGGGATCGCACTCAATCGGATCGTTTAAGGTGTTTTACATGAAGGTTTTTTAGTCCGATTGAGCTGTCTATCCAATTATAAGTGTCCATGTAAACGCAGCTATTGTAGTTTATATACACTTCAGTGCACAGTCCTTAGAAGTGTTTCGACCTGAACCATGGCGTGCAGATGTGAGCAGTTACAGGAACCCGGCCGGACTCTGCAGTTTCACGAGCACATTCTGATACTTCATTATCGTAGTGAGAAATGCCCTGGAAATGGTATTATACCTGGTGTTAAGAAGTATTTTCAGTGGTCCGATCACAAGTGATCAGTAGGGGTGTAACGATACCCTCATGTCACGATACTGAACTCACGATACGGTTTTATTAAAAGACATATGATAAAAGATTAACCTAAAATGAACTGTTGATTAAAATGCTAAATTTGGTTTTACATTGTGTGTGTAAATGAACAGGCTTGGATTTAGTGCTGGAAACCCACAGCACAGGACAATAGAGACGCCAGAATAACAATATTCATGATTCTGAAGCTGAAAATACAGGATTATTGTAGATGAATATGCTTGATCTCTGTCACTGACTAGATATATTTATAATAATGTAGGACACTTTTACTGGTAACATCAGACATCTGGCTTTATCAGGACCCACAGATATTCCCCCATTGCATTATTATACATTATAGTCAACATTATATATAGTAGTTTAATGTAGTTGTGAAAACTCTCTCAGTTACTGTCTTCTCCTGTAATCCAAGCTCATGATACTCACATCTGCTATTGTCACTGAACTGACACATTTTGTATTGCATTTTAACACTTTTAAAATACTATAATGATGTATACTGTACAAATGTACATTATGGTTTTAAATATTCATTACAGTAATGATAATTTAGTTGGAAAATGTGCTTAATTGTTGTTAAAGGAATATCACAATGCCAAAAAATCTGAATGGTCTTAAAAAGGTTTGTTGGGGTCAAATATGACTGTTTTAGCGCACTTTCTCAAGTGCTAACATCAGGTATTGTTTTACAGCGGCCGCGGGATAAAAGAGACTCCAGCTATTACTGGGAGATTGAAGCGGCTGAGGTGATGCTGCTGAACCGGATCGGGTCGGGCTCCTTCGGGACCGTGTACAAAGGGAAATGGCACGGTAAGCATCGGTTTGACCTCGCCAGCTTCAGTCTCTAATGACCCGCTTAACTCGCGCTGTAACTCGCCGTAGGAGACGTGGCTGTGAAGGTATTAAAGGTCACCAACCCGACCCCGGAGCAGTTTCAGGCCTTCCGCAACGAGGTGGCAGTTCTCAGGTGAGATGCTCACGTTGGTAACTGAGTTTATGAGGGGTGGTGTTTTAGAGCAGTGTGTCGATGTAGTTCTGTTTACTGAACTTATTGCCATTACAATATAACTTACTGTAATGTTTAACACCACTAGTCTTCTGATTACAAACACACAGGAGAGCAATTGCTTGTAAAATTGTTTACAACATTGGGTTGATTTTCTCCATAGTAGTTTGGAGCATGTTGAAAATGATCAGCGACCCTCATAACTCTTGTATTATATAATGTGAAGCTGTTTTTTCATTGTTGCCAGACTCATCATTATAAATAATCATGTTAAATTGTTTTGGGTGAGTTTATTGCAATGCTGATAAAATATTCATGCTTTAGTTGTACTCCATCTACCCTTGTAAAACTAATCCCGTCTGAATAGGGCTATTGTGCTAATAAAAAAACACTTTTGTTAGGACAACTACTGATTTCTGCATTTCTAAGGTGATAATAGTTAAAAATATGATTTTACAAACCATCTCATTATTATACAGTAACTGTAATTTGTAATTGTAAGTGAATGTAATTTAAAGGCCATTTAAAAAAAAAAAAACACATTCGAAAAGACTTTTAGTTCATGTTAACTTGCATAACTGTGATTGTAGAGTGGATAATAAATATGCATGCAAAAAAAGTAGCTGAAGTTGCCCGCACACTGAAACAATGCAATCAGACCAAAAAAAGTCTAAAAAGTAAAAAACAATTGTCAGCAGCTGAGCTTAATCAATGAGGGGGAATACAAATAAAACAAGTATATTACTAAACAAAACAAAATTAGCAAAAAAGTAGCTTCTATTTTTAAAACACTGCACATTTTTCACCTTTTTCACATGCACAAGTAAAGTTAAAGATTCACGTTTGATAGACTTTTTTTGGTCTGATTGCATTTTTTCAGTGTGCGGGCAACTTCAGCTACTTGTTGATATAACTTCTTTTGTTCTACGCACCCGAGAACTGATTGGCTCTTCTTTTTTGAGCTCATACAAGTCTTTTTGATCACTCAAGTTGTTGAAATTGAGTTAACTGAATAAATGAGCGCACTGAATTGAGTAATATTTGAGAACAGTGAAGTGCACATTTACAAAGCACATACAATAATTATAAACTGCGTTACAATCATGAGGTAATAGATTTTGCAATGTCCGTATAACTATATGTTTGTGTCCATAACCGGTGGCTGGTGTTTTCCGCCCCTTCACGTTAGCGGTCTCCTGTTAACTCATTTATTATTTTATTTGAGGTTGTGGATGATTATCCTGACAAAACTCTTTTGTACTGAAAAATAAAAGAGATTTTTTTTCCTTTTATTCAAAATGTAGAATTATAGTTTTGTTTAGAAGATTAAGTTACTATAATCTGGAATGTGCTGGAACGCCGTTGCGGAGACTCTCTATTCGTTACAGTGAAATCAGAATGTACACAAACGTGTCCCTGCTCTTGATATACAATCACTGATGAACATCTTTGATGAGAAGGGAAAAAAACTCTTTTTTAGAGGGCGGATTAGAACCTCTGACACGCGTAAGCAAAGCTTTACCACCCGACCATAAGGGCTCACAAAAAGTTCAAGCGGATTTATGTATGTATTCAGTGACTTGAAGAGTCTCGAGGACTAACAATATATTTTATTATTGTAGATTTAATTTTTATGGATGAAACTACCACTTTAAACATGACTTCTATGTCAATAAATTAATCTCAATGTACTATTGAAATTGAACATTATTGTACATGTATCATATAGCATTGTATTAGCCATGTTACCCGCTCTCTGTGGGCCATGTTACCCGCTCTCGTGGGCCATGTTACCCGCTCTCTGTGGGCCATGTTACCCGCTCTCGTGGGCCATGTTACCCGCTCTCTGTGGGCCATGTTACCCGCTCTCGCTGGGCCATGTTACCCGCTCTCGTGGGCCATGTTACCCGCTCTCTGTGGGCCATGTTACCCGCTCTCTGTGGGCCATGTTACCCGCTCTCGTGGGCCATGTTACCCGCTCTCGCTGGGCCATGTTACCCGCTCTCTGTGGGCCATGTTACCCGCTCTCGTGGGCCATGTTACCCGCTCTCTGTGGGCCATGTTACCCGCTCTCTGTGGGCCATGTTACCCCCTCTCTGTGGGCCATGTTACCCGCTCTCGGTGGGCCATGTTACCCCCTCTCTGTGGGCCATGTTACCCGCTCTCTGTGGGCCATGTTACCCGCTCTCGGTGGGCCATGTTACCCGCTCTCTGTGGGCCATGTTACCCGCTCTCTGTGGGCCATGTTACCCGCTCTCGGTGGGCCATGTTACCCGCTCTCTGTGGGCCATGTTACCCGCTCTCTGTGGGCCATGTTACCCGCTCTCTGTGGGCCATGTTACCCGCTCTCGGTGGGCCATGTTACCCGCTCTCGGTGGGCCATGTTACCCGCTCTCGGTGGGCCATGTTACCCGCTCTCTGTGGGCCATGTTACCCGCTCTCTGTGGGCCATGTTACCCGCTCTCTGTGGGCCATGTTACCCGCTCTCTGTGGGTGGTGTTTTAGAGCAGTGTGTCGATGTAGTTCTGTTTACTGAACTTATTGCCATTACAATATAACTTACTGTAATGTTTAACACCACTAGTCTTGATTGCAAACACACAGGAGAGAAATTGCTTGTAAAATTGTTTACAACATTGGGTTGATTTTCTCCGTTTGGAGCATGTTGAAAATGATCAGCGACCCTCATAACTCTTGTATTATATAATGTGAAGCTGTTTTTTCATTGTTGCCAGAGTCATCATTATAAATAATCATGTTAAATTGTTTTGGGTGAGTTTATTGCAATGCTGATAAAATATTCATGCTTTAGTTGTACTCCATCTACCCTTGTAAAACTAATCCCGTCTGAATAGGGCTATTGTGCTAATAAAAAAACACTTTTGTTAGGACAACTACTGATTTCTGCATTTCTAAGGTGATAATAGTTAAAAATATGATTTTACAAACCATCTCATTATTATACAGTAACTGTAATTTGTAATTGTAAGTGAATGTAATTTAAAGCCCATTTAAAAAAAAAAAAAACACATTCGAAAAGACTTTTAGTTCATGTTAACTTGCATAACTGTGATTGTAGAGTGGATAATAAATATGCATGCAAAAAAGTAGCTGAAGTTGCCCGCACACTGAAACAATGCAATCAGACCAAAGAAAGTCTAAAAAGTAAAAAACAATTGTCAGCAGCTGAGCTTAATCAATGAGGGGGAATACAAATAAAACAAGTATATTACTAAACAAAACAAAATTAGCAAAAAAGTAGCTTCTATTTTTGAAACACTGCACATTTTTCACCTTTTTCACATGCACAAGTAAAGTTAAAGATTCACGTTTTTTGGTCTGATTGCATTTTTCCAGTGTGCGGGCAACTTCAGCTACTTGTTGATATAACTTCTTTTGTTCTACGCACCTGAGAACTGATTGGCTCTTCTTTTTTGAGCTCATACAAGTCTTTTTGATCACTCAAGTTGTTGAAATTGAGTTAACTGAATAAATGAGCGCACTGAATTGAGTAATATTTGAGAACAGTGAAGTGCACATTTACAAAGCACATACAATAATTATAAACTGCGTTACAATCATGAGGTAATAGATTTTGCAATGTCCGTATAACTATATGTTTGTGTCCATAACCGGTGGCTGGTGTTTTCCGCCCCTTCACGTTAGCGGTCTCCTGTTAACTCATTTATTATTTTATTTGAGGTTGTGGATGATTATCCTGACAAAACTCTTTTGTACTGAAAAATAAGAGAGATTTTTTTCCTTTTATTCAAAATGTAGAATTATTGTTTTGTAGAAGATTAAGTTACTATAATCTGGAATGTGCTGGAACGGTGGGCCATGTTACCCGCTCTCTGTGGGCCATGTTACCCGCTCCATGTTACCCGCTCTCGGTGGGCCATGTTACCCGCTCTCTGTGGGCCATGTTACCCGCTCTCTGTGGGCCATGTTACCCTGTCTCTGTGGGCCATGTTACCCTGTCTCTGTGGGCCATGTTACCCGCTCTCTGTGGGCCATGTTACCCGCTCTCGCTGGGCCATGTTACCCGCTCTCTGTGGGCCATGTTACCCGCTCTCTGTGGGCCATGTTACCCGCTCTCTGTGGGCCATGTTACCCGCTCTCGTGGGCCATGTTACCCGCTCTCTGTGGGCCATGTTACCCGCTCTCGGTGGGCCATGTTACCCGCTCTCTGTGGGCCATGTTACCCGCTCTCGCTGGGCCATGTTACCCGCTCTCTGTGGGCCATGTTACCCGCTCTCTGTGGGCCATGTTACCCGCTCTCGGTGGGCCATGTTACCCGCTCTCGGTGGGCCATGTTACCCGCTCTCTGTGGGCCATGTTACCCGCTCTCGCTGGACCATGTTACCCGCTCTCTGTGGGCCATGTTACCCGCTCTCGCTGGGCCATGTTACCCGCTCTCGGTGGGCCATGTTACCCGCTCTCTGTGGGCCATGTTACCCGCTCTCGCTGGACCATGTTACCCGCTCTCTGTGGGCCATGTTACCCGCTCTCGCTGGGCCATGTTACCCGCTCTCGGTGGGCCATGTTACCCGCTCTCTGTGGGCCATGTTACCCGCTCTCTGTGGGCCATGTTACCCGCTCTCTGTGGGCCATGTTACCCGCTCTCTGTGGGCCATGTTACCCGCTCTCTGTGGGCCATGTTACCCGCTCTCGGTGGGCCATGTTACCCGCTCTCGGTGGGCCATGTTACCCGCTCTCGGTGGGCCATGTTACCCGCTCTTTGTGGGCCATGTTACCCGCTCTCGCTGGCCATGTTACCCGCTCTTTGTGGGCCATGTTACCCGCTCTCGGTGGGCCATGTTACCCGCTCTTTGTGGGCCATGTTACCCGCTCTCGGTGGGCCATGTTACCCGCTCTCGGTGGGCCATGTTACCCGCTCTCTGTGGGCCATGTTACCCGCTCTTTGTGGGCCATGTTACCCGCTCTCGCTGGGCCATGTTACCCGCTCTCGGTGGGCCATGTTACCCGCTCTCTGTGGGCCATGTTACCCGCTCTTTGTGGGCCATGTTACCCGCTCTCTGTGGGCCATGTTACCCGCTCTCTGTGGGCCATGTTACCCGCTCTCTGTGGGCCATGTTACCCGCTCTCGGTGGGCCATGTTACCCGCTCTCTGTGGGCCATGTTACCCGCTCTCGGTGGGCCATGTTACCCGCTCTCGCTGGGCCATGTTACCCGCTCTCGGTGGGCCATGTTACCCGCTCTCGGTGGGCCATGTTACCCGCTCTCTGTGGGCCATGTTACCCGCTCTTTGTGGGCCATGTTACCCGCTCTCGGTGGGCCATGTTACCCGCTCTTTGTGGGCCATGTTACCCGCTCTCGGTGGGCCATGTTACCTGCTCTCGGTGGGCCATGTTACCCGCTCTCGGTGGGCCATGTTACCCGCTCTTTGTGGGCCATGTTACCCGCTCTCGCTGGGCCATGTTACCCGCTCTCGGTGGGCCATGTTACCCGCTCTCGGTGGGCCATGTTACCCGCTCTCTTTGGGCCATGTTACCCGCTCTCTGTGGGCCATGTTACCCGCTCTCGGTGGGCCATGTTACCCGCTCTTTGTGGGCCATGTTACCCGCTCTCTGTGGGCCATGTTACCCGCTCTCGGTGGGCCATGTTACCCGCTCTCGGTGGGCCATGTTACCCGCTCTTTGTGGGCCATGTTACCCGCTCTTGCTGGGCCATGTTACCCGCTCTCGCTGGGCCATGTTACCCGCTCTCGGTGGGCCATGTTACCCGCTCTCTGTGGGCCATGTTACCCGCTCTCGGTGGGCCATGTTACCCGCTCTCTGTGGGCCATGTTAGTGTGGGCCATCTGTGTTACTGGTACTTCTAACAGGAAATCCTTGAATCCTTCCCCCCAGAAAGGAGCTCCTGTCCCAGTTGGATGGCAGCGTCTGGGACCCAGATCCAGCTCGTCTGCAGCTTTGGGTCTGGCCACTGGGTTAAACCCTTCTCTACTGCATTGTGACCCTGCCATTATTCACACTATCTCCAATGATAGGGCATCTTCCACACAACAGATCTGTTATTTCTGCATGGTGTGGGGTACATGCGATCGATCCTGCAAAATGTGGCATTCCAAGAGTCTTAAGCTTTCTTCAACCTTTACTGAATGAGGGCAAGGCGACGTCCATATTGAAAGTGTACGAAGTGTACACTGTGATTTCTGCATATCATGTTCAGGGTTTTATCAGGTGGGTGGCATCCCACATTACTATGTGGGTATATACCAGGGATATTCAATTAAAGGTCCTAGAGGTGCGGTCTCTATATCTCCTTCCCAGCGGCGGTCCGGACAATACTTTTTTTGAACAGTTATACATTTACATCAAGGCAGTCGTAGTACTTTGTAAAAGAAACAAAAAACCCTACACACTCAAAATCTTGGGCCCAGAGAGCCAAAACAGTGACGTTTTTTCTTTACCAAAAATGTACCCAAAAAATGATTTCTCGCAACTGAATATGAACATAAAAAGGTTATTAGATGTTTTAACAGGCTATTTTTTTTTTTTTGTATGTATTTATTTTACATTTAGACACCTTTGTGTGTGGCACATAGAAGGTCTTGGGACTGGGAAAACATACTGGGGGTTCTGGAAAAAATATGGACCAGCTTTATATTTTGTTTAAAGCAATAAACTACTAAACACAAACAATGTACGTAATCTAATAATTAAAGCTCTCATCGTGAGGACAAAACTAATTTAACTAGTAATAAAAGTTTTTTAAAGTTTATTTAAAAGTTTTCGCTTGCCATCTCTAAATAATTCTCCAAATTCTAGAATTGTTTATTATGAAATGCTCTTTATATGCTGATTAATAATGCTAAATATATGAAAGAAACGTCTAAAGACGCCACACTTTAAGAGTCATCTGTATGACAAATACAAATAACTGTATTAGCTGCATTCTCGTTTCCTGCAGTGTTTCAGTGAAAGTCTATTCTGCTGCTCCCCGTGTTTCTGCTGCTGTTCTTATAATAACTGCGGCGTTGCAGCTTTATGTTTTTAGCGAGGGAAAGAGAGAAGCAACGCACACGGAGCAGAAAGGGCTTGAATGAAGCACTTTTGGCTCTAGATAAAAATATTATAGATAGCTCTGAAAGATCATTACCATAAACAACACAAGTGCTTGTGGTGTGAACCGCTCTGTTGTAGAATCTGTAGAAACGGTCAAATGGTGTAATTATGTCCAGTTGTCCGGATCCGGACCGCGATCCGTCCTTTGAAGAACATTGGTATGTCATCCAGTGGTGTTTACATTACCTCTGGCGGTCAGTAGGAATTCACAGGAATCACAGTTACATGCTTAGCTGGCGTTTTCACTCAGTAAATGGGCAGTTAATAAATGATCAGGCACTATAAGAGAATGATGGTTATGGAATTTTATTGTTTGAATTGAAAAAATTTGAAAGCTGAGACTTTATTTTGTACCAAAGTACCCTGCTCTTGTCTGTCGACCTCTTTGCTCAGTGATGTATTTTTCACTTCAAGAGAACATTGGCTACGTTTACATGTGCACCAATAATGCAATTATTTCCAACAATCAGAGTTAGGACTTAAGTAAGATGACACGAGCAAACCTCTTCACTCACGTTAACATGCAGTTTTCATTATTCTGATTATTCGATAATTATATTGATTGTTGTGATGATAGTTTACTGTGATTATGAGCTTTAATCTGTTAACCTATTCAGCATTGTCCTGAACGGTTAACTGCAGCACATTCGCTCTCAGGAGTGCATTTGCTAAATTCTTGCTAATTTCCTGACCAGTAATTTGTGGTTAAGAATATTTAAAGCTTAGTTTAGCCATTTTAGGCTTTGCCCTTTTTATTTTGCCCAGGTGTGTATATTGTAGTAGTCTATAAGCATAGGTATATTTAAAGCTTGATTCAAGACAAACCATTGCCCAAGTAAAGTGTCCAAGAGCAGACTGATCTATCGTGTGAAGCACAACACAATGTATTTCAGTTTGAAGAAGCACGCCTGCAGTGTCCACACATAACGCTCTACACACTGGGGAAAACCTGCAAAGGCCACACAAGTACATGCTTTAAGCACGTGGTCTCACTGCTCGCCTCTACTGCAGTGCACGAGCAGCACTTTTGCGTTTGATGCATCTGAATTGTTGTGTCCCGTTGTCTTTCTTCTGCCAACAGGAAAACCAGACATGTCAACATCCTACTGTTCATGGGCTACATGACGAAAGACAACCTTGCGATTGTAACGCAGTGGTGTGAAGGCAGCAGTCTCTATAAACACCTCCATGTGCAAGAGACCAACTTCCAGATGTTCCAGCTGATAGATATCGCCAGACAGACTGCTCAGGGCATGGAGTGAGTTTCA
Source organism: Rutilus rutilus (assembly GCA_021464565.1). Classification (NCBI taxonomy): domain Eukaryota; kingdom Metazoa; phylum Chordata; class Actinopteri; order Cypriniformes; family Leuciscidae; genus Rutilus; species Rutilus rutilus. Next base: position 35,046,837 of record JAJAQA010000015.1, on the reverse strand, counting down.
CACCCTCCAGTGTGTATGACGTCATTGTGAATGTCTCAACAATTATTGATGATGTTTGCTCTCTCTCACAGCTATCTACACGCAAAAAACATCATCCACCGTGACATGAAATCAAACAGTATCCTTTTCATGCGACATATCATTTCCTCTCCACTGTTTTTAGGCCTAAAGGCAGATGTGATGGTCTGAGCTGTACAGCCTTTAGACTCTGTCCGCACATATCGCACAAAAAACTGGTGAATGCTTTCCAAAATCACAAGCTCTGATTGGCTGGCTTTACACATTTTTGGCATGTAGTTCCTATAAAGGAAGTCCCAAGTTTGGCCAATTTTTGTAATGTTCATGACATTGAATATTTGAATGACAGCAAAACTTTGAATGTTTGAGTTGACTTGCATCAGTGTCCCCCGGCCGATACCATGACCTTTATAGGGTGTTGGGTCAAGCTGCAGTGTTAGCATCTGAAATGAACTTTTTCACACAACAGCCACTTTTGACTACTAAATGTTTTACTGACTAACTTCTACTAGCCAAAACAAAAATATCAGAATAAACCGGATTATCATTCATTGCTAACATTTTAAAGGAGTGGTTGATTATGATTTCACTTTTGTAACTGTAGTTAGTGTGTAATGTTGCTGTTCTGCAAAGTTACGACGCTCAAAGTTCAAAGCAAAGGGAGATATTTTCTTTTTAAAAAATAGCTTTTTAAGGACTACAACAAATGGCTGGTAGAGACTACACCACATTCCTCCTGGGTTAGTGACATCACTAACCCTAAAATTTACATAAATCCCGCCCCCTGAACACGATTTATAGATTATCCAGACAGAATATGCTAATCAATGATTAAAAGATAGTTAACTCCACATCAGCTACATACATTTAAACATAAACAAAAAAGTTTTTGAAAATTTCAGGACACAAGCTGCTGTAGCTCCGCCCCCTGTGCCGGGAGCAGCAGCTCATTTGCATTTAAAGGGACAGACATAAAAACTGTGCATTTTTGCTCACCCTTAACAAGGGACAATTTTAACATGCTATATAAAAATATCTGTGAGGTATTTTGAGCTAATACTTCACATACACACTCTGGGGACATCAGAGACTTATTTGACATCTTGTGAAAAGAGCATTATACCACCCCTTTAAAATATCTAGGTATATTATGCAGTTTGATGGTGAAAAATGTAGTAGTGAAATGAAAGCTGCCTGTTACCCACTATGGTTGATTTTCACTCGCACTTAACTCGTGGTCGGATGTTCATTTTAAACCCTGTTAATATCGTACACTATAGCCGCTTTTCCACCGAAATTACCCGGAACAATTTGTCCCAGGAACTTTTTTCCCAGGAACCTTTTTTGCCCCAGACCGGTTGCTTTCTGCGTTTACACCGCGGTCTAAAGTACCGGGAAGGTAAACTGCGCGCAACTGTTCCTCCCAGTCTGCGACGGACAGTAATCAGTTTTGAGCGCCACATTTATAAGTTTGGAGGAGATTCAAACTGTGTTGCAGTTATTGGTTTACTAACGAGGTAATTAACATAACAAAATAGACGAGCACTGATACTAAAGCGTGTTCAGAAAGCTCGTATGCGTATAAAATTAGACAAGGTATGTTGTGAGATGACTGGGACGAACGCGCAGAAATTTCCTTTTGCGCAAATACGCTTAAAAAAAAGCCTGAACCCCGTCTATCAATCATAAATAGTGACAGTCTTGTAAATAGTTGTTTGTTACCAACCTCAAAGCGCTATTTCAATCCTGTTATAGTAAATTTGTAACATGGTTTGCCTTGCAATAGATGACAATGTGTAAACATAATGACTTCATATTAAAAGCTGTGGCAGAAAAGAGACGAGCACTGATAAAGCGTGTTCAGAGCTCGTAATGCTAACGTTAGATATATAATTGTATATGTTATCAGCTATTGCGGACATTGGCCGTGAGATGGCTGTGACGAACGCGCAGAAAGTTTCCTCTTCCACAAATACCCAAATAATAAAGCCTGAAACTCGTCGCCAGTCCCCCAGTTTTTTTTATTAAATTCCATATTTGCAGACAGACAACTTTACTGCATGAAGCCACTTTTTAAAAGGGAGGTTAAAAATAAAGAAAATGCTGCGTGGAGTCATCCAACCAAAATGCGGCGTGAACACAACCAATCAGCTTGTGCAGCGCACAAGTCCCACCCCTGAAAGTTCCTGAACTTTGAAAAAGTACTACCTCGTGAGCAGGGACTATCGGAGGGGGAAATATTTACCCGGAACTTCATTTAGACCCTGGTTCCTGCGGTGTAAACACATCGAGTACCAGCCCAAAGTTCCTAGTTCCTGGGGAAAGTTCCTGTGGTGGAAACGCGGCTTATGTAAGTTTTGGCCTTCTGGCAGTAAGAAAACAAAATACTTTTAATAGGCGTACCGTAGTGAATCAGGGTAAGACAAAAACATGTTTTAGAGAAAGGATTGATGATGCATTTACTCATTACTTAAATTTTGTTCATTTTGAACAGAAAACTATTTGCATATGCATTATTAGACAGGCGAATTAATAAATGTCAAATTGTGTTTTGATGTTTTTTATGCCACTTACTTGCTTACAAATAAACTTCAGCCATGCATTTCTAATAGTTTGATCTTTTACGAAGGGGTTTTCTACATCCAGGGGCAGAAGAGTGTCGGACTGGCTCATCTTACCCTCACAGCAGTGTTGCTGATGGACAGACATGCATTCTCAAGAGCACACTTGATTTATATAGTTATATTAAAGGGTGTGTAGAGGAAATCGTGACATCATGCAGTAATTTCAGTGAGCATAAATGCGTGTAATGGCAAAATCTGTTCCTAAATGACAGGCCCCATGTGGACACAGCAAGGTCCATATATACAAGACTCACTCAGATGAACATCACTGACCCCCAGAAAGCCCTGACCTCAACCCGTACTTTTCTTCAGCTTTATATCTCTAAAATGATTCTAATGGCACATAGGGAAAATAGATTCATAAATGTGTCTTTCTGCATGAAGAAGCATGGCTGCTCTTCCCCCCTGTCAGAGCGAGCTGTTCTCGCCCGTACGAGCAGCGGAGTGGACTAGCCTGTATGCGGTTTGCCAGTAGATGCTAGACTCTGACTTTAACTCGAGCTCAGACATCTTCTTGCACGAAGGGCTGGCGGTGAAGATTGGGGATTTTGGCCTGGCCACGGTGAAGGCCAGGTGGACTGGTTCTCAACAGGTGGAACAACCTTCGGGATCCATTTTATGGATGGTCAGTGCTGTGCTCAAATTCTCCGCTTCTGCTGGCTTTAATACATTTTGATCTGTCATTGACCCTTTACCTACATTTATGCTGTTTACCCATCAGGCCCCCGAGGTGATCCGAATGCAGGACAACAACCCTTACAGTTTCCAGTCGGATGTGTATTCTTACGGCATGGTGCTGTTTGAGTTAATGACGGGAGAGCTGCCCTACTCGCAGATAGCAAACCGAGATCAGGTAACACACGCTTGGTCACGCTTGGCCTTTTTCTTGGCCAAGGCACATGGTTTACCCTTTTTGCATTATGTTTTTCAATAGTTCATTTGAAAGGGCAGTCATAAAAGAATGACTATATTACATTTATATGCAACAGCACTTACAAGCCTTTCAGTAAGCATGAAGCTCTTGTGCAGCTAATGGTTTGCCCAGCATGACTGTGCATGCGTCTGTGAACATGCACACAGGCTCTCTCTCAGTCTGACCCCAGGCGTGTTCAGCTCAGCCTCTGGGATAAATTTAGACATGTAAACTAATCAGGGCTCCAGAGACTGAAGAGCACGCACTGGGCTCACTCCCGAACCCCTGTCCTGTGTGTGTGTGTGTGTGTGTGTGTGTGTGTGTGTGTGTGTGTGTGTGTGTGTGTGCGAGTGCGAGTGTGTGTGTTTTCTTAACAGTTTAGAACAGTCCTTGTTCCCATTACAGTAATTAAAATAATACTTTTTCTTTTTAATCAGTAGAAATGTATTCTGCCACGAGGCATACTTACCTGTACATGACCATTTTATGTATTAATAAATGTGTGTGTGCTTAATTGTCATAAAAATCATGTCACAGTGAAAAGCATCAACAATGATTTCAAATATAGACTTGTCTTTATGCAAAATCTAATTATACAAAAACATTTTTAAATGTGACCTGAACGTTTTTTGACTTTTTGACCATTTTTGTGAGATGTATCAGTATCGTGTTAAGATTATGAGAAAGTTCAATCTATTACAGACAATTAAAGGGGTCCTATCATGCTTTTTCCCTTGGTCAGCTTTAGTTAGTGTGTAATGTTGCTGTTTGAGCATAGAAAAGATCTGCAAGGTTACTACGCGTTTTTCCCGGATCTTATGAAGTCATAATTTAAATTTAAATAATTTAAATAATAATTTAAATAATCTCCACCCATGGAATAAAAAAAGTTTGTCCAAAGGCTAAAGAACCTCAACATTATAACCTCAGCGTGTGTCTGTGCGCGGCACATGTTACGGAGAACCGTAGATAGACAGGCTAAACGCACACACGCTTCTCCTGAAAGACGGAGCCGTTCCCATTTTGTTCGAGACAATCTGTTGTTTGTGGATCACAACTTGAAAGTATGCCTTGTGTTTTCTATTAACAGTTCCAACTATAAGTTTTATGTAGTTGCTATTGTAATAGCAATTTTTATCTCACTGGGAAAAACAGCATCACAGGGTTAAGGAACACTCAAAAGGCAAAATTGTAATAAAGAAGAGAAGGCTTTTTATTCTTTGAGGAATCTTTTCGCAACCGCAGCCACCCAGATGTGAAACAGAAAGCCTACTGACATAATAAAACTGAGACATTTTATACAGGTTTCTGACATTCTTGACTCCTCCTTTTCCCAGTCTCTGTAAATTTCCTTAAAGACATCTAGTATGGACTGGTTCTACCCCCCCCTGGGCAGGTCATGCTGTTCTTTGTCCCTGAGAAGCCAAAAGGCCTTCATTTACAATCTAAATGACCTCCTGCTTTCCTCAGGAGGGGCCCTGGGACCCTACTATATGACATCCTGTATTCTTCGACTAAGATTCTTTCTCGTGCCTAGGTGTTTGTTATCTCCCCGGGCTATCTGGTTTATTACATCTGCTCTTTCCTACCCCCAATTCAGCTGTTAGAAATGCTTTTACACACACTCAAATGAAATCAACAAGTTTAAATGAATGGACACAAGAACAATGAATTTTTCATTAACATCTCCCCCCTGTTTATCATTCTCTGATAACCAATAAAATAATAAAAATTCATTTCTATTTTCTAAAATCAATCAAACCCATTTTACTATTAAATCTTTAAGAATAGAATTAATTCAAGTCTTAATTCAAGAACAGTTATACCCTTCATGTATATCAATACTAAGCCCTAATTTGATTCAATCAAATAAGATCGCAAAACTTTTCTTCAACCATTAATTGGTCAACATTTTCTCCAGATATGTTGATCATCTCGTTGCCTCATGGACGTTCCATCTTCACCAATATGACACTTTGTGTGCTGTTGAAATGGTCTTTTTCCAACGTTGGCAGGAGAGGTATGTTCTAGCGCATATCCTTGATCTCCCACTTTATTCTTCGTTGTGGCGTATGGGGTTGCTGATGTTGGTTGGTATAGTTTAAGGTGAGATGCTTGGACCCAGATCCTTCCAAGATTTTCCCTTAGATCACGATCGCACCCCCACTGGAATGAGTCGTTTACTGTCTGCTGTCACCTGTGAAGGCAGACCTTAAGTGATTTTGTTAGTGACCGCTTGTCTTGTCGTCCCTTTGGTGTGACCTGTGGATTCAACAGCCTGAAACATTATTGTCACCAGATAATTTTTGCTCATTGAATAGCACTCAGGGTCCTTGTTCCCCTGAAAAAAAACATTCAACCCATGTTGTTCATGTTAACAAAACAATACAGAATCAGTTCTGTTTGGTTCAATCCATCCTGACATCCTGCAAAATGAAAATTTTAAGTTAGGCATTACACAGGGTTAGGCACTGTTTCTTCACTTTGCTCATGCCATGTGCGCAAAAGTCTGCATCTTCTGTAAAGAAAAACAAATGTTGAGGTTATTGTCACATAGTTTTCTTTTGTCTGCTGTGCTGCCACATCTGCTCCGGCGTTTCCTGTCAAAACAATTCTTGTTATTAGCACACTTAAAATACAAACAATACACACAATTAAACCCAATGTCCTCCCAACATTTATCTTCCCACCTGTGCGATGGCTTTCAGCAAATGTGAACCCCTTAGTAAACCAGATCTAGCTGGTTAATACAAATAAAGTTCTTCAAATAAACCCCTCCTGGACTTTTACTGTCCTCATATACCGATGAGGTCAAAGCTAGATAACCTCTCAGCCTGCTGTGAAGACAATGGGTTTAGCCCTCCCCCCCTGGATTTACTTTTTTCCCCACCTGTGAGGCCGAAATGTCTTTGTTTGTGGCCTGAATACAAATTATCCATACTAAAAAGTTCAAAGACTCATCTGACCACTTGTTTTACTGTGCGTTCTCTTGTTCCCGCCATGAGCATATTCATCCTCCTCTTGATGCACAACACCCATCTCGTGCATAAATTTAATATAATAAAATTCTCTTACTTTTATCAGACGCTTTTATCCATAGTGACTTCCATTTCAAAGTATACATTTACATTCTTATCAGTTCTTGCTTTCCCTCTGAAATCAAACCCATGACCTTGGCGTTACAGGTGTCAAACTCTAATGTTTGAGCTACAAGAAAACTACAATATTTGTTCATATTTATTTGGTAACATTTGTTTGGATAAAATTTGCTAACCCAAACGTTGTCCTTCAGCCAAATTTCCCATCTTTCTCTGCCTCTGAAATAAAAATATTACTTAAAGCCACAATTTCATCTTCTTATCAAATTATTTTTTAAGGCAACGGCCCCTAGTCTCACAGCGTTTCTTGCTTTTCAAGCCTATTGTTTGGTCTCTTAATCAACTGTCATCTACGAACATTCTCCAGGTCATCAATTGGTCAGGTCAGGTCGTGTACACTTCGTCAACGTCAGTCGAATAACAATCTTCCCTTTTTACAATACATAACTGTTAAGGGCTCTCTGGATAATCTGATATTTACTTAGCCTACGTGTTTGTTGCTGTCAAATCTATAACTTTTTCTCAACACATGACTGACGGCTATCTACGACTTCACAATTCTAATTTATCAATACTTAAACCTGTCCAGAAAGTAATTCAAATCTACTGCACATCATGAATGACCAAAATAATAATTAACAGACAGAGCTCGATGATCAATCAACTTAAAGCTCATCCTGTTCTGTGTTGCCTTCTCATCAGATTGACTCACAATCCTCAGCTTACTTTCAAATTTGTCATTCGCCTTAACCCATCTATAATGCTAAAACACTCTTTCCAGAGGTTAATGACACATGTATACACACTATTCAGACAGAACAGTTGTCCTAAACTAACACATACTGTACAAACATGAATTAACACTCACACTCATCCCTGACTATGAACTGCTCATATTTCTTATTCATATCTTTTCTCTAAAAAGATTTAAATTTTAAATGACATTTTAACCTTACATTTTCCTGTATCTTTTATCTAATGTTTTTATGGCCTCTTAACCAGTTTCAAAGCATGTCTGTTCATTATTCATTTGATTTTAGAAAAGTCAGCTGGATTGTTTTGGTTCATTATCTTATTTTGCTCCAGCTTTCTTTGGCTGACTGATAACAGAAAGACAGACAGAGTACCATCCTCTTCCTCCACTCAAGCAGTCTCTTTCTCTCTCATTATAAGCAAATAATCTTTTCAACAGCCTCCTAGGACTGTAACTAAAATAATCATAGTCATATTCAATCGTTCTATGATCTTTTCTAAGGTTATCTTTAGTTTAAATACTCAATTTACCTAACCTTTGTTTTCCAGAAAATTCTCTTGAGTCATCTTTAGCCACCACCATGTCTTATAGTGGTCCTTTGTCATGTCTAAATGATCTACAGGAGTCAGAACTGACACATTAGTTCAGCATCGACACAAATCTCTGTGTTTTCCTTGCTCATCAGGCAACTAACATTACAACTTTTTTTTTTTTTTTAAACTGTCTCCACAACAGATAACCATTAGTTCAATGGTCTCTGCTGGCTCCTGAATGCCCATTCAGATCAGCTCTTAACCTATAATTGTCTTTTCTTCAGGGTGTTGTCCCCTGGCATAGTTGCAGACACTTGTCAGAAAAACAAGCCATTCAATCAACGCGGTTTCTGGTGAGTGGTATATAGAGGAACTCACATTTTCTGGGTCAGACGGCCGTAACTTCTCACAGCTCATCTCGCCTCTCAATGATTTGCTGATGCTGCTGGCCTCACAGTCACCGCTCAACTCTAATACCTTTCTCACATAAAAACACCTCCATCAGGAGATGCCCAGTGTTTGTGGCGTGAATTCCCCTGTCTTAGGTTGCCTTTGGCCAGAGGGTCTTACCCGTCTCTGGGGTAAACACTTCGTACACACTTGGTTACCACTCTTTCCCATCACAGAATCTGTGACCGTTTTCTTCAACATAATCTGTTGTTTTCTGGAGCTTAGGAAAAGGCGCATTCAAGAGTCATCAGAGCCACTCGGACCTAATAGTGTTCACAGGGAGACAGGTTAATAACAACAGTATTTAATCACTTAAATTCATTAATCATCTTAAAGGTAGCAACCTGCTTAGATTATAGTCAGTGAATTTAGATCACAATCGTACATTCAGTGTACTGTTACTTCTGTAGCCGGAGCCATCAGCCCTGTTTTATGGTGGAGGCTAAAATCAGACAAAGAAGCGGTCCTAAAATAAATTAGTCAAAAATGTCACTTCTATCATTTAAGGTCTGCATTATTATTTTAAAGACTTCTTTAAAATCATTCAGTTTTACTTTTAAAACATTTACAAATTGTCCTCTAAATTTGTCAAATCTGAACTGCCTGTAGCATGATTTGTTTTAGCTCTTCCGCATCTATGAATCTGTTCAGTTGAAACACTGTGCTTTACACAGCCTCAGACAACAGCTTTCAGCTGACATTGAATGAGAGAGAGACTCTTGAGGCATCAGGACTGGTACACTGCATTCTCATAAACCTTTAACTTCAGACTTTATCTGCCATCTTTTCTTTAACTGTAGCCCATCTTAAGGCATCTTTTCCATAAATTACATGTATTGTCATTTAGACATTACAAATATCCACTCCGAATGAGTCTCTGTTGCACTGAAACTGTGGCAGTTTCAGTCACAGCACATGCCAGATTCAGATAAGCAAACCTGTTTTGGCCAAATCACAATCTTATCTTTTAAAATCAACATTAACAAGCCTTTGTTTAATCAAATGCCTTTTACACATTTTACATTTAGCAACTGTTAATCCTGTAACACTGCTTCTGTTTATTTTATCTTAAAGAAATAATAATTATTCTAGTTCTTAATAACGTTTCAAATTTCATTTCAATTTTATTTTCAATTGCCATAATTTAATACCCGACTTCAATGTTTTCTCTAGGAGTTTATCAATCTGCTTCTATGGTTCATACTAACTTTTGAGGCTGCGCTCTCTGCTTGTCATACATTTTATGATTATCACTATAAATCATTCGTTAGATTTGTCTCTCTATATCATCTAAAACCTTATCAAAGCGTTTCATTCATTTCAAAACACAATCATCCTTTTAGTGATCGGTACTTTTAAAATATTTTGCAACTCATTTAGCTCATCTGTAATTTTACGTCCACCGGTACCTTTTATAGTTCTTTTCCTTTCAAAAGGAATTCCTTACACTTAATATCTTTCAATCTTCTTAACAACTTTCAAAAGTTCCATCTATCAACTTTCTTTTCTCCTTCATTTACTTTTACAGTCATACAGTGGGCATTTACAGTCACTGAATGACCCAGCTGACTGCAATAAAACACTCTCTGTTATTCTGCCTTTTATCTTTCTAACATCTCCACCCTACTTTACGCCCCTGAAGCAGAGCGTTCCTATTCAGGAAATGCAAACAGAGCCACTGATAAGTTCTCTGCATTTTCCCCCACTGTCCCAGCTGCAAATTCAATTACAATAGCCGAAATTATAATCTTCATCATATTAACATTGATCTACTTTCTAATCCATATTAACACAGACTTTTCTTTAAATTTGTGTAATTTTGGCACTTTCTTTGTTTGGAGCCAGTCAAGTTATTGTTTATCTTTCCAATCACAATCAAACTTTTACTAAACATCATCTGCAAATCTCTTCAGAGCGTGAGCAGAACTGCTTACAGCATTTGCTCTCTTTTATCTCACTATTTATCAGGACTGTTCAGTTACTCTTCATACAGTATTAAAACTTTAACGTGTCATTAATTTCATCAACACTGGTTTTTAAAAGCTTATTCTTCTATCAAATGGTTAGTTTGCAGATTCAACTTAAATCACAAAATTGTATTATAATTATTCAGTCCCACTTATCTCTACTGTTTCACAGAAACCACAAGATTCTCTAAATCTTGTTCTCAGTCTCTAAATTACACACAGCTATCCTAGATGCTTGCACCTTCAACTCTTGTTACAAAAATATGGCAATCTATTCTTCAATACCCTTGTTTTCATAATATTAATACAATAAAGCATTCACATCGTCATTATTGGCAGAACATTAATTTTCATAAGCGACACGGAAAATCTAAATATTCTAAACGGGTTTCACAAAGTTTCTGATTAACTTTAGTCACACGTGTCTGGGGAAATTATCTCCAACCCATAATTTCCTTTATAAAACAATATATTTCCTTAAATGGCTTAATATCAACAAAATATCCAATCTCTGGACATTTTCTAATTTGATATTATCATCAACAACACTGATTACAAAACAAGTATACATTTAACATCCAGAAGCTGGTTTGAACAAGCAAGCGCTGTTGCTGTACTCCCAGCATAGCTGGACCCTTTAGGTTCAAAAGACAATCGTTTTACTTAATGAAACATTCCTTATCCTTATATCATGCCAATCCCTGTTAATCATACTCAACGCCCCATTTCCATCTAAAACTCACCTTTCGTACCATTTCAACTTAATTTGACTTAATCAGGCGTTCATAAATAGTTCCATGAACTCTATCGTTCCCTACATGTCAGTTCCTTCTGCATGTGCTCAATCCAACGATTCACTGTTTCCATCAGGAAAAACATCCTATCTTCCCCTACATGTCAGTTCCTTCTGCATCGACTCTGTTCTCTTTTATCTGCTTCTTTCCCATCCAACAATTCACTGTCCGTTCACAGTTTTACACTCATGAACAAACTTCAACAACCCTTTCTGACTAGTAACGGATAAGTTAGCATTTCAGAAAACCCTGTAGGCTACCTTTGTACAATCTCATATGCTCATCATTCACAACACTGCTCAAATCATCAGTCATAGCTTTGCTCAAAGTTTCATCAGCCACACATAAAGATCCTTTACACACGTTTAACACACACACAACAACCATTCTGTTTTCCCTCGTTCTTTTCTATTGATTCTTTTACAACACTGAGTCTTATCTTACTCAAGGTTCCCGCCTCGGGGAAATACATTTACATTTACCACCATCATTATTTCTCTTTTAACAGAAAATTGGTGTATAAAAATGATCTACTTTACTGTTAGATGACCCCATTTTGGCTGAATCTCCCTTCTGGATTTCACAATTTCGACACGTGTCTTACAGTATCTGTCAAACGTCTTCAACAGACCCGATCTTTCCCTTACCCCAAGATCGGTCGGGTGGTTTGTAATTACGTTTCACTCAAAAACTTCCTATAAGCACTTTCCAGCGCTCGATTAATTCTGATTTGACGTGGCTCTTCCGTCCACCTAAATCGATTATTTTGATGTGGCTCTTCCGTCCACTTGTACGAGATTTCCTCAGGTTACAGAGTTTTTGAGTAAAACTAATTAATCAGCAATTGTGATTATCTGAATCACCTGTGGCACTTCCGTCCACCAACGAGCTTAAGTGTGGTAGATACCGATCCGAATCTGTCAGATCAATTTCTTCCCCAAAAAATGTGTGATTATCTGAATCACCTTTTCGCTCGTACCAAAAGCAAAACTCAGCCAATATGGTTCACGTTCACTCACAATTATCAAATTACACTCAACTTCAATAAAACAATTTTGCCGTTTCTTACCCAGAGATGCTTTTCTGTTTTTCCCGCAATCGTCGCGGATTTTTTTTAATCCTGGTGGGAGTTTTTCTTTCACTGGTCCTGAGTGTGGGGTATTTGCCTCTCTCTCTCGTAATCTGTTGAGTTTCTATCTCAAACCGTCGAGGTATAAGACGGCTGCCTAGTGCTGCCGAGGTTGTGCACTTTCCCGTCAAATCCGTTCTCAGGACCAGGAGAAGAAGCGTCCGCACAGGATCCCACTTCTGACACCAGCTGTAATAGCAATTTTTATCTCACTGGGAAAAACAGCATCACAGGGTTAAGGAACACTCAAAAGGCAAAATTGTAATAAAGAAGAGAAGGCTTTTTATTCTTTGAGGAATCTTTTCGCAACCGCAGCCACCCAGATGTGAAACAGAAAGCCTACTGACATAATAAAACTGAGACATTTTATACAGGTTTCTGACATTCTTGACTCCTCCTTTTCCCAGTCTCTGTAAATTTCCTTAAAGACATCTAGTATGGACTGGTTCTACCCCCCCCTGGGCAGGTCATGCTGTTCTTTGTCCCTGAGAAGCCAAAAGGCCTTCATTTACAATCTAAATGACCTCCTGCTTTCCTCAGGAGGGGCCCTGGGACCCTACTATATGACATCCTGTATTCTTCGACTAAGATTCTTTCTCGTGCCTAGGTGTTTGTTATCTCCCCGGGCTATCTGGTTTATTACATCTGCTCTTTCCTACCCCCAATTCAGCTGTTAGAAATGCTTTTACACACACTCAAATGAAATCAACAAGTTTAAATGAATGGACACAAGAACAATGAATTTTTCATTAACACTATGATGTAAAAGAAGGGAAAAGCTTTGCCTCCGCTAGCCTGCTAACTAACATCACAGTATTGATGTAGTGTTTACTGGAGCTTTTGTAAGCTCTTGCTTTTGTAAGACGGTTCACCACCCCTTAGGAAAATTATCCATGATTTTGTGATCGATTACTGTTGTATTACCTTAGTTTTCCGACAAATATGATTAAATGATGGATAACATCGTATCTATAATCTATCAGAAACAAACAAAAAAGCTGTAATAATGTAAAATATTTGAAAAATCATTCGTTTTTTGAACAATCAAGCATGAAACCATATTCTAGTACACCCCAAAAACAAAATCAAGACTTGGTAAAAGGGCATAATAAGACCTCTTAAACTATTATTTAATGAAGTCCTGCAGTAAATACTGTGCCATGTAATGCTGTGCTGTTGTGTTTCAGAAGTGAATCGCTGAATCAGTGTTTTCCTGTTTTCCTGTGCTTCAAGCTCTGTATTTACTGTTTCATGCAGATCATTTTCATGGTAGGTCGGGGCTATCTGTCCCCAGACCTCAGTAAGCTGTACAAGAGATGTCCTAAAGCCATGAAGAGACTGGTGGCTGACTGCATCAAGAAGTCCAAGGACGAGAGGCCTCTCTTCCCTCAGGTGTGTTTGCTGAACTCTAACTAAACATACATGACACTAAATCAGTGACGACATAGAGTTGCTGCTTGTTTTCCAGTATACTTAGCATATATAAGAATGACCAAGATGAGTATAAAAAAAAACAATATATATACAGTATATTTGATTACATCAGAACAAGTAGAGATGGCAGCCAACCAGAATCATGTTTTAGCCGCCGCTGGAACCGCAGCTGTTTCTGTGGCCGACTCGTGTGCAGCTTTCACTGCTAAGTGACGCTTCAATCGTAGGTTATACTGCAAACGTTTCAAGTGCATTTCCGCGAGTAGCTGTCAACTTTGCCGTGCCAGTGGGCTAGATGTTGCAGTCAGTGGATAATCTTATTTACCCACCCCCAAGGCCATTCTAGATGTAATGACTGACTTTCTTCAGCTGAAGAGAAATGAAGCGAAGCGTTAGATCTAGCGGGTCACGTCAGTCAAGCTCGCATCATCTGATCCACATCTACCTATAGACCCCTTTTGCGCCGACGTCACAATTACGTGAGATTGGAGAGAGCTCCATTATCAGTGCCGGATGGAGCGCTTAAGCAACGAGAACAGATTGATCCGGCCCATATGGCGCTGATCCGGCCCAGCCGCTGCAGATATGCTTTTGTTTTCCACTGATAATGGAGCTCTCTCCAATCTCACACAAATGTGTCAGTCGTTTCCGTGGTAACGCAAGTGTTTACAGAGGTGTGAGATGTGAATTGTGACCATGTTATGGAGGATGATCAGATATTTCCTTTCATTTTATTTTTTATTTGGGTTAACGCCCCCACCAGCACCCACCAGCACCCACCAGCACCACCTCCATCTTCACACACTGAGAATTATTTCAAACACATCTTTGTTCAGCTCTGTTTCCATGAGCAAATGATCAGTGGGCTTCAGTGGGTATGATCATACCCATACGCTACAAATGCCCCTTAAAGCATTTTAAGATGCTCGTTAACCTAAACAGTGATTCATTATAGCTGGTTTTAGTTTTTCAAGAGAGTAGCCTCTTTCTCTCCTTGCGATGATGCACTTGATGAATTCTTTACACAAAATGTATTTGTGTCGAAACACACGGTCTGCAAATACATTACCAACCAGACAAAAACACATACTCTTTCCTCAAGTGTTGGCAAAAGTTTGGAAACATTACTATTTTTTATATTTGTGAAAGAAGTTTCTTCTGCTCATCAAGCCTGCATTTATTTGATCAAAAATACAGAATTTTTTTTTATATATATTGTGATATATTATTACAATTTAAAATAATTGGTTTTCAATTTATTATACTTTAAATTATCATTTATTTCTGTGATGCAAAGCTGAATTTTCAGCATCATTACTCTATCACATGATCCTTCAGAAATCATTCTAATATGATGATTCATTATTAAAGTTGGAAACAGTTCTGCTGCTTAATATATTTGATGAATAAAAGGTTAGAAAAACTGCATTTATAAAAAAAAAAAAAAATTCTAATAATATAAATCTTCTTTACTATCACTTTTTATCAATTTAACACATCCTTGCTGGATAAAAGTATTGATTTATTTTAAAAAAAGAAAGAAAAAAGAAATACTGACCCCAAATGACTGACCAGTGGTGTATATCGCTGTTACAGAAGATTTCTTTTTTCTTTTTTTACTTTTTATTCATCCAAGTATCCCAAAAAAGTATCACAGGTTATGAAAAAATATTAAGCAGCAGAACTGTTTCCAACTTTAATAATGAATCATCATATTAGAATGATTTCTAAAGGATCATGTGATAGACTGGAGTAATGATCCTGAAAATTCAGCTTTGGATCACAGAAATAAATGATAATTTAAAGTATATTACATTGAAAACCAATTATTTTACATTGTAATAATATATCACAGTATTACTTTTTTTTCTGTATTTTTGATCAAATAAATGCAGGCTTGATGAGCAGAAGAAACTTCTTTCAAAAACATTAAAAATAGTAATGTTTCCAAACTTTTGGCCTATACTGTACAGTGCTTCATTTGAACCAGATCCTGTCACATCTTAATTTACATGAATATGCAAATTAGCCGCCTCTTCACCCAATCACACAAGCTCACTCGAAACTGTTTCAGAAGAAGAAGTAAAGAGTGAATTAGTCGATGTATCAGAATGGTGATGCGTTTTATGTATCGCTCTTTACAACGTCGGACACATAACTGTAATTAATATGATTAGCCTTTAGCTTGAATACGTTATCAAACAGCTAATATTGTGTTGCTAATGTTACACAAACCATGTTCCTGTTCGCATCTCAGAGTCAGACAACCTTCTAACAACCATCAGAAACGCTTCGGACGACTCAGAACGTCAGTGGAGAAAGACATAGAGTTCATCATAACATCGTAATATACATCATCACACACACCCGCTATATTGCTAAATGTACATGATTTTTCATATCAAATGAGAAAAATATCTCGAGACTCCCCTGCTTCAGAGTTATAGTTAATGATATGCTAAAGCATATCTGATTGGCACGTTGATCTGATTGGTTACAAGGTGGTTTGTGACGTCAGAAACACCAGCGATTTCAAAGCGTGTTTTTGAGACTGTCTTTGGTTCACTGCAGTTTAAAGGAGGAAATACTCAGCAATGGTGTCGACTTATGAACTTACACATGCTTTGTCTTAAAGCATATTAAAAACACCACATAGACACATAAACAACATTAAAAGCTGGATTTTCACACAGGGGGACTTTAAAACTATTTATATTCACAGGTGCAAATATAGCACTTTTGAATTTATTATTTGTATGCATTTTTATTTAGAACAAATTGAAGCAACATAGTAAATATCAAGACTGTGAGCCTATGCTCATGATTTACTCAAGGCTACAAAAAGTGGTTTTGCATGGGAACATTAAAAGTGCTAGCCTAACATTACCACCACATTATTTAATATGCCGTCACAAATACAATTGTTTAAAACTTGCATTTAATAATTCGCTCTAATAAAACACCATGTTTCTCAACAGGTCACGCACAGAGCTTACTCTGTTATTACTTATCTGTGCTTTATTAACAGGACAGATAACTATTGTTCATGACATGCAGAATAAAATAGGCCTATATCTCTCTCCATGAATGAAGAAATCATCGAGCACTTTAATTCTTACCTTTATTTTAGTTAAAACATGAGCACATTGGTATAATTTGTTTTCATTATATAACTACAAATAAATTAAATATGGCCACAATTGAACTTAAACTATAGAACTGAAAAACAAACGGACAGATTAATAAAACATCCTTGCGTTTTAGTTAAAACTAATGAATGAATGAATTAAACATTCTTGTTATTATCGTTACTGACAGCTAAAAATAATGCTGTGTAATAAGTGTTACGACTGTAAACCGTATCTCTTAAAGGGATACTCCACTTTTTCTGGAAATAAGCTCATTTTACATCTCCCCCAGAGTTAAACAGTTGAGTTTTGCCGTTTTCGAATCCATTCAGCCGATCTCCGGGTCTGGCGGTACCACTTTTAGCATAGCTTAGCATAGATCATTGAATCGGACAGGACCATTAGCATCTCTCTCAAAAAAATTACCATATTTGATATAAATGATATTTTTACTTGACTCTTCTGTAGTTACATCGTGTACTAAGACCGACGGAAAATGTAAAGTTGCGATTTTCTAGGCTGATATGGCTAGGAACTATACTCTCATTCCTGCGTAATAATCAAGAAACTTTGCTGCCGTACCATGAGTCCAGCAGGCGTAATGATATGACGCAGTGCCTGATAATAGGTCTAATAGGTTAGACAAACTTAGTCCCGGTCACGTTGGAAGTTACCGAGCTGGGGACTATTTTCAGGCGCTGCATCATATCATTACGCCTGCTGGACTCATGGTACGGCAGCAAAGTTTCTTGATTATTACGCATGCAGCGTTTATACGCCCACGTATAAATATTATTAATTATTATTCATAACGGAATATGACCAATAATTAATATTTTAATTATTTTTAATTATCTTCAGAATTTACTGTAGCAGAATCAATAGTATGATCATTTTATCAGTTCATCCAATGAACAGAAAGCATAAACAAGTATTAACTCTAGGAAATATAATATCTTCCTGGTCAAGAAAGAATTAATCCCCAGCTAACAATAAATTACGAAGTAAATTAAGGGTAACAGCATAGGTAACTTAAATCGAAGTTCAAGACAATAAATCTGATAAGCACACACGAGTAATCTCTTTTAAATACAAACAATACTTTATTGATTATATAGACTAACACATAAAGCTAATATCTAACACAAACACACGCACACACACACATACACATTCATACGCGTTGCAGAAAGGGATAGAGTGAGGAAAGAGTGGGTTTAAGAGTGAAAGGATGAAATCTCACGATTCCATATACACTAGACATGACCTGAACAAACCATCAATCATTAATTTAACCCTTCTATCGTTTTAGGCAGGTTATTAAAGTTATATAAATACACCAGTTAAGATTTTAGCCTGCATGGAGGTACTTGCGTATTTGCTTTTGGGGATTCCCTTTTTGTTGCGTGAAAGGGGTTTTCCCGGTCCGTTCGGTCTCCTCGTGCCTGATGTCTGGATCACGTGGTCAGTCACGTGGTGTGCTGGCGGAATGAAAGTCTTTGTTTGAAGCTGGCTTTGCAGAAGAAACGTGGCTCGAAATCTTGTCGCAAAACTTAACTTAGAACCGACACTCACAACGGAAAAGAAATTAAACTAAGAAAAGAAAGGAAATTGAGAGTAGATGATGATGGCTTGAATGAAGCTATTTAACCCATGTTCTTCAGATCTTGATTTGGGTTATTTCGTTTGCGCGTTTACATGGTTCCTATAGAGAGAGAGAGAGAGCTTCGAGAGCAGCGAGAGAGAGCAGCGAGAGAGAGCAGCGAGAGAGAGCAGCGAGAGAGAGAGCAGCGAGAGAGAGCAGCGAGAGAGAGAGCAGCGAGAGAGAGCAGCGAGAGAGCAGCGAGAGAGCAGCGAGAGAGAGCAGCGAGAGAGAGAGCTTTGTTTTTGGGTCTAAGGTTTTAAACTAAAATTTTGTCCAACCTCCAGGATGAGTTCTGGCCAATTAGACACTGTCTGAATTTAGGAGGTGACGTTCTTTTCAGTTCTGATCGTAAATCATGCTTATCTGTGCTCTCCTTACTAACAGAGAGAACAGGGGCCACAGTTTAGACATGATTTCTAATTAAAAGAAGATCAAAACATATTACACCGATATCATTCAAGCCATCTTGCTAGTTGTGTTCGTAAGATAGCATTGATATGAAACAGTACACACTTTCATTCATTCACTCCTTCTAATAGTTAATATAATAACTATTACCTGAATTAAATGGGATCAAAACATATTATCTTATTAAAATATACATATAAGTGGTGGAAACAACCCAGGATTAGGTAGTTGCATGATTGTTTGATCATGAGTCCATTGAAAATTGTTCTTGAATGATTTTATGTATAGTTATTGATAAGAATCAGTTCTCTGGTGAAGAGACAGAACTCTGTTTGTTCAGAGGTCTTAATGAGGAGGTGTTCAGGAATGTTGTCGGGGGTTTCAGTAACATCTGCTGGTGTCGATTCTTCTTCTAAAGGGTCTTTTGCAGACTCTCTGGCACCGGGATGGGTGACTTATGGCTCTGGTCTTGGTGATTTGACTCTGGAATGTGCGGACACTGTCTTTATCTTAACCAGTCCGTATTAGGCCACAAAGCTAGCCATTGACCAGTTAGGTGTTAGTGCCGGGGGCTCCTTCAATTAGTCAGACCGGTGATGATCATGAGACGTTCTGAACAAATCTTCCCCCCTCAGTCATCGAGAAGTAGAGAATTTGAATTAATATTCAAAAAGAAGATTAGTTGGTGGTTGCTTTCTACCCATTGTCGCTACACGCAGGAATAAGAGTATAGTTCCTAGCCATATCAGCCTAGAAAACTTTACATTTTCCGTCGGTCTTAGTACACGATGTAACTACAGAAGAGTCAAGTTTTAACCCCCTGAGGTCTACGGTATCGCCGGCGATACCAGCTCGCTTTTTTTTTATCAGTGTAAAAGAAACTCATAAATACTCTGTTGACTTTGATTTTCCATAGGAGTTTCATACATCAATCGATTCTGTTAAATGTGTATTATTTTTCTGTATACTCACAATAAAAACAAAGTGTTGTGCTTTTCGCCAAATTAAGAAAAATAATCACGGAGCGAGTTCTGCCTTCTCTCTGTCCGTGTAGTCCATTCTGAAACGCGTCCGAAAATGAATCATAACTCAGCGAATACTTCTCACACAGGCACGTGATATATGTCTTTATGAAGCTTGAAATCTCTTCTTTTAAATGAAGTAATTAATAAAAAAAACAAATGTTTTCAACTCATGTAATCCGTTTGAAAGCAAGGAGAGGTACCGTTTTTTCCTTCTGCCTAATTATCTCTATAATGAACTGAGGCCGCCCCGCCCCCGGCACTATTCACATGGTAAATAGTTTAGGTGATCTATGCTTCGCACCCGCCCCCCGATCAATGCCTTGAAAACACGAAGTTTCATCAGATCAGATTCACTGATAGTTCATCGCGTTTAGAGAGGATGGCGCGTTTCTCCGGTAAAGACGCTCTTCAGATGATTCTGGACAGCGAGGAATAACTCACCTTGGCTTTTCCTCAGAGGAAGATTGTAACTCAGACGAACGGCAGCATGTTCAAGAGCAAATTGATCACGCCGAGTAAACACCGAGTTTTCACGTGAGTAAATACGTGAATTCAAGTGGTCTAGTGGTAGAACATTTGCCTAGTGTCAGAGGTTCTGAGTTCGAATCCGCACTCATATAGTGTTTTTTTTTTTTTTTTTTTTTTTTTTGTCAAATCAGATTATGTTTATCAGTGGTTGTATATCAGGCAGAGACATGTGTGTGTGTGTATTTTGTTTTGTAATTTCACTGGAACGAAAAGAGAGTCTCCACAACGGATTGAAGCGCGCGTCCGAGTGAAGACTGCGCGAGCCTAAAACAAACACAGTATCCGCGTCTGACTCGCGGGAATCCACGGCGCAAACCTGTGAGGGGCTGTGTTTTCTCGTTTATATTCCTTTTAGCATTTTAGCATTTATATTCCTTATAATAAAAATGAAAGACCTATGTTACAGACATATGAAAGACAACATTTCGTTGATTAGTTTTGGATAGATTATACATTTTTACTGTAAAATATCTGCCACCTCAAATAAGCTTTTATTTGCCAATTTTTTTGTCAAAAATAATCAAATAATCAATCAAATCCTTAACTTTGAAATATGTATGATAAAATGTATACTTTAGTTTGTACAAAGAAAGATTACACTTGAATTGTTGTTTATTTAAATATTTACAAGGTAGATGTAAACAAACTATTAAAAGGTAAATATAAGCCTTTTCTTTAAATAATTTTTATTGTGTTTTATTAGTGACAAATTTGGGGAGAGGATAAATATTCCAAAACTGAAAATACAGTATGAGAATTAACTGCACAATTACATGTTTTCCTTGGCTATTATAGGCCAAATTGCAAGCACAATATGTGGAAAAATAAAAAAGAATTGAGATGCTTCCAACTGTTGCGATTGCATTCTTGTGGCTCAGTGACTCACCTGAATGAATGGCTCATTAAGTATGCGGTCCTCAGGTGTGAACCACTACATATGCATGATCGACGTCGACGCCCACTCGAATATTGCCTTTCCAAACAGAAAGTGCTTTGCAAAATTCAAATCAATGTATTGTGTTATGTGAAGGATTAGGCAGGGTGATTTTCACATCATTTTGAAGAAAAAACACTAGGCGATGACATCCATTAGACAAAAATCTTATTGGCACATATTTAGTGTGTGTTTTGTGGTCTTATTTCAGAAACTTTAGTTTTTAGTTTTTTCAATAACCACGCATAAACATTATTCTCTCAAAAATGCAGACATGTACATTCTTGTTGCTCACATATTATGGTAGCCCTGTTTGTGCTAAATAGTGTGTAATTTTTTTTTGCCATTACTATGTTTATAAGCAACTGAAAAAAGCACAAATGTCAGGGCATGTCAGAACATCTCAAGGACCCCAAAAACACCTCAGACCCCAGAGGGTTAAATAGGAAAAATATCAAAACTCTTTGGTCATTTTTTTTTGAGAGAGATGCTAATGGTCCTGTCCGATTCAATGATCTATGCTAAGCTATGCTAAAAGTGGTACCGCCAGACCCGGAGATCAGCTGAATGGATTCGAAAACGGTAAAACTCAACTGTTTAACTCTGGGGGAGCTGTAAAATGAGCCTATTTCCAAAAAAAGTGGAGTATCCCTTTAAATGTCCGTCTGGTTTGACCTTGCCGCTGAAACTGCTCTCTACGCAAGTATCTGTGTATAACCAGGATGATGTACATCCAGCCGGTGGTTCGCTCAGAATGAACCCCTGATGAAGACCTGATCCTGATCACCCCGTCGGGTTTATTCTGAGGTAACACCGGCTGGATGTGCATCATCCCTTACTTCACGCATCCCGAGCCTGGCTGGTATCACAGCAGTGTTGAAGGCTTGATTCTGGTTGGGTAACTGAAACATGTAGATGAACAGTTTTTCTGAGAGCTGTGGCAGTGTCAGGAAATAACACACTCTTGATGGCCTTCTGTGATCCGTGTCCACAGATTCTGTCCTCCATTGAGCTTCTGCAACACTCGCTGCCCAAGATCAACCGCAGCACGTCTGAGCCCTCTCTGCACAGAGCGTCCAGGGCGAAGACATCAGCTCCGGCACACTCGCCGCCATGAAGCTGCCGGCCTTCTGAAGCCCACTCAGAGGTCACTCAGAGGTCATCAACCCTGCTGTCCTGCCGAGGTTATTTCCTTGACCTCCGCTCTACGGCCGGTGTGACCCTGAAGAGCTCGATCAGCCGCTTGTCCAGTGGCTTGAAGACCTCTGACGCTCTCAGAAACCAAGGCTGTCTTCTGTTGGCAAGCCTGGGACGGATGCTGGGACTTTTAGATGATAAGAAAGTTGCTACAATCCCTCATTTGTATGCGTCTGAAAAGATGTTGCCCTAATGCTCAGAGTGATGATGTTTATATATTATACACACAAAAAGAGCTTCATAATTTAGTCAGTATTGAGTTGCCATTGAGTGGTGTTCAAGATGCGACTTAGTCTTACGCAATTTGAGATCAGTTTTGTGATGTCAAGTATTTTGAAGGTGTTCTTGATATGTATAGAGTACATACTGTTAATCAATTATTTTAATAAAATTAAGTTAAATACCCTTTTCTATCATTGTATGTCGTCTTATGCTGGGTTAATGCTTTTTTTTTTAACCATTACAGGCTTTACACAATTATGATCATGGATTAATATACCCTGTTAAATTAAGATTAAGTTGTTTTTTTAGCTGCTTTGAAGAAACACAACAGATATTTAAATGTATTCCACAATACAAAATAATGAGTCTTACACAGATGATCTCTCTGATAGGTTCTGGTACTGTGGGTTCATGTGTCAGCATGCGTGTCCTCCTTGAGCATCTCCTGACTGCTGTTGGCTTTAGTGAGTGTGAATCCCTCAATTGTCTTTTGTGTGGCAAAAGATCGCTCTACTACTCAGGGCAGTGGTTCTCGGAGAGATCGGAAGAGGGCGCAAAATGTTTTCAAGAATAAACAGAAGAAATCAAAACCAGCGTTCCCTTTCCCTCTGCACTTTCTTTTTGCTGGGGAGAGGCGGAGCTTAGCTTGCCTTTTATCCAGCTGTCAGTGCAGACCAGTGTGGCCAACTTAGGGAATTTTCAGACTTCTTTAGCGACTTTTAAGCAATAAAGCGCCTAGCGACAAATCTAGCGAGTTTTTGGACAAACCTTAGCAACTTTCCAGATGTGGCCAGAACTGTCCTGCCAGCGCGAGGTCTTGCTTTCCCTCTCTCTGCCTGACTGAGAGGAGCAGCACATTCTGTTGAACAATTTAATGCAAACAATTTAATTTGACCCTTCATTCTTGTCATGCGCTTACATTACTCGCTCACACTGCAGACACGTTTCAGGACGTCAGTGACTTCCAGCCGAAGTCCAGTACGAAGTATGAGTCCATATTGGTAAAACATGGATACATTCATCACACTGTGGCAACAATGCATCATCAGCATCACCCTTAAGAAGTGTAAAAGTAAGCAGTAAGCCCCTTGAAGATGTGTTTTACAGTGGATGTAGAACAGCTGAGGGCGTTGTTAGGCTCGACGCGGAGCGGAGTAAAAGCCCTTTAGCTGTTCTAAATCCACTGTAAAACACGTCTTCAAGGGGCTTATTGCTTTTATAAAATGGTTACTTATATTCATTTTAATATTTATTTTATTCATAAAATAAACACCAGCAACAAAAAATATAATGTTATAATAACACATTTATTCCTCCGCCAAGCAATGTAGTTCCAAAGAGGTTGCCAAGCAACACATGCAGCAACAAAGCATCACAAACGTCAGTTGCGCAGTAACACTAATGTAATGCGGTCACAGGTGTGTGTGTGTAATTTACAACGGCTTCGAACGCGGCTTAACCAATCAGAATCAAAGACCGGAACTATGAGCCCGATCTCACGGGAAAACGTACAAATTCTACGAGGTGGCTTATTCGTACGAATTCATACGACCTGACTCGTACGAATTAGTACGTTTTTTGCAAAATCGTACATATTTTACGAATTGGCCAATTCGTATGAATTCAAAGTTTAGACAAATCGTACAAATTCGTACGAGTGAGGTCGTACGAATTAGTACGAATTAGCCAACTTTTTATCATTCGTACGAATTCGTACGAATTGGTCGTGAGATAGCGTTGGAACTATCCGTTTTATAACATGAAAGTATGATATTGGCTATCTTCAGTCTGGCTGTACGGTGGCTGGGACAGACGCTGAACTGCTACCCCAGTGTATTATATGCGTAGATGATAGCATGAAGCCATGCAAGCTGAAGCGCCATTTAGAAACCAAACACCCGACACTCAAAGACAAACCCTTCGATTTTTAGATCTTGCCTTGCACAACAGAAACGCACATCAGTGTCTAACAGGTGTCGAGAAGCTGTCAGGTCTCCTTCCACGTCTCGCAACGAGTTGCCAAATCAGGAAAACCTCACACAATTGCAGAGGCGCTAATCTTACCTGCTGCCAAAGATGTCTGTCAAGTTCTGCTTGGAGAGAATGTCTCAGCACAGATTAGTGACATCCCTCTTTCTAACGACACCGTTTGCCACTGCATATCTGACATGGCAACAAGCGACGTTAAGGAGTGATTGCTAGCTAACATCATGCAAAAGCCAGTACTGTGCCCTGAAGCTTGATGAGACAACAGATGGTGCAGGACTGGCACAGTTTGCTTACATGTCAGATATATCAAAAATGGCAATATTGAGGAGGACATTCTTCCAGCGCACACCCCTGGCGAGGCATTGTTTGAAGTTCTGGATGGGTTTATACGGGATGCAGGCATGTCATGGGCTGAATGCAGGACAGGGCCTGTTCAGTGACTGGGAGGGTTATCGGTCTGGTCACTCGTGTCCAGCATTCAGCCCCTTTAGCCAAGTGGACCCACTGTATGATTCACCACGAATCTCTCGCATCAAAGAAATTGCACTTTGCACAAAGTCTCTGGAAGTCGGTTTTAAAGCAGGCAGTGCAAATGGTTAAACACCATAGCAGCTAGTTTGGCATAATCTTACATTAAAACTATTTAACAGTACATAAAAGTAAATGGAACACCATTGTTCTGAATATTATAATTAATTTGGGGAACCATGTGAGTCAAGTCAAATTCCTGAAGTGTCAAGGTGGTGTAACCACCATTCAAGGAGTCATTTAGTTAATACTGTGTAAGAAGACCATGTTACAGGAAATTATATCCCAGAGATGGACTCCCGGTGAAACTTACTGCTGCATGCAAATGTTATTAACTCTCTTTAAAATGTGAGATAATTTGACAATTTTAGGGTATGGTCAGGTATTCTTAAGTATATGTCAAATGGTATGACCCTGGGGGAATACACTGATAGTTCATCATTATTATAAAAATGATTATTAACTTTAAAAATTACATTTTAAATATTACCACCAAGGCCACAATTGCATAGGTGTCCATGATAATGCCTGTCAAATTTGATTTTAAACTGAAATGTCAAATGGTGTAACCTGTTACACCTATTGACTCTTACTACAAGCCTTTCTGTTTGAGGCCAATTTAGTAAAATATCACTAGTTTATGATGCTGATTAACAATGTAATATAAACTAACCTACTATTTGGAACTATTTTCAAGTGTTCAATGTAACCAATGTAACCTCATTGGTTCTTGTGGAAGCTCAAACATGCGAGAATGAACTTTGTTGGTTCTTACAGAAGCTCAAACGTGCTGTGTAACACGAGAATGAACCTCATTGGTTCTCGCTGAAGATCAAACGTGCTGCGTAACACGAGAATGAACCTCATTGGTTCTTGCTGAAGATCAAACGTGCTGCGTAACACGAGAATGAACCTCATTGGTTCTCGCTGAAGATCAAACGTGCTGCGTAACACAAGAATGAACCTCATTGGTTCTTGCTGAAGATCAAACGTGCTGCGTAACACAAGAATGATCCTCATTGGTTCTTGCTGAAGATCAAACGTGCTGCGTAACACGAGAATGAACCTCATTGGTTCTCGCTGAAGATCAAACGTGCTGCATAACACAAGAATGAACCTCATTGGTTCTCGCTGAAGATCAAACGTGCTGCGTAACACAAGAATGAACCTCATTGGTTCTCGCTGAAGATCAAACGTGCTGCGTAACACGAGAATGAACCTCATTGGTTCTCGCTGAAGATCAAACGTGCTGCGTAACACAAGAATGAACCTCATTGGTTCTTGCTGAAGATCAAACGTGCTGCGTAACACGAGAATGAACCTCATTGGTTCTCGCTGAAGATCAAACGTGCTGCGTAACACAAGAATGAACCTCATTGGTTCTCGCTGAAGATCAAACGTTCTGCGTAACACGAGAATGAACCTCATTGGTTCTCGCTGAAGATCAAACGTGCTGCGTAACACGAGAATGAACCTCATTGGTTCTCGCTGAAGATCAAACGTGCTGCGTAACACGAGAATGAACCTCATTGGTTCTCGCTGAAGATCAAACGTGCTGCGTAACACGAGAATGAACCTCATTGGTTCTCGCTGAAGATCAAACGTGCTGCGTAACACGAGAATGAACCTCATTGGTTCTCGCTGAAGATCAAACGTGCTGCGTAACACGAGAATGAACCTCATTGGCTCTTGCTGAAGATCAAACGTGCTGCGTAACACGAGAATGAACCTCATTGGTTCTCGCTGAAGATCAAACGTGCTGCGTAACACAAGAATGAACCTCATTGGTTCTCGCTGAAGATCAAACGTGCTGCGTAACACGAGAATGAACCTCATTGGTTCTTGCTGAAGATCAAACGTGCTGCGTAACACGAGAATGAACCTCATTGGTTCTTGCTGAAGATCAAACGTGCTGCGTAACACGAGAATGAACCTCATTGGTTCTTGCTGAAGCTCAAACGTGATGCGTAACACAAGAATGAACCTCATTGGTTCTTGCTGAAGCTCAAACGTGCTGCGTAACACAAGAATGAACCTCATTGGTTCTTGCTGAAGCTCAAACGTGCTGCGTAACACAAGAATGAACCTCATTGGTTCTTGCTGAAGCTCAAACGTGCTGCGTAACACAAGAATTAACCTCATTGGTTCTTGCTGAAGCTCAAACGTGATGCGTAACACAAGAATGATCCTCATTGGTTCTTGCTGAAGCTCAAACGTGCTGCGTAACACAAGAATGAACCTCATTGGTTCTTGCTGAAGCTCAAACGTGCTGCGTAACACAAGAATGATCCTCATTGGTTCTTGCTGAAGCTCAAACGTGCTGCGTAACACAAGAATGATCCTCATTGGTTCTTGCTGAAGATCAAACGTGCTGCGTAACACAAGAATGAACCTCATTGGTTCTTGCTGAAGCTCAAACGTGCTGCGTAACACAAGAATGAACCTCATTGGTTCTTGCTGAAGCTCAAACGTGCTGCGTAACACAAGAATGAACCTCATTGGTTCTTGCTGAAGCTCAAACGTGCTGCGTAACACAAGAATGATCCTCATTGGTTCTTGCTGAAGATCAAACGTGCTGCGTAACACAAGAATGAACCTCATTGGTTCTTGCTGAAGCTCAAACGTGATGCGTAACACAAGAATGAACCTCATTGGTTCTTGCTGAAGCTCAAACGTGCTGCGTAACACAAGAATGAACCTCATTGGTTCTTGCTGAAGCTCAAACGTGCTGCGTAACACGAGAATGAACCTCATTGGTTCTTGCTGAAGCTCAAACGTGCTGCGTAACACGAGAATGAACCTCATTGGTTCTTGCTGAAGCTCAAACGTGCTGCGTAACACGAGAATGAACCTCATTGGTTCTTGCTGAAGCTCAAACGTGATGCGTAACACAAGAATGAACCTCATTGGTTCTTGCTGAAGCTCAAACGTGCTGCGTAACACAAGAATGAACCTCATTGGTTCTTGCTGAAGCTCAAACGTGCTGCGTAACACAAGAATGAACCTCATTGGTTCTTGCTGAAGCTCAAACGTGCTGCGTAACACAAGAATGAACCTCATTGGTTCTTGCTGAAGCTCAAACGTGCTGCGTAACACAAGAATGAACCTCATTGGTTCTTGCTGAAGCTCAAACGTGCTGCGTAACACAAGAATGAACCTCATTGGTTCTTGCTGAAGCTCAAACGTGCTGCGTAACACGAGAATGAACCTCACTGGCTCTTGCTGAAGATCAAACGTGCTGCGTAACACAAGAATGAACCTCATTGGTTCTTGCTGAAGCTCAAACGTGCTGCGTAACACGAGAATGAACCTCACTGGCTCTTGCTGAAGATCAAACGTGCTGCGTAACACAAGAATGAACCTCATTGGTTCTTGCTGAAGCTCAAACGTGCTGCGTAACACAAGAATGAACCTCATTGGTTCTTGCTGAAGATCAAACGTGCTGCGTAACACAAGAATGAACCTCATTGGTTCTTGCTGAAGCTCAAACGTGCTGCGTAACACAAGAATGAACCTCATTGGTTCTTGCTGAAGCTCAAACGTGCTGCGTAACACGAGAATGAACCTCATTGGTTCTCGCTGAAGATCAAACGTGCTGCGTAACACGAGAATGAACCTCATTGGCTCTTGCTGAAGATCAAACGTGCTGCGTAACACAAGAATGAACCTCATTGGTTCTCGCTGAAGATCAAACGTGCTGCGTAACACGAGAATGAACCTCATTGGTTCTTGCTGAAGCTCAAACGTGCTGCGTAACACAAGAATGAACCTCATTGGTTCTTGCTGAAGATCAAACGTGCTGCGTAACACAAGAATGAACCTCATTGGTTCTTGCTGAAGCTCAAACGTGATGCGTAACACAAGAATGAACCTCATTGGTTCTTGCTGAAGCTCAAACGTGCTGCGTAACACAAGAATGATCCTCATTGGTTCTTGCTGAAGATCAAACGTGCTGCGTAACACAAGAATGAACCTCATTGGTTCTTGCTGAAGCTCAAACGTGATGCGTAACACAAGAATGAACCTCATTGGTTCTTGCTGAAGCTCAAACGTGCTGCGTAACACAAGAATGAACCTCATTGGTTCTTGCTGAAGCTCAAACGTGCTGCGTAACACGAGAATGAACCTCATTGGTTCTTGCTGAAGCTCAAACGTGCTGCGTAACACAAGAATGAACCTCATTGGTTCTTGCTGAAGCTCAAACGTGATGCGTAACACAAGAATGAACCTCATTGGTTCTTGCTGAAGCTCAAACGTGCTGCGTAACACAAGAATGAACCTCATTGGTTCTTGCTGAAGCTCAAACGTGCTGCGTAACACGAGAATTAACCTCATTGGTTCTTGCTGAAGCTCAAACGTGCTGCGTAACACAAGAATGAACCTCATTGGTTCTTGCTGAAGCTCAAACGTGCTGCGTAACACAAGAATGAACCTCATTGGTTCTTGCTGAAGCTCAAACGTGCTGCGTAACACGAGAATTAACCTCATTGGTTCTTGCTGAAGCTCAAACGTGATGCGTAACACAAGAATGAACCTCATTGGTTCTTGCTGAAGCTCAAACGTGCTGCGTAACACGAGAATTAACCTCATTGGTTCTTGCTGAAGCTCAAACGTGCTGCGTAACACAAGAATGAACCTCATTGGTTCTTGCTGAAGCTCAAACGTGCTGCGTAACACAAGAATGAACCTCATTGGTTCTTGCTGAAGCTCAAACGTGCTGCGTAACACGAGAATTAACCTCATTGGTTCTTGCTGAAGCTCAAACGTGCTGCGTAACACAAGAATGAACCTCATTGGTTCTTGCTGAAGCTCAAACGTGCTGCGTAACACAAGAATGAACCTCATTGGTTCTCGCTGAAGATCAAACGTGCTGCGTAACACGAGAATGAACCTCATTGGTTCTTGCTGAAGATCAAACGTGATGCGTAACACAAGAATGAACCTCATTGGTTCTTGCTGAAGCTCAAACGTGCTGCGTAACACAAGAATGAACCTCATTGGTTCTCGCTGAAGATCAAACGTGCTGCGTAACACGAGAATGAACCTCATTGGTTCTCGCTGAAGCTCAAACGTGCTGTGTAACACGAGAATGAACCTCATTGCTCTTGCTGAAGATCAAACGTGATGCGTAACACAAGAATGAACCTCATTGGTTCTCGCTGAAGATCAAACGTGCTGCGTAACACAAGAATGATCCTCATTGGTTCTCGCTGAAGATCAAACGTGCTGCGTAACACGAGAATGAACCTCATTGGTTCTTGCTGAAGCTCAAACGTGCTGCGTAACACAAGAATGAACCTCATTGGTTCTTGCTGAAGATCAAACGTGCTGCGTAACACGAGAATGAACCTCTTTGGTTCTTGCTGAAGCTCAAACGTGCTGCGTAACACAAGAATGAACCTCATTGGTTCTTGCTGAAGATCAAACGTGCTGCGTAACACGAGAATGAACCTCATTGGTTCTTGCTGAAGCTCAAACGTGCTGCGTAACACAAGAATGAACCTCATTGGTTCTTGCTGAAGATCAAACGTGCTGCGTAACACAAGAATGAACCTCATTGGTTCTTGCTGAAGATCAAACGTGCTGCGTAACACAAGAATGAACCTCATTGGTTCTTGCTGAAGATCAAACGTGCTGCGTAACACAAGAATGAACCTCATTGGTTCTTGCTGAAGATCAAACGTGCTGCGTAACACAAGAATGAACCTCATTGGTTCTTGCTGAAGATCAAACGTGCTGCGTAACACAAGAATGAACCTCATTGGTTCTCGCTGAAGCTCAAACGTGCTGCGTAACACGAGAATGATCCTCATTGGTTCTCGCTGAAGCTCAAACGTGCTGCGTAACACGCAGTTACACCATTTGACACATTCAGGTACATTCAGTCTTAACTTTTGTAAAAAATGGTGCAAATGTAATTTTTAATTACATAAAATCAACAAATACAGTATGTACATTTTAACATACCTGATGCATGCTTTTAAAATAAGTTTTTACAAGATTTTTGAATTTCTCATCTTGACAAACCTTATTTGTCACTGACCCATTGTATAAAGTGCTATAAAGGTCGAGAGGTGACCGCATATTAATCAAAATTCATTACCATATGAAATGTGGAACCAATGAAGAGGAAACAACTGTGAAGCTTTGTGGGTGTTGATGGACCCGATCTACTCCTGTGTTTTGATCATCATTCTGATTCCCATCCGTACGAAGTCTTTGACAAAAACGTGATTTTCTCAAAAAGGTTTTGTTCAAAATGTTTCTTGATGAACATTCCACATTCAAGTGTTGATTTAAAAATAATGCTTAAAGCTAACATTTTTATTTATTTATTTATTTAAAAGCAGAATATGTATGTTTGACAGGAAATGACTGACAACATGCAACAGGAACAAGCGCAATTGACAATGGAAGGTGACGAGCCTTGATTTATCTGCGGTTTAATATGCCTCTGGTCATAGAGTTTTTCAGATGCATTCTGGGGCTTTTAGTCCGGTATAATCTGCGATCTCTGACCCAGTTTGTTTGCTGGCTCCCACGGCTGCAATACTCTGTGTTTTCCTCCAACTGGCGACCCAGGTGTGGGAATACTGGCACTGGGCGGAGTCACACAGACCACAACTAAAACACACGGTCCCACACGGAAATCACAGTTCCCAGTGGAATAACTGACTGTAGCTGTAACGTAACTCCACACTGAGAGATACTGTCAGGACCCAGGTGTGTTTATTAAAGCAAACACAGGAAAGATACAGGAGTACCACAAGGTAAACTGCTGACCATACATAGAGCAAAAACACTGGGATGTACATCAACAGAAGGATCGCAGTCATGCAAGCTTCCAGGAAAACATCTCAACAAAGGACAATCAGTTTGTTCAGGGCTTCAGGTTAGTAACACATTGTACACAGAATTACCTTCATCAATGGGAGTAAAACAGAAACATTCTTCACATTTCCTTGAAGCGGGGTTAACATCAAACAGTCACTTAACTTAAAGTCACAGTCACAATCTTTCTCCACACGGGTCCATAGATGGGTGAATCCACAAATAAAGGTTACAAGCAGAGTTCCAAGAATCCATGAGATAGCAGCAGTCCAACAGGTAAGTGACATAAAGGCGAGTTCATGAGGAGAGCGAAAGTCCTTCGAGAAGTTACGAGGCAGACAGTGGCCGTGTCCCGGTTCAGAGGCGGCATCCTTCCAAGGCCATGAAGCTCGGACTGAGCGTTGTTAAACGGGACGGTCTATTATCATTCATCTGAACTGTGTATATGCCTTTTAAACACATCATGTTCTTCGTCCTTTAATTCAACAGCTCAGGTAAAGTTAATCATATGACCCATTTCATCAGTCAGCTTCTTATTACACGTAGACTACTTTCTTTGACCGCCCCGCAAACCCGTAATCCATGTTTTTATGAGTGTGTTCTACTACATATGAGAACTATTAGATTATCACCCATGGGTTGGTCAGTTTTAACATTGACTGGACATACTAGAATCCAAACACCATTATTTCGACCCTATGGTTGTATTTTCACAAAAATTGTAGATTAATGCATTTGTCAAAGTCAGCCATTCAACCCAAGTTACTGTAATAAAAAACACTTACATTTTTCTTCGTTACACTTTATTTTAAGGTGTCTTTGTTACAGTTTAATTATACATTTAAAGACTAATTAATAATTTAGAGCAGAGTGATGACTGTGATGAAGATGATGAGCGAGAATAGAGTCAGACTGACAATATGATCAAGGTTTGGCTTAGTTGCATGTAATTATGTAGAATACACTTATTATTATGATAAGAACATGTAACTTGCAACAAGGATATTTGAAAATAAAGTTCTTTTCATAAATTCATCAAAACTTCTCAAAATGTGATCATTTTGATACTTTAATGTTAGTGTTTTCGTTGACAAATCAGGGGTTTAGATCACACATTTTGGTGACAGGGTTTGTGTATCTCATATGAACTGAATAAATATAAAAAATTACAGAGTGATCAGTGGTTGTTCAAATTATTATTATTATTTTTATTGCTTATTTAATTTGCTATTCTGCAATAATATTGTTAACCAGAAACAAACCCAAAAAGGACAGATGTCCAGTAATATAGCTTTCATACAATGTAGGAAATATATTTCACCATATCTTATAACACATTTACAATACTAGAGTGCAAGAATGATAGATATTATTTCAACAGTGATCACAAAAGAAAAACACACACCTCACCGTTCAACACACAATGACACACAATTTCGATCATGCAATTAAAGTATTCATTTACGTTTTATAGTCTCCTTTCTTTCACGTACACACACACACACCCTTTGTCCACAATTTACTGAAACATAGACATAAGACAAGAAAAATGATATATATAAAGTACAATTGAAAGAGCACTAGGCACAATCTGCTGTATCACCACACACAACAACCCTGAAGAGAAAACCGCTTCACACAGAAACAAAAGCAACCGTCACAAGCGCACAACAGTGAGAGTTACACAGTACAGACTGAAATACAGATCAGGCCCAAACTAACTCTTTCTTACCCATTATTTGTTCTCTTGCTTCTCAGGCCACTGTCTGAATGTTCGAACACAACCTGTCAGGAGTTCTTCATGGTTGTGTTAGTTGGCCTGCACTAACTTCGGCCCCACAGCAACACCATTACAGTCCAGAATGTACTGCAAACAGCCTTGTGGAGGAGCTTTCTGCGGCGGGCCGTTCTTCACTTCAACCAGAGCGTCCTTTTCAACAGTAACCTGAAACACACACACACACACACAGCTGCTCATACATGTGGCCTTCACAACAGAGCATCCGAGCTGTCGACACACTTGTTCTGCACTATAGAAAACATTCAACTTGCAAAATGTGAAGAAGCTTGAACATAGTTTTTGAGTCATTTATTATTTTATATAAACAGAACTAGAATACTCAAACATGTTTGTTA
Organism: Rutilus rutilus; assembly: GCA_021464565.1. NCBI lineage: Eukaryota > Metazoa > Chordata > Actinopteri > Cypriniformes > Leuciscidae > Rutilus > Rutilus rutilus. The sequence continues at coordinate 35,012,552 of JAJAQA010000015.1, read as the reverse complement.
ACACACAGTTCAGAGTTCAAATTTCTTCTTGACTAATCATCATTCATTAACGTTTCTGAGATTTGTAAGGTAAATTTGAGGTAAATGTTACTCTGGAAATCCAGAGTTCTCACGAGAGCACAAGTTGAATTTGCTCAGCGAGTTACTTTGGCGTCGAGTAATGATGCTCATTAAATATGCCCCTCGATCTGAGCTGCACCAATCACATCGGCTTATCTGATATAGGCGGGCCAGAGGCGAGATGACGACAGCGCTGTGACGTCGAGGTCATTAGTAAACATTGCAAGATGGCTGTGGATGAACACCAGTTGTTTGAAACGGCTTTGGCCGCTACAATGAACGAGTTAGACTCGGCTTTTTCTCTAAAAGAGGAACAGAAGACGCCGCTCGAATCGTTGCTTTGCAAGAAGCGCGTTTTTGCTGTTTAGCCGACCGGATACAGTAAGAGCCTAATCTACCAGTTAGCTCCGCTGGTAGCTAAGCGATAACTTGTTGTGATTGGTCGTAGTGTTATCCAATTGCGTGCAGTGAGATTTTCAAACGCATGCTTGGTGCCGCCCCTCGAGCTGGCCGAGTTTCATTAGTCGATGCCGGACCATTAATCTTTCAGATTTAGGTCTGGATTTCCAGACTAGGTTAATGTGCCTCTCATCGCACCTTTTAGATTTAATATAGTTGACTCAGGCTTTGAAAAACAATTGTGGAAAACCCAACATATTGTTCCTTGCATTGCTAAATTCTAAACAACATTTAGTTGCTTAGGCATATTGAATTAAGTATTAGTCAGTTACCTATTATTATATGAACAAAATATTTTAGTTGTCAGAAACCACAATTTGAGTTGGAAAAATACAAAGTTTTTTTTTTTGTAAGTCAGCTTTGTGTTGTTCTGTCTTTGCAGTGTGTTGTTTCATCATGCACCTGTTTTGGTTGAATAGCAGTTGGTCTTTTGGGATTTTGTGACATAACATGATTCATTTTGGCAATGACCATGTCTGCTATAAGCTGCTGGTCCTCGGCCTGATGGTCCCCCTCTAAAGGCATAGACGAACCCATTACCTACCCAAAAACACAGGTATTAGTGATATTACATGAAGAGTAAAACACAATGGTTGAAGATACAAACCTGCATAAACGCTCTACAATGTCTTTGTATATCACAGCCATTTTAAGTGCAGCACATACCTCAGTAATGTAATCTTTTCCATCTTTTCCATGAATGGCTTTTACAGCACAAATTTCAAGGCCTCCAAATATTTCGCAGCAAGTGTCTACCCAAAGCTTATACCTGCAAGACAACGCAACACGCTTAGTCATGTTTCAAGCACATTTGCTTACCTGTAGAAGTTGCTGTAAAGCTTGCCGTTGTTGTGTGTGTTACCTGTCTGTCATAGCCACCTGTTCCACCATGGCAGTGCCAGTGTTGGACTTCCAGTTACCTGACACCGACGTCCTCCTATGAAACGAGGAGCATTCTTCATCTGTCAAGAACAGCATTTAGCTGAATCTGAGATGTGTTCAGAAACTCTACAGAATAGCATCTTTACTCACATGTAAGCTTTGTAATCATTTCCAATTTTCTGGATCCTGATGTCATACTTGGGTTCGATGAACGGTTCACACGTGCTGTACGTCTGAGTGACGGCCACCACACTCGCTATGTCCTGAAACTTGGTGTGGTTCTCCACTTTCACCTTCACAACACATACGATTAGATTAGATGTTTAACTACATAATCTCAAAGCTCTTCTTCTACAGTCATTGAGTTTCAACGTTACCTTCCCCACACCAGAGTGAGCGTGCCCGATTTTCACCACCACGGGAAATGCCGGCATGGTCACCTGGTTTGTTTTCGCACAAACAGATGATTTATTCATTTAATTATGCAGATAATAGTAATTGATCAAATTGCTAAAAAAAATTAAAACCTGTTAATGAAACAATCTCTTACCATTTCTTTATAGTTGGGGTAGAACGTCTGTTCAATTAATGGAAATTTCTCCTGTCCGAGTTTCTTGTATGTGCTGATCAGACATGCGAACTGCAGATAAGTTTAGAGAGATGAGGTTGGAGATATCAGATATCTATCAAACGCCATGTCAGATTGAACGTCCTCAAACTTACGGCCCAGGGTTTGTCACAGAGGTTGTAGATGGACTCCAGGGAGTTGATGCTGGGAATGCCAGCGTACTGCAGTCCGATGATCAAGTTACGGAAGTCCTCGTTCTCCGTCATGCTGAAAGCATGTTGTCGGATCAGGACAAAGTCGGGCTTAAATGACCTGTGGGGACACACAGTACACAGACACAAGTAACTGTAGTTATACATGCATGTGATGGCCAAAACCACACAATTCTTATATATTCATCTTTGCATTTGATCAATAAATAAAAGGACATTACTATATTGGTTTGGTTTAAGATCTTTATTTGTCAGTGCACGGGCTTAGTTATTTGGCTTAAAGGGATAGTTCACCCAAAAATGAAAATTCTGTCAGTAATTACTCACCCTCATGTTGTTCCAACCCCGTAAGACCTTCGTTCATCTTCGGAACACAAATTAAGATATTTTTGATTAAATCTGAGAGCTGGCTCACTCCTCCATAGGCTTCTAAGGGACTGAAACTTGCTGACCCAGAAAATGTATTAAAGAGATAGTGGAATAAAGTCGTTATTTTTGTTTGTTTTTGCGCACAAAAAGTATTCTCGTCGCTTTATAAACTTAAGATTGAGCCACTGTAGTCACTTGGACTATATTAATGATCTCTTTAATAACTTTTCTGGGCCAGCAAGTTTCATTCCCTTAGAAGCCTATGGAGGAGTGAGACTGCTCTCAGATTTAATCAAAAATATCTTAATTTGTGTTCTGAAAATGAACGAAGGTCTGACGGGGTTGGAACAACATGAGGGTGAGTAATTACTGACAGAATTGTCATTTTTGGGTGAACTAACCCTTTAAGGCTAAAATGTGATTTATAAAAACATAGCTCAAATTGTTAAAGTTCATTTTGTAATTAAGATGACTTGAAATGTTTAGTACCTGGTGTGTTGTGGGAATGGACCAGCCTAGTGACAACGAGATTCAGACAGTAAGTTGATCTGTTTTATGGGAATTCTAAAGGAAATAAGACTGTACCAACTCTGATGTATTAGAGGGGACATAGGGAAATGTGATGTCTTGATCAATGTGATTTTTGTTTAATATAATTCTTTTGCATTAAAGGTACAATATGCAAGAATTTTGCATTAAAATATCCCATAATCTCAAGGCCAGTGTTATATATTTTGTTAAGTTGATTACTTACAATATCCCAAATGTTTCCAACTATTTTTAAATCGTGAGAAAATTGCGATTTTAACCAAGGAAACGGGGCGTTAGAGCAGGGGGGAGCTGGGAGTCGCCAGTCAATTGCGTCATATCCGCGTTACCCTCGGTTTCTGCTCGTACTGCGTGGAGTCCTGGACAAATGCGGAAGTTGTAGTTGTAGTGTCTATCAAGCAACACACGTTAGCTTGTTTCGTGCAGTCGTCATGGAACACAATTATTCTTTACCTATTGCAGCTGGTTCTGTCGACAAAGCATGCTTAATTTTATATTTTCCAAATGTAGCATTCGGTAATAGTTATGTTTATGTAAGGGAAGTATTATTGCTTTAGGTTTGTGTCTAGTTTATTGACATTGTTTATCACGTCTGGTGTTTATGGCCATGTAAATATAGCATGTGTTATACATAAAGATTAATCAGTATTTTGGCAAATGATGTGGGTATGTTCGAATGTACTTTTACAACAATTGTTTAGAACACGTAAAACTGCGCCGCGTTATCACAACAGTGAATTCGACATACAGTAACATGATAACCAAGTTAGTATTAAACCTTACTTTTCTTGCGGTTAATTCATTTTAATGAAATAAAAGTGTGATGAGGTTCAAGAGTCAGGAAGGAAGAAGACAGGGGTCGGCGTGACTGGGACTCGTACTTTATTAAAATAAAGCAAAACAAACAAAAGTCGCGCACAACACGCATTCACCGTGGCAACCGCGACGGCACAAAACAGTTCAAAAATGAGAGCTCGGATCCACCGGTTTTCTTTCTCTGCGTCCAATTTTCTCTCCAGTCTCTCTCTGTTCCAGCGCGCGGCTTAGCGGTCTCTCCACGCGGATCACAGCAATAAGACACAGGTGTTCGTCATTTGCACTTGACCTACTTGCTCGTCTCTTCTCTCTCCCATTACAGACCGTGCTGAACCACGCCCCCCTCGCCACAAAAAGCATGTCATTATAAAAAAAGAACTTAGCCTCATCCATGAACGTGATTTTTCGGTTCCCGTCTGACTGATTTACATCCACGGTGGAGTTTAAAACGACAGTTCCCATCATTCCACGCTCCTTCACATCGTCATCAAGCTACGCCGTTGTTGTTGTTTGGAATGTAGCGCCCTCTAGAGGCCAAAAATTCTTGCATATTGTAGCTTTAACTAAAATGTATCCATGGCTCTAAATTTAGTTAAATGTATTGTGTTCATTCCAGGGTTTGTGTTGTTATTGTTGTGAACATTTGTATGGTTTTGTTTCTCCTTTTTTTGTTTTCATGGTGCTGGCCACCTCCTATTAATCCAGTGTATGTTTTATCTAGTGAAAGTTGTTACTTATTGTACCTTGTGAACGGTGGTGTTGAATTTTGTCCTTTGAGGCTCAAGCCCAATTATGTCCTTTTTGAATACTGGATATTTCCTGTGATGTAATCTGAATGCAATACAATTGTTGGCCTTTTCCTCTCTAATGAGGCTTGATCACTTTTTATTTTGCATGAGCAAGATTTAATAAACTGTCACAATTGAAGACCACTTTGCTCCCTGTTTGTGACGATGGACTCATTTTTTTGTTGGGATTTGCTAAGGCTCATGGCAGATCCATCACAATCCAACACTTGACATTTATAGTATGTCAGTTCTCCTAACATCCGTTCAGTGCCCCATCTGTCAGACTGACAGGTCAATCATGACCGTGATCAGGGTGTCCCCGCTGCACTATCCTCACACTCTTCCCCGTGAAGGTTTTGGAAGCTGCACTCACAGGGCATTATTGTATTCACCGGTTTGCCGTTTACAGACTGAGCTGGTCCTGTAACAGCTGGTGCTGTAAATCCTGTTTTGCTTTTTTTGCAAGAGTGGAAACAGCCGTGCCAAGGCGAGTTTGTCCATTCTTATGAATAAGCATCCTAATTTTCAGATTTTATCATTTCATAATTTTATCCAAAGCGACTTACAAATGAGGAGAGCAATCGAAGCAGTTAAACTAAAAATAGGACAACAGTATGCAAGTGCTGTGACCCTTCCCAGTTTAGTCTAACGCAGTATATGAAATTTAAAAAAGAAAATAGATATAGAATAGTAGAGAGAGAAACGAAAGTGTTAGTATAAATGGATCATGTGTTGTCGAAAGAGATGCATCTTCAGCTGTTTCTTGAAAATGGCTACAGACTCAGCAGCTCGGGTTGAGCTCCACCAGCAGGGAACAGTCCAGGGGAAGGTCCGAGAAAGAGATTTTGTGCCTCTTTGAGATGATGGCACCATGAGGCAACGCTCACTTGCAGAATGCAAGCTTCTGGATGGCACGTAAGTCTGGAATATAAAGGTTAGGGATGGGACTTTTTCTCGACAAAACGACCGACATTCGACACATGCTCCACTCGACAAGAGTGTCGACATGTCGAGGGGGGCGGGGCTTGTGGGATTTCCAAATTGCATTATTTTTTTTTTGGCTTTTAATTTATTACATTTCCTATTCAAATACACATCATAAAGTGCCACTTTTCCCATAATGAAATAAAACATTTTAAATAAAACAATCCATTTTTTCTAAATGGGATCGCCACTTGACCGTTGACCCCACTTGACCCTGTGTGTGTGTGTGTGTGACAGGCGACAGAGTCAACATGGCGGCAGCGGCAAATAACAGGAGCAAGGTGTGGGGGAGTTTTAGCAAAATTAATGATAAGATAGTGAGGTGCAAATTGTGCGGCAAAGATTATGCGTTCCACACATCCACGTCAGGGATGCAGGCTCACCTCGACAGAAAACACCCGATGCCGTCAGCGACACAGAGCAGCATGGATGCCTTCAGAGTGCGAAAGCTGGACAGTCGCCGCGCAGAGAAGATCACTGGTTTAATGACTAGCATGGTAGCTAAAGATGTCCTGCCTGTCAGCTTTGTCGAGGGGGCAGGTTTTCGCGAATCAATGGCTTTTCTTGAGCCTGATTATCTAGTGCCATTTCGCAAAACGACGACTCTGCGTTTGGAAAAAATGTACGAGGGTAAGGCTGCGTCTCTCTGTAAATTGCTCTGTGCAGCAGAACACCTGGCCATCACCACATGGACGGCTTTTACTACAGAGTCTTACGTGACTGTTACGGCTCACTATTTTGAGGACTGGAAAATGAAAACTGCTATCCTGCAGACACGCGCCATGCCAGAGAGGCATACCGCCGAAAATCTTGCTAATGTTCTGAGAGCAGCAGCTGAGGACTGGGGCATAGCCGACAAAATTGTAGCATGCGTTCACGACAATGCTACTAATATAACTGTGGCAACCTCTCGCCACCTGGAATGGGAGTCACACCGATGCTTTGCACACACGTTGCAGCTAGCCATCAATGATGGCTTCAAACTGAACTCCATAGCCAATGTGGTCGGTGGGGCAAGTCGTCTTGTCTCGCACTTTCATCACAGCACGGTTGCGTCTGAGGCGCTCAAGAAGAAGCAGGCGATACAACTTAAGGAGCCTCACCGTCTCATCCAGTACATAAAGACAAGATGTAACTCTATCCATGATATGTTTGAACGCCTGCTCGAGCAACGTTGGACCATAGCAGCAGTTCTGTCAGACCGAGAGGTGACCAAAGTGTCGGATGCCAGGACCCTGGATCTCACCGATGCCAACTGGCACACCATGGAAGAACTGCTGCCAGTTTTACGTGCCCTGAAGTTGGCCACAACCGCACTGTGCAGTGAAAAAGAAGTGTCGGTGTCAGTTGTTTACCCGATTACAGCTGCTCTGCTTTCCAGGTTAGTTTGTGTGTGTGTGTGTGTGTGTGTTTTTTTTTTTTTTTTTTGATTGTATGATTCTGTGTCTATATGGGGAGAATTATTCTATTAAAATATAATTGCCTTCCTTGTCAGGCACCTGCAGCGGGACGAGGGGGAGTCTCCAAAAGTCTCAGAATTTAAGAGAAGAGTGTCAGAGTCTCTCACCTCTCGAATGGAACCTGAGAATACCGGCACCGCACAGAAGGCAGCCATCGTCGCATCCTTTTTGGATCCGCGTCACAAACACCTAAAGTTCACGACCAACGAGGTTAAGGAAGCTGTGCACGAAAAGGTTAGAGATCTGTTGTCCGGGCTCCGTGTGTGGTCTCAGGTGACGAGTCCGGGCCCGCAAAAAGGGCAAAACCGGTGGATGCAATGGTTTCATTCTTCGGAGAGGACTATTTCATGGGGGACACGGTCACATCTGACCATTCTGAAATAGAACGTTACACAAACGAAGAAGGAATATCATCCAGTCAGGATCCTGCGCTCTGGTGGTCTCTCAATGAGTACAGATTCAAAAACCTGAGCCGTCTAGCGAAAGCCTACCTCTGCATCCCCGCCACATCTCTGCCAGCGGAAAGAGTGTTTTCAGCTGCGGGACTGGTCGTGAGTAGACTCCGCAGTCGCCTTCTACCCAAACATGTGGATATGCTTCTGTTCTTAAACAAAAATTAGGCCTAAATGGTAAGATACCTATTGGTATATTTTATTTTCACTGCTGATTTGTTATGTTGAGTTGATGGTATTATGCTGCCTCCTTTTCTGTGGTTTAAAAAAAAATGGGCACGCTGTTTTCAATTTTAATTGTTGCTTATTTTCACGTTTGATAAGCATGTTAATGTTATATAATGATAATATAGAGTGTTATTTATCATTCGGAAAACTATCTTGTTTAGGCTACATGCACAGAGCTAATTAACTAATGGACAGGCCGTTTTATTTCTGTAAATTCCGAACGGCAAAAAGTAGCCTACGTCTTATGTGTTTGTAAGGCTGTTGAATAAACATTTTAAATTAGCCTACTCTCTCTCTCGTTTTTATTATTACCGCTTCAATGGTCAAAATTTGACACTAGAGTCATGTTTTTGAGACTAGAATAAACTAGTACAACAATGTAGAATATTTTCCACCCTCCGCATTGCTGCTGCTCTTTAAAAAAAAAAGGAAAAAAAGGCCGACAATCCGACAAAAAGTCGACACATGGGCCTCGACAGTCGATTTCCCAAATCCCGTGTCGTTCCCATCCCTAATAAAGGTATATAGGTATCAAAGGGAGCGAAGCCAGTGGTTGTTCTGTAGGAAAGCATCAATGCCTTGAATTTGATGTGAGCGGCAACTGGCAACCAGTGCAGGTTTAGGAGAGGTGTGACGTGTGCTCTCTTCGGCTCGATAAAGACACTCTGGCTGCAGCATCTGGATCAGCTGCAGAGGTTTGACAGTGATGCTGGAAGGCCTGCCAAGAGAGCATTACAATAGTCCAGTCTGGATAGAACTAGCGCTTGAACGAGGAGTTGTGTAGCTCTGATAGGAAGGGCCTGATCTTCCTAATGTTGTATAAGGCAAATCTGCAGGACCAGGCAGTTCTAGCAATGTGGTCTGTGAAGTTTAACTGATCATCAATCACAACTACGACTCGATTTGTATCATAAACAGAACAATAAGAGTTATTTGCATAGAGAAAACTATCCAACAGTGTATTTGTTTTTTCCCTACTCGTGGTGTCAGGAAACAAGGACTCGTGCTTCTCGCCTCAGCACAGAGAGGAGGCGGCTGAGCAGCTGGGGAGACATCATGGACGATTGGGGGGAGATACCCACACAGGGCTGGAGGACGAAGATGTCCTCCTGGCTTCTTGATGAGGAGGAAGCCATCCTCCCATCTACTTCATCTCATCCACCAAGCTACCAGAGTGGAGATCTTCCCCTGGATCTCAGGGAAGTCTGCCGCAAAACTTTCCATTGTCTAGCCCTCTCAACAGGTGGGCCAAGGGGTGGACAGGGATCTCTGTGATGGTAAGTGCCTGCCATCACGCCTCATACTGGATAGACAATTCCCTCCAGCAGTCCTGTCATGTTTTGTGGAGATGAAAAGGCACTGGGACAAACCATATTCCCACCATGTGCTTATAGGGGTCCTATAATGCCCTTTTCACAAGATGTAAAATAAGTCTCTGATGTCCCCAGAGTGTGTATATTAGCTCAAAATACCCCACAGATATTTTTTATAGCATGTTAAAATTGTCACTTTTTGAGTTTTTGTGTGTCCCTTTAAATGCAAATGAGCTGCTGCTCCCGGCACAGGGGGCGGAGCTTCAAGAGCTTGTGTGTGTGTGTGTGTGTGTGTGTGTGTGTGTGTGTGTGTGTGTTAGCAGGTCCGATTACCTCACACAGACATACACTGAACATTTCAAAAACGTTTAGCCTTTTATGTTCAAACCGGACAAAGATGGAGAGACTCAAGAAGAAGTGACAAGAAGCAACAGGACATTTCTGAATGGTTAGTTGATGAATTTATGTAGCTGATGTCGAGTTAACTTTCTTCTGGTCATTGATTAGCATATTCTGTCATGATAATCTATAAAGCATGTTTATGGGTTTATGTAAATTTTCGGGTGAATGATGTCACTAACCCGTGAAGAAGCTCATTGTGACCCGTGAAGCTCACCAGCGGTTTGTTGTAGTCCTTAAAAAGCGATTTCTGTCACAGCAAATATCTCCTTTTGCTTTGAACTTTGAGCATCGTAACTTTGCAGATGTTGTTTATGATCAAACAGCAACATTACACACTAACTAAAGTTTAAAGCTACACTGTGTAAGATTTTCTCCCATCAAGCGGTGAAATTGTATATGACTACCAACTGAATATTACTTTCTAGCCCCTCCCATTCCGAGGGTGTTTTAACTCTTACGGTGGCCGTATTATTATAGAAAAGTATCCTAGACGTCGTTCTAGCGTTATGTACAACCATGCTATAGTTAGCCAAGCAACTATAAAACTAGAAAGCAGGCAACTTCGGCGTCCCTTTTAAAATCCTTGCTCCTTATGAGCTCTTTCCATCTTGGAAAAGCCACTCCAATATTGACTTTGGTCTTGTTGATTTGCCTGTCACGTTGTCATTTTAATTCTCTCTTTCGCTTCCTTGGCGACTCTGTTACATGTCCTCGAGAATAGGTGTGATCTTTCATCTTCAACAGGCTTTCAAATCTGCCGGCAGTCGCAACTCGCGAGTAATCTCCCCCTCGCATTCGTCACGGTGCCACTGAGTGTAAAAGCGTGAAAGGCGAAGCTTGAATTTCCAGGTGTGTCCCTCTTTGGCTAATGTATTTTCAAGATGGAGGCACAACATGGCTGCCGCCATTCGAGCGACTCGCTCATATCTATTCTGAATGGCAGCTTACGAGAATACTTGATTAGTTGGTGGAAGTAATTGCACATGAAATCATTTTTAAAGAACAAAGTGTTTTTTACTAAGAATCAACTTAAAAAATTACAGTGTAGCTTTAAAAAGTGAAATCATAATCAACCACCCCTTTAAGGGTTTTGTACAGCTGGATATCCCAGATATGGGGGAACGGGAGCTAGACCTCATCAGCCTGCTCGCGTGAACCTCACATCACAGTACAACGAGGGCTACCCAGATTACTGCCCTCACCACCTCATCATGTCACAGTCTAAACGGCTCAAGGTAAGGTATCAGCACCACGCCACAGATGCAGCGTATCAACCCTGCCGATCTCCTGGGTGAGAAAAACAGGCAGGCTTCATAGGGCCGAGACCTGTTCACCACAGGGGGACAAGAGCCGCACCAAGGGTCTTCAGCTCCAGCTCTCAGAGTTCAGCGTATGGAGTCGTTGCGATCAGTTCCTCTCGGTCTGAGGTTAATGGTGTTGATGGTTCTCATTTCCCTGGGGCTGTTGAGAACGAGAGCATTTCAGCACTGGACGGAGAATCAGAGTCTTGGACACTGGCTCAGCCGCAGAGAGATTACCCGAGAGGAGCGTGTGAAGCTGGAGAGCCCACACCTCTGCTAGAGAAGGGACCTAATGAGGTCTTATCCCTCTAGAAGAGGTAGTAATGAATGCATCACTCATGGGCTTGGAGTGCTGTTCAAGAGCAGAACGGTGTGAGGGGTTTCAGTCGTAGCCTATATAAACAGGCAAGGGGTGGTGGATCTCCACCGCTTCACAGTCTGGCGAAGAGACTGAATGTGTGGAGCAGCACCGCGACAAAAGCACATACAACAACTCATTATAATCAGTGATGATGTCTATACTGGACGCAGTGCGACATGACAAACTGATCATCTTTCTGACATACTCCAAGCGTTCGTGCTACTTCGCTTGGTCGCATCCAGCGTCGACAGCCTCAAGCGCTAACTGTCACGTCCGGTGTTATTCTCTCATGTATAGAGCAACATAACACTTGATCAGAGATATTCTCTCTCACAGACAATGTCGTTACCTTTTTCATTACATCGATTTCTGCCTGATTGAACTCCCGTTGCTCGTGTTTCCCGCTATCCTGATTAGTATGGGTAGAGTATGAGTAGGATGGTGCAGTTCCACGACTGGATTTTGTTAAAACAAACACCGTTTCAGAGATACAGACAGGCCAGATTGGATGGGGAAATTGCTTTATGCTTCCTGCAGGAACTATTGGATGAAAGCAGGGCCACGAGTCAACAACAACGGTTTGTGAAGGGTACACGTCAGCTAAATCCTGTTAGTAAATCATCGTCTTGAGATTGGCTCTACAAGTGCTCTCACTGCCCCATATTGAACCATTAGAGAGCATTGTCTTAAAGCATCTTTCTCTGAAGACAGCGTTACTGCTTGCTCGCACTATGGCAAAGCAACTGAAGTGAATTACGTGCTTTGTACATTCTTCTTGTATGTAGTTTGCATTGGGCGGATTAAGAGTTATGCTTAAATCCAGTCCAGCTTTTGTTCTTAAAGTCAGTGAAACAGCAGGGACAGCCTGAACTGTGGAGCTATTGCTGTTTTCCACCGCCTTCTTCCTCATCGCAGGAGGAGCGTCCAGTGCATGCTTTACGTATGTGCAGAAGATAAAGTTACTACGGAAAAGTAATCAGCTCTTCATCTCTTGGGCTGACGTTTATAAAGGGAAACCTATATCTCATTAGCGGCTCTATATAGAGACTTGTTTCCGCCACAGATTAAAAAAGGTAAAAACTAACAACTTTTTTCTCACAATTGCGAGTTATAAAGTCAGAATTGTCTTTTTTTCCTTAGAATTGGACTTTTGGAATTGAAGAATTGGCCAATTTTAGAATTGGACGTTTATACCTCACAGTTTTGAGAAAGATGTCAGCTGGCCATCACATTACAGACTGGAGACGTAACGAAACCACTCCCTGCTCTTTCAGTGGTCTGTGTGGGAGCGGTGCATGATAGGGCACAATACACACGTCTCTAACACAGCTCATTTTCATGTTTTCATTAAATATGTATGATAATCTATACTCATATAATGTCTCAGTAATTTTAGACAGTGTTTTGGATATGTGTCTGAAGACTTGTGTGAATTCATGAGCCGTTTGTGTAAACAGAAGCATTGTCTTGGTGACAAACAAGCCACTCAAATAAATATGAATGGCCTTTTATTATAATTGTCCTTTATTACATCCCAGGATAATGATACAGCTTTCATGTGTGACACATCAAACCAGTTCTCTCTGAGCGGGTTCATTTAGCTTTCAAACTGATTGAAGGTTAAGAAATGTTGATGACTGTTATTGTACACACAGTAGCACATTAGATTATAGAAACTGATGTTTTTAGATAATATTCAACAGTTATTGCACATTATCTCAGTTATTGCAGTACAATATGAACAGCTTGAGGTGATTTATAAACAAGTTTACCTGACAATCTTGTTTTCATTCTGCCAAACCTGCACAGCCACGTTACATGATCCATTAGCATGAGCCACAACACTGATGTCACCAAACTCAGCCTGGAAAACACAGGAAAGGAAGGAATAAATGAGAATACTTTGATCTGATTTGTCTTTTGACTTTTATAAACTCACCTGTTCAACTTTAATGTCATAATCTCCATTCAGTTTTTTTCCTCTAAAGAGTTTGGCCCTGTAGAAAAGGAAAAAAAGATGATTTAAAAAGTGATAAAATATGCACTTAAAATATGTTTCCATTGTGTCTGATTTGATTGTTCTGTTCAGAGAATTATCTAAAAGGAGAAGCTCAGGTCAAAGTAAATTGTATCATGCAAAAAATCGCAGGAGTTATTGGCATTTCACAAGCAAATAAGAAAAATGAACACGGAGCAAAAGACACTCAGTACTGATACAAATACTTCAGCTGAAATAATATGTTTTTAATAATGTCTAAGTTAATACTTGATCAAAATAATCACTTTAGAAAAGTTTGTACTATTTCTGTTTACTTTGATAAAATAATTCATTTTTCATTAAAATGTCATTTTATACTGTCATTAAAATGTTAATAAAATATTTGTAAAAATACATAGAAACAAAATTATTTAAACAAAGTACAGATTCTGAAAGGAGGTAACCTAATAATTTAATATAGATTTACAGTAGTAACAATAAACATGACATTTTATTATATGTTATGATTAATATGATATTTTTTAAATATGATTTTTTAAATATGAATATAACAACATTATAAATATGGGGATTATCGGTGATTATTAAGGTGGACACCCAACTTAATATATGATATTTACCATCTGTTTCTCATCACGTTAATTATTGTGCCTTTCGCCCCAAATACCATACTTTACATATTCTTCTGTCATTGAAATATATAGTCAAAATATTGTCAATAATTCTATCGATTCTCATTTTCTATATACAGTACTGTGCAAAAGTCTTAGGCATGTAAATACCCCCCCCCAAAAAATTATTTTAAGTCAGTTATTTATATCTTTTGCTGTAGTGTGTCAGTAGGAAATATCAGTTTACATTTCCAAACATTCTTTTTGCCATTAATTGTAATAATCCAGTGAGATTTGTGTATGCACAAGGAGTCTGACAACAGCCGGTGTGATCTGATCTCACCATCATCGAGTCCGTCTGTGATTACATGAAGAAACAGAAGAAACTGAGACTGACTAAATCCAGAAGAACTGCGGGAACGTCTCCGAGACGCTTTAGGAAACCTTCCTGCAAAGCTCCCTGAAAAACTATGCGCAAGTGTACCTGGGCAAAAGCCGTTTTAAACGCAAAGTTAATATTAACATGCCTAAGACTTTTGCACAGTACTGTAAATCTACAACATTTTAAAAAGCATTAAATATTAGATCAAATTAGCACAGATCATACTTTGCGCTGCTGTCTGAAATCGCGTCACGGATCAGACTAATTTCCACGTGCATCTTGAAAAGCGGATGTTTCGGAAAGTTTGTGTGCCATCTTGTGGTTTAGAGGAAAATAAAATCAAAGGTTTGTACCCTGTACTGAATCAGGCTCATAGTCAAAACTTCATACAGCGGATAAGACACATTTGTTTGAACACGATGTATGCCACTTCTCTTTGCTGTAATTGATGCAGGACCGGCTACATAATATATGTATATGATGTTATCATAAAATCAATCATTGGTCAACACAGCACAAAATATAAAATTGACTCACTGGTACACCTCAGAAAGCATATGTAGTTGAAGTGTTGCGTTCAGAGCATATGGCGGAGTGTGTGACGGTAGTATTTTTGCCCTGCATGTTGGCATGAGGATGATGGCATGTTGTGCGGTGGGCTAGTTATCATGGGGACCAACATTTGTGCTATATTTTTCACCTATAATATTCCACCTGCGATAATCCAGGAATTCCTCGATTACATTGCCTCGTTACTACATGAATCAACTGTTTTCACTTCATCTTAAGATGATGCACACACACAATCTACATGATCACAAATAAGTCACTGTATATGTTAAGTATGTTGAAATGTCAATTATAAAACAGGTCAGTGTCTCTGTTTTACAGTGCCAACATTGCAGCCAAACTGGATGTAGACTGCTGATCTACTGGCATCTCAGTAACACAACGCTATAATTCAGAGCAGTTTCAGCCTCTCGCTAGTAATTACACACGTGTCATGAAGAGCACTAACTGCAGACTGCTTCTCCTGACGGACACTGAGGCAGAGCCAGGCTGAAACCCCACGCAGATCTTCACTGCTGATACACCTTTAAACGAAACACTCAGTACCTCATATGAACTCAAAAATGCTATTTATGCGCAGTAAAAGGTAAGCTGGTGCAGTTGAGTAAAAGCAGAAGTATATACAGTATATAACACCATAGTTTCATAGGGCTAGTATAGGTAGTCTGAAAGCTGAAAGGTTTGGGCCATATCCCAATACAAAAGAAATCATTTTAATGTTGAAACTAATTATTTTAATGTATTGCAGTCAAAGGCTATGATGTGTCAAATGTCAAACACAATTTGTTCACTTACAGCACTTGTGTAAGGGTAAACTGAGCCAAGGAACCCTAGACAAATAAATAACAACCAGTGGAAGATTTTAATTTCTTAAACATTGAATTTCTTCCGAGAACACTCTGCTCTAGAAGATAAATCACCGGAGGCCTTAAAGAGCACTACAGCACTACAGCACTAGAGCTGGGGAACGTCAGATGATGGGCAGTGTGTGAGAGGACTGCATTTCCCTTGGCTGTGGACGGCTCCAGAATATTAGTCCTATAATAGATCCAACACTGAGTGTGTGTCTTCATCTGTGGAGAGCATGAGCTTTACATTGGGAAATGACCGATGAATCAGCTCTTATAGATAAAGGTACTGTACTAAAACACAGGTACAGTGGATGACATACTTCATATGCTCCAGAAAACATTTAACAAGCATTAAGGACACAATAAACCGTATAGTGAAGATTTCAGCGTATTATGGTCTTTAAATTAAAACTGTAGTCCAATCACAGCAGACCTCCGTCAGTCCTGAGCCGTCAGGCAGAGTTATCGCTGTTCACTGACACACATTTACACCTGTGGTCACTCCGGGTATCACTGACCCATTTCATCTCACATTATTCCCAATCCCAACTAAGCACATGTATTTTGCTGAATGAAATTATGAAATGAAATTAGCAGGTCATTCCCTGAAAAGAGCTCAGCTGTTTAATAAGCCCCAACACAAAGCTACAAACAATAAAGTAACATAATACTAAAAAAAAGAAAAGTAAAAAGGAGAAGCAAACACTTTTTTCACTTAATGTAACAACAATTAATTAGTTACCTTAATATCTATTATCTAAGTGGAAAGGTTGTGTTTTTCCACTTGTGGCCACTACATGAATGCATGATTTAAATGAGCAAGAGCCATATTATCAATATATTAATGACAAACCCTTTAAACATGACATGTATTACAGGTTATTACATGTTTCTTTTTTTTTTTTGAGCTTTGACACAAACAGGAATTAAACATGTGGTCATGTAAATTGGTCATGTAAACACATGGTCATGTGATTCTTCACACCACCCATGACAAGAGTATATGTGGTGTGTTTGTTAGTCACTGAACACCTTCTCTGAAGCTTTGACACAGAAATCATCATCCAACCACACCAATCACCAGCCTAGCCTTTTCTGCTGGACTGAACAGCATCTGACCATCGCCTCTGCATGACGAATACAGAACTGAATAATTAGCATGAATTCACTCAGATTCACATTAATCGTTTGAAGAAATGGAATTGTGGATGAATAAGATATGAAAGAGTAAGCATGAGTGTCGCCTGATTTCTCTAAACGCTGGAAATGCTCCAGATATGTCCAGCTCCTCAGATTCACCCTTAACTCGTTTACATGCCAATCAATAAACCAGTCAACTTTTATTTAAATAGCACAATAAAAGCAACAGTAGTCGGCCATTGTGCTGTACAAGAGGATAAATATAAAATATAAAAAGACCACAACACAAATGATAAAGGGGGTTTACCTCAAAATCAGAAATATTCAACATTAAAAATCAAGGACAGGTTGTAAACCTATGAAAAGAGGAAAGTCTCTTATGGATAGTGGAAGACAATTTTGGACCAACAATAGAAAAAGCATGTGTATTTAATAATAAATATATGTGTAGCCTATTTAATAATAATATATAATCACATTGTTTTAGACATGTCGTCTTGTCTCAGTGTTAACCCCATGCTCACACTAGAGATTAAGTTGAACAGAATCAAACACACTTTAGGCACGTTTATCTGAGGATTTATGCAGTGACGGTGTTGCCTTTTTCCCAGTCAATACCAGCAATGAAACGTGCATTTACTATATTCCCCACCAATCAAAATAATGATTGAGCTCAGCACTAAATAAATAACGAGCAAAACCTCCTACCAGTCGTGCTGGGCTCCATCGATGACCAGCAGGATCCTGAGGCTCCTGGCCGGCGTGGACACGGGCGTCTGCTCCACCAGCCCTGCCGAGGCGGCCGTCTGCTTCACCACACTGCTGATGGAGCTGAAGAAGCCCGACGCCTGCGCTGGGACGGCTCTCCTGTCCGGGCCCGGGGACCCCGGAGCGGGGGCTGAGGCTGGTCCCGGCGGGGGGGGCTGAGGAGGGTCTGGTTTCTGCAGGTCGGACATGTAGCCATTCGGCAGGTTGGAGATGAAGGTGCTGTCCGACAGACGCCGGCGCAGGTAGTTCATGACTGAGGCTAGAGGAGCAGTGCTGGTCCAGGAATAGATTCACAGGGTTTATCCCACAGGAGAGAGACGGCTCAGAGCTGGGATGCTGGGATGCTCCTCGAGTCGCAGTGTTTCCTCCCCTCTCTGCTTTACCCACCTCTGATGTCACACACGCAAGCAGCCAATCAGACGCTTGCTGCATCCCTGCATGAGATGCTCGGCCTCCCTCCCCTCCCCCACGCCTGATCGCATCTCCAGCACAGAAGGTTTCCTGCAGTACAGTCACACTGGCACCGAGCTTCCCCTCATCGCAGTGCTGTTTTACTCGAAGGTTCACCTGAAGAGATTGTCATGTTTCATGAGCTGTCACGCCACGCTCTTTCTGATTTACTGCATGCTTTATAGCAGCTTAACCTTCATTCTTGTTAGAATGTAAAAATATAAGACATTGCAGTATCTTTGAACTATGTATTTATCTTCTTATGAACATGCAGGATGACATTCATTTATTATTAACCGATAAGCAATCTTGACAGACAAATAAAAATGCTCCTGGTTTAATGCTTCATTGTGTATTTTCAATTTATCGTGTCATTATTCATCATTATCCTTCTGTTTAATGCATGCAAATTTGGTCAATCCGATCACAAGTGGTCAAGTCAAGACAGATAAATGACCATGTATACGTGGTGTTTAAATGCCTGTCAGTGTTCATCGCGACTGGATCTCTTTGAAGGCTGGGTGTGTGATTGAGTCTCTACATCAGCAGGAGAAGCAGAGGCTGCTACACACATGTCTATAGTCTCACAATTATACAATGCTACAGATGCTACATGTTTTTGGCATGTTTTTCCACACCACAATGCATCAATTGTGTTGGTCCAGGCTGGTTTCTTCTGGTTAGAGCTGGGCTTGTGCTGGTCTTAATGAGAGGTGCAAGAGGACAGTTTTGTTGTTCTGCTTTTAAGATGAATGTGGAAGTCAGTAAGAATCACTAAGAATGCACTGAAAACTATAAACCAATCAGAAATTATTTGCATCACATGTTTTTTTGTGTTTTTTTAAATCAAAATTGTTTACTAATTTGTGGAGTTACTTTATGTACATATAAATTAAGGCATGTTGCGGATTTACATTTTGTAAAAAAAAAAAAAAGGAAAAAAAAAGAGATAGAGATTTTTGTAGTATCTTCTTATATCTTGTAGTATTTTCTTTTTACATTATGTCCAACTTTATCGTCATTAGCATTATCCCATTACCTTCACATTATCCCATTACATAACTTTATCCATTTCACCTATGAATATACACAGTGTACACAGTTACCAGTAAAGCAGCTTAACTACTACTGAACTGAAACTGATTAAACAAATTTTCATCATAAGTTTATCAAGAGCAAAAGGAGAAAGAAGGTATAAGCACAAGATAACTGGCAAGCAACATAATATAAAGCAGGTGTTTTCAACGTCAAAGACAGTGGTGCCTCCCTTCTAACACAATATACACGATGACACCCCCCTGTATGAATTATGTATGCACAGATTCTTAATAAAGCTATGAAAGATATATTTAGTCAAGAGCAGTGAATGATTTTCCTCTCCTTTTTGTTTGTTTGACTAACATTAGCGTCAGGCTGCTGTCACTTTAAGACCTCGTGCATGCATCCAGTGTAAGCATAATTTCGCTCAACTGTTTACTTTCACTTTAGACATAACTGAGTGTGTTTACATGAATACTCACCAAGACGTGCAGTTTGACACATAAATGCGGCTCCTGACATGCTCTCATGCTCCACACTTTGAAAGCGTTTCATGTACTAACATGACCTCGGTTCCCTGAGATAACCAGTTACTGACACTTATGGGGAAAACTCTACCTGATTTCTATAGCGCCATATATTAAATTAGCGCCATGCTTCTAATGCAGAACGGAAGGCCGTCCTGCGAGCGCATAGCCCGGGGTGTTTGGTTACAAGGGCCCCATAGCAGGCTAAATGAGAGATAGCAACTTTAAAGGTTTATCCCGCAAGACAGGCTCGGTTCTAGGAGCCGGAGCTCGTGGGTCATGAAGCCTCAAGAAAAGAAACCCAGAAGTTGGGGACTGGCTAAGACAATATCCGTGCCTGAAGAGTAGGGACGTCCAAGTTATAAAACCTGGCAAAGGTGGATGGCGAGGACCAGCCGGCCGCCACACAGATGTCAGCGATGGACACCCCGCTAGACCAAGCCCAAGAGAAGGCCATTCCCCTGGTGGAGTGGGCCCTCACCCCTATAGGGCATTGCAAGCCCAAGGACTGATCAGCGCTATAGCATCCACTATTCATTGAGAAAGTCTCTGCTTTGTAACTGGCAGCCCCTTTGAAGCACACAAGTAGCTGCTCTGACTGCCAGAACTGGCTAGAGCGCACAATGTACACCCTAATGGCCCGGACTGGGCAGAGTGCGTGCGGCGCCAGTGCTCTGAAGTGCGGGGAGATCAACTTGGGCACATAGCCTCTTCTTGGTCTAAGGATGACTTTTCTGTCACTAGGCCCAAACTCGAGGCAAGATGCGTCCACTGAGAGAGCATGCAAGTCGCCAACTCGCTTGACTGATGCCAAAGCTAGCAGAAGGCGGTTTTTAGCGAGAGAAGCCGAAGGTCAGCCGTTGTGAGCTGCTCAAACGGGGAGTCTCAGTAATGTGGACAGGTCCCAGGCTTATTAGCTTATTTTGTTGTAAAAAGCTTGACAGTGTGGTTCACCCTGGTTCCCTCAACAAAAACCCAATAGGATTTTCCCATAAGCTTTTGGATTATCGCTAAAAACAAGCTCTGTGATACTTGCACACATTTTGTCCATCAAGATAATTATCACAGATGAACACAACTTTTGTGAATTTTGAAGCCTAAATGCAGTCGCCAGAATTAAAAAGCTAAAGGTAGGCTACAAGCGAACTACACCACGGTCCCACGACTTCAACGTCACCACCACTAGCTTCCGACAACTCTTTCAGTTTTTATTTAAAACATTTTCCCAGAAAGTTTGTGTTAGAATTGTCTAGAAGAGCACAATTATAAATGTAACGATGCTGTAAAAGCGGACTGAGTTTACCTGTTCGGCGTGATGATGTTTAATCTCCTCGACAGCCTCTGTAGTCCCATTTAGCCTTTTAGCCATTTAGCCTTTTAGCCATTTAGCCTTTTAGCCATTTAGCCTTTTAGCCATTTAGCCTTTTAGCCATTTAGCCTAAGTGTAACAGCTTAAAAAAATCACAAGTGGGGTAATATTTTGATGTATTTTATGTCATAGAATAAAACGTGAAAGTGACTTCGGGATGTTGGAAACGGAAGGGCTAAAATGCTAAACTCGCTTCTGCTTTATGGCCTACAAAGTGATGTCATACCTGCACCACTCTCTAGACCTTATGCGCCAGAAGTGCGCAGCCATCTTTAAAATATTGTCTTTGAACTTCTGTTTACGCGGTCGCTCTGTATATGGCATCGCTGTCGAGGCGTAATTAACTGGTGAAGTGGATTTACTTATTGTAAAGTTAACGAAAGTTATCATGAGCATTGTAATGTAAAGCAGATGTTTTAACAAATGTCAGAAGACCAGGAAGATTTTGAAACAAGCCGTTCATTCATAAATACGAACCGGAAGACAAAAGACAACGAGTGCAACGCTGTAAAAGGGCGGGGCTACATAAGGTCTATACCTATACTGTTATATACATTATTATACCTACTATAATGTTTTTCACTGACACGCCCCCCAACTCGTTAACATGGAGGCTTACAGAAAATCCAGAACTTCCCTCTCGTATTTATGTTATTATGTGCATTTAGCTCATAAATACGATCTTTTCGTCATAACCTGAATGCACAATATTATCTAGCATAAAGTGTTCAGTCTTTGCTTTATGTATTTCCCAGGCGTGTAAATCAGGTACATATGTCAGGAAACCCGATGTCAATAACCATGGACCACTGTTTCTTTTGTGAGTTGTAAGAAACATCGAGTCCAACTGCCTTTACTTTATAATCGTTTGTTTTAATCCCGTTTTCGCAGCTTGCAGCAGAATGTTTTGCCACTCAGTCCTGCTGGGGGGGCGTGTTCCGGCGGGAAAGTGACGTCAATGCATACTATCGCGAGAGTTTGGCACGAGACGGTTACCCTTTCAGCAGCAGCAGAGAGACGGTGTGGTCACCTGACACGTGATGCTTTTCTCAGCGCTGGTCAGGACGGGCCAATAGCAGGCGTCTTTGATGACTGCAAAACTATCATAAACAGTTCATTGAGATTGGTGTAACAACTCATAGCTAGCTCAGAATGCTAAAAACAACGTAAACTTTTCAATATATATATATTTTTTCACATCTTACTATCAGTGATTGTAAGATTGCTCATGTTTCCCCTTCTGAAAGACCGATACATTCAGCTCTATCTGAGCTGGAGTAACCGATCATAATTCTGCTTTAAATGTGCATGTTTGTGGTAAAATGCATATTTTGATTAATCGATTCGTCAATAAAATGAACAATAACATCAGCAGGCTGCATTATAATCCATATGAGGGTGAGTAACAACATTCACAACTCCTAAACAATACATATTTAATACTTGATTATGCAATAATATCACCTGAGGCACTAAGGAAAATACATCTGTTGGTAAAATATGTCCGTTTCTTAGAAATGTAATCTTGTGTTCATGTTGGTTTCATATGCAAAAATAAATGCCATTTTCAGAAACATTTAAATTTCATGACTAGTAAAAAGTCAAGTAAAAGTAATAACATATTTTCCATACACAACGAGTACAAGTTAGTGTACATATCTTAATATCTTATTTTAAAAATGTTTTGAAAAAATATGTTTCCAGCTAAAACTTTTTTTATTAGATTTATTTTTAATTATTATTATTATTATTATTTACAAATAATACATTAATAATTCATAAATGAATCTCTATATTGTTCAGCCTTCCCTGAGCTAAACCTTACTGTGCCATAAAGTCAAGTTATCTGACATTTGAAGGTTTTCTTTCCAAGGATCTCAACCTTTTATCAAAGTTTTCTTCATTATTAAATCAGGACAGTTGATTTGTGACTTGCAGAAAGAAAAGAAATATCATTGCATGTACTGTACTCTATTTTATTATTCTAAACTGTTTTAATTATTCTTATTTCTTTTTATTATTTTAATTTCTTCTATGTAAAGCACTTTGAATTGTCATTGTGTATGAAATGTGCTATATAAATAAACTTGCCTTGCCTTGCATGTGTGAGTTGCATTTTTAGTCTAAGAATAAATGAATATGTTGTTGATAGTAAATATTTTTACTGCTGAACTCTTGACCCTACTGTATACTGAAAAATAAGATTTTCAATAAAATATTTGCATATGAACAATTTAAGCTCATTGACTTTTTTTGTCTGACTTACATATTAGAACATGATGATGATGATGATCAAATGTTTTGTGGTTGATTTTAAGCATTATTAGTATTATTGGCAAGTGGCTAATCACAAAACATTAGACAAACTTGTGATTAATATGACTGTCAGTAATGATTGTGCCTTTACGGTGTTTGATATGGATATGAATCTGATTTATTGACAGATGATTCAGGGGCATCGAGGGTTTTGCTGAACTCAGGCTGTCAACCCGTGAGCCCGACCAAGAGAAAACACCATGAAAACGAAGACTCTGATGAAGAACACATGAACAAAATGAGGTCGCATCTGTACGTCTGCTGCAGTTCCGTTATTGACAACGCAGACAGTTTTTTTGCTATAGAATTGTTCAATAATTTGACATTTTTTGCACAGCATGTTTTTTTTTCTTGTGATTTTTTTTTTTTTTTTTTTTTAGGAGAAATCCAAATGGAGATGCTGTGAATCCGGAGTCGTGGAACTACGGTTCATTTGGACGCGTGTCTGTGAGCGCTCTCCATAGCCGTCGTGTTTTCCCAGCGTTCCCCATTCTTGCGGTTGATCCACCCATGGAGAAGAACAAACACAGCTCAGATCCTACGCTCCTCAGTCCTGGATCCAGCACTAAACCCCAGCAGGTCAGACTCAGCGGCCGCTTTCAACTGAAAACACACCTTTATGCGGTTTAGGGGTTCATTTACACGGCAACAGCGCTGTGGGGGCCTGAAGACACAAACTTTTGAAAACGGGTTTCAAAGAGCAAGTTTTTCAAAACGACATCCTTGTCATCTCTGTAAACTTTGAAAACGCCAATCTGTGAAAGCGGTGAAGTCATGCACGTCTATAGGCTTTTCTTTCTGTCTTTTTTTTTTGCAAATGAAAGGATACAGATATTAACAGTAAGAAATAAGAGGGACATACAGACATCATCACAAGTGGTTATAAGAGTTACACAAATCAACACAACAAACATTTTGTCATCATGAAAAATGAAAGGTTCCTTACACCAGACTCAAGGATGATATATGTTTTTGAAGCGTTTGTGTTCAAAGGTTTTGACATTTAGTAAAACGGGACTTTATATCAGAGGAGAACATACTAAAATTGTGATTACAGTGAATGTTTCTGGCTTTGTGAAGTTGAAATTTACCCAGAAGACAAAGTAATAATACAGTATTGTCAAGATTAACATCCTTAGAATGAAAATCGGACAAAAAACATGATAGATTATGTGCTTAACAGGCATGTTGCGTTCGGCTCGAGTTCACTGTAGTAAACGAATGCGTATGAGCGCAGACTCGTAGTCTTCCATAACAAAGTGACATCACCAATAGTAGTTAAAGACACCTAATATAAAGTGTGACCGATGTTTCTTTAGTTGATATGATAGTGGCATCTAAAATTATAAAAAAAATATCATCATGAAAATAATTGAAAACATCTTTACCTGAAAAATTACATTTTAGAATAATAATAATAAAAATAAAAAAAATAGACCAGTAATAGACAAAGCTTGATGTGTATATAAATGTATCATTTATTTAGCTTAAATTATGTTTTTATTTCATATAGGGCCATTCATTGCAGTTGCACCACCTGACTTTTGCAGCTATTTTTACACTGAACAGGCTTCTACTCAGATGCCTATGCTACCAAGATCATACACAGACTTTGTTAATGCAATAAAGAAATTTATGATAAAATAGCATTTCCCTCATTTTATATTTGTTGTACCACCTGACATGGAAAGTGTACAAACCTACCCGTACTTGAACGTAGCTGTTTTTATCAGTATTTGTGAGAGATCTACAAGCCTTTTCTCTCTGGCACAGAGATCAGTTGGGCTCCTCTGGATGATGCGTTATCATGCTTACTATTATTACCTTGTCACTTCATAATAAAAGACCCATGTTTGTAGTTGTGCCACCCTGACATTTGACAATATACACATTCTCAGACAAAAGCCTGAGTTTCTCCCAAGGTTTTTTTCACCCAAGTTAGGTTACACTTAATATTCAACAGTATTATTGATTTGACTGCACTGATACTATTGGATGACATCACCATTTTCTGCAGAACTGCTTTATAGATGAAATTAAGTAATTTATTAATTGATGATCTTTACAACAGAACTGAATCAACAGACTTCGGCTGAACAATGACACTATTTTCTTTTAGAGCTGCTGTACAGCCGAAATTAACACTATTTGCATCGTTTATCATCATTTTCATGTTATCTCTGTAAAGCTGCTTTGAAACAATTTGTATTATATAAAGCGCTATAGAAATAAAGGTGACTTGACAAAAGTTTTCAAATGATCTCAACAGCTTTAAAACTACTGGTATTTATATTATATATTGTATATATTAATTATATATTATATTTATACAATTTGTTTAAATAAAAGGTTAAAAAAAATAATATATGCCATAGTATTTTATTTTGAATTTATTATTATTAAAACACTACTTTCTTAGTCTGTTCATGTGTGCGGACGGTTTTGCCACCTGACATTTGGGGTTTAAGATTAAAAATAAATAAAAAGAAATCTATTATTTGAATGTACTGAAAATGAATTCAAACTAAATAGGTTTTAAGTCAAGTCATCTTCATTTATATGGCACTTTTAACAATGTCGATTGTTCCAAAGCAGCTTTACAGTGATAATAGGAAATTAAAGTAACAGAGATTGTTTTTTTTGAAGTCTATAATGTGTTATGTGTAGGCTAGGTCAAAGAGATGTGTTTTTAGTCTAGCTTTGAACTGACAGAGTGTGTCTGCTTCCCGGACGATGTTAGGAAGACTGTTTTTTTCGTAAATTTATACGATGTTTAATAGGGAGCCAGTGCAGTGTTGACAGAACCGGGCTAATATGGTCATACTTCCTGGTTCTGGTAAGAACTCGAGCTGCTGCGTTTTGAACCAGCTGTATTTTGTTTATTAAGCATGCAGGGCAACCACCCAGTAGAGCATTACAATAATCTAGCCTTGAGGTCATGAACGCATTAACTAATTGTTCCGCATTTGTCAATGAGAGCATATGGCGTAATTTGAGCACATGAAGATATATTTTTAAGATGGAAAAATGCGGTTTTACAGATACTAGACACGTGACTTTCAAATGAAAGATTGGTATCAAAGAGCACACCCAGGTTCCTAACCGACGACAAAGACTTGACAGAGCAGCCATCAAGTGTTAGACAGTATTCTAGGTTATTACGTGAGGAAGTTTTTTGTCCAATAATTAGAATCTCTGTTTTTTTCAGAATTAAGTAGTAGCAAATTACTAGTCATCCAATTTTTTATATCAGCTATGCATTCCGTTAATTTGGTGAATTGGCAAGTTTCTTTAGGTTTTGAAGAAATATAGAGCTGAGTATCATCAGCATAACAGTGAAAACTAATTCCATGTTTCCTAATGATATCTCCCAAGGGTAGCATGTACAGATTGAACAGCAACGGTCCTAGTACTGAGCCCTGTGGTACGCCATACTTAACTTGTGATCGATGAGACATCTCTTCATTTACTACTACAAACTGATAACGGTCAGATAAGTTTTTATAGAATAAAGTGATGGATGTCATAAATTTATCAAATAATTTTAAAAGGAAATAATGCAGTTGGACACAGAAATATGCATGTCGTGTCATTGACCCGTAATTGTTCCATTCTGTGCCGATACGGCCCAGCCGCTACGGATATGGTTCACTGTGGGACTGAGAACAGAGCTCTTTGCAATCTAATACAAATGAGTATGAGATGTAAATAGCAACCGCGTTATGGAGGATGATCAGATATTTATTTTAATTGTATTATTAACTAGGCCAGATACAGAGAAACCGGAGCCAGGCTCAAGTGTAAATATAACCGGAACCGTTCGGCCCGACGGTGGAAAGGCTGTTGACTCTACAAAAGTGACTCCACTGTTAGAGGATGTGTTGTTGAATTTGTGCATAGGCATTAGCATGTAGAATTGTCATATTTCCCACATATTTCTAAACAGAATCGTCCATCTGTAATCACCTGTGCCCCTGCCGGCAACCGGCCCTGCAGTCTGCCCAGCTGCCACATGTGTCCTAATGCCTGCACATCTGGATCCACCAGCAAGACCAACGGTAGCAATGAATGCGTGATCACAAGTGTGTGTTCTGAGTCTGAGTGAGCAGCACATCATTACCAGCTGGTGTGGTTATAAATCTTACAATAAAATTAGAACTGCTTCTCTTTATTCATTTGTAGGTGATAAACGAATGATTGATTCTTGAAATGGCTCCCATGAAAATCCCCAATGTATTCAGTGTTTTTGTTCCTCTGATCACGTGATCTGTCTGTTCCTCAGCAGACTCTGAGTGTGACCCTGTGATTGAGGAGCATTTCCGGCGCAGTCTGGGCAAGATCTACGAGGAGCCCGTCTCTAACCTGTCCATCACAGGCTCCGTCGATGACCACTTCACTAAAGCACTGGGGGACGCCTGGACACGGATCAAAGCCAGGGGCCACGACGGGACTGCACCAAACCACGAGGGGCGCTGTTAAACCAACTCAAGCTCACTCACACGAACACTGCTCCGGTCTGATCACTTCAGAGGTGTAGGCAAGACCCACACCATTGCAGCATTCATTTATATACGGCTTATTGAGCAATAAATTACTCTTTTTAATATAAAACATGTCATGCTCTTTATATTTTCCATGTTTCTTTATCTAATGTGTGAATAACTTTAAGCAGAACTGCCATCTGAAAGCCATGAGGATGTAAACAATATCGCAAAATCTCTATGGACTGACATTGTGTTGTGTCAGAGGAAACCTGACATGAAAAAAATGGTATCGTTTGATCTTTGACTTATCACTTGTTCAATAAAGTCAAATAAATGAAAAGGCGTTAAAACAACTGTTAAATATTACTGAAATGAGGTATTGTTCTGGATCTAGTCCTGAAGGGTCTAGTCTTGGTCTGGGTCTCGAGGATAGGTCATGTTCTGGATCTGGTCTTGAAGGGTCTAGTCTTGGTCTGGGTCTCGAGGATAGGTCTCTGTTCTGGATCTGGTCTTGAAGGGTCTAGTCTTGGTCTGGATCTCAAGGATAGGTCTTGTTCTGGATCTGGTCCTGAAGGGTCTAGTATTGGTCTGGGTCTCGAGAATAGGTCTTGTTCTGGATCTGGTCTTGAAGGGTCTAGTCTTGGTCTGGGTCTCGAGGATAGGTCTTGTTCTGGATCTGGTCCTGAAGGGTCTAGTCTTGGTCTGGGTCTCGAGGATAGGTCTTGTTCTGGATCTGGTCCTGAAGGGTCTAGTCTTGGTCTGGGTCTCGAGGATAGGTCTTGTTCTGGATCTGGTCTTGAAGGGTCTAGTCTTGGTCTGGGTCTCGAGGATAGGTCTCTGTTCTGGATCTGGTCTTGAAGGGTCTAGTCTTGGTCTGGGTCTCGAGGATAGGTCTTGTTCTGGATCTGGTCTTGTAGGGTCTAGTCTTGGTCTGGGTCTCGAGGATAGGTCTTGTCCTGGATCTGGTCTTGAAGGGTCTAGTCTTGGTCTGGGTCTCGAGGATAGGTCTTGTTCTGGATCTGGTCTTGAAGGGTCTAGTCTTGGTCTGGGTCTCGAGGATAGGTCTTGTCCTGGATCTGGTCTTGAAGGGTCTAGTCTTGTCTGGGTCTCGAGGATAGGTCTCTGTTCTAGATCTGGTCTTGTAGGGTCTAGTCTTGCTCTGGGTCTCGAGGATAGGTCTTGTTCTGGATCTGGTCTTGAAGGGTCTAGTCTTGGTCTGGGTCTCGAGGATAGGTCTCTGTTCTGGATCTGGTTTTCAGGAAGCGTCATTTGTTGAGGTATTTCAATATCTGAGTTGTTGAGCTGAATTTGTTGTCTATTGAACAAACGTTCAAGGGCTTTTAACTAATTTTAACTAGTTTGGAAACTCCAAAATCAATTAAAAAAAAAGATTTTTATTTTATTTTATTTGTTTTGCATTAACAAAATGAACCCAAGACCAGAAGTGGAACATTATTTTCATGAAATTCTCCCAAAATTCTCAAAAATTACAACAAATGCTACCACGATAAATGCTTACAGTTGGATTAAGATCTGATCAATTGTCATAAAATAATGTAAAAAAAAAATCTAAATGGTTCCAATCAAATGGCAATGAGCATGTTTTTTTCTGGCTCTCACCTTTCTTTAATGCATGACTTTAAAACTCAAATAGTTGGTATCGGATGGCTTTTGCATTTTCTTTACACTCTTCACTAAGCAACTGCTGGGACAGTGTTTTCTGTATTTTTAAAGTGTCAGGAGTGTGTCTGCGGCTGGCTTGATCGAGTTTCACTCCCATGACACATTCCTGCAATGATCAACTAAATTAAACTAGCAAAGTGTTTTTTTATTTTATATTTGAATTAAAAGTGTATACTGTATACGTTATGTTTTATCATGCTGGCATTAAATTACATAAACTCTAGTCAACACTGCTGTGAGTACTGGGTTATTATCCAGCTGCTGAGAGTACTGGGTCATTAATCCAGCTGCTGTGAGTACTGGGTTATTAATCCAGCTGCTGTGAGTACTGGTTTATTAATCCAGCTGCTGAGAGTACTGGGTCATTAATCCAGCTGCTGAGAGCACTGGGTTATTAATCCAGCTGCTGTGAGTACTGGGTTATTAATTCAGCTGCTGAGAGTACTGGGTTATTAATCCAGCTGCTGTGAGTATTGGGTTATTAATCCAGCTGCTGAGAGTACTGGGTTATTAATCCAGCTGCTGTGAGTACTGGGTTATTAATCCAGCTGCTGAGAGTACTGGGTTATTAATCCAGCTGCTGTGAGTACTGGGTTATTAATCCAGCTGCTGAGAGTACTGGGTTATTAATCCAGCTGCTGAGAGTACTGGGTTATTAATCCAGCTGCTGTGAGTTATTAATCCAGCTGCTGAGAGTACTGGGTTATTAATCCAGCTGCTGTGAGTATTGGGTTATTAATCCAGCTGCTGAGAGTACTGGGTTATTAATCCAGCTGCTGTGAGTACTGGGTTATTAATCCAGCTGCTGTGAGTACTGGGTTATTAATCCAGCTGCTGTGAGTTATTAATCCAGCTGCTGAGAGTACTGGGTTATTAATCCAGCTGCTGAGAGCACTGGGTTATTAATCCAGCTGCTGAGAGTACTGAGTTAATAATCCAGCTGCTGAGAGTACTGGGTTATTAATCCAGCTGCTGTGAGTACTGGGTTATTAATCCAGCTGCTGTGAGTTATTAATCCAGCTGCTGAGAGCACTGGGTTATTAATCCAGCTGCTGAGAGCACTGGGTTATTAATCCAGCTGCTGTGAGTACTGGGTTATTAATCCAGCTGCTGAGAGTACTGGGTTATTAATCCAGCTGCTGAGAGTACTGGGTTATTAATCCAGCTGCTGTGAGTACTGGGTTATTAATCCAGCTGTTGTGAGTACTGGGTTATTAATCCAGCTGCTGTGAGTACTGGGTTATTAATCCAGCTGTTGTGAGTACTGGGTTATTAATCCAGCTGCTGTGAGTTATTAATCCAGCTGCTGAGAGTACTGGGTTATTAATCCAGCTGCTGTGAGTACTGGGTTATTAATCCAGCTGCTGTGAGTACTGGGTTATTAATCCAGCTGCTGAGAGTACTGGGTTATTAATCCAACTGCTGATAGTACTGGGTTATTAATCCAGCTGCTGCGAGTACTGGGTTATTAATCCAGCTGCTGCGAGTACTGGGTTATTAATCCAGCTGCTGAGAGTACTGGGTTATTAATCCAGCTGCTGATAGTACTGGGTTATTAATCCAGCTGCTGTGAGTACTGGGTTATTAATCCAGCTGCTGTGAGTTATTAATCCAGCTGCTGAGAGTACTGGGTTATTAATCCAGCTGCTGTGAGTACTGGGTTATTAATCCAGCTGCTGAGAGTACTGGGTTATTAATCCAGCTGCTGATAGTACTGGGTTATTAATCCAGCTGCTGTGAGTACTGGGTTATTAATCCAGCTGCTGAGAGTACTGGGTTATTAATCCAGCTGCTGATAGTACTGGGTTATTAATCCAGCTGCTGAGAGTACTGAGTTATTAATCCAGCTGCTGTGAGTTATTAATCCAGCTGCTGAGAGTACTGGGTTATTAATCCAGCTGCTGATAGTACTGGGTTATTAATCCAGCTGCTGTGAGAGTTACTGTAAACTCTCTAATCCTGCTCTTTTGGAAACACAATAGTGGACTATTTCCTTCTTCTGTTTGAGCATTTTAATTTTGACTTTTTCTATTATTATTTGTTGACTTTTAGTAACCAGAGCTATTTTCAAAAAAAGGTGTGTGTGTGTGTGTGTGTGTGTGAGAGAGAATGTGTGTGAGAGAGGTGTGTGTGTGTGGTGTCCATGCAGGATATCTTTCTTTTTTCCTTTTGTGAACATTTTTTTTTAATGTATAAAAAAGAATACAAATAATGTAAAATATGACGATCATTACACTGTGTGTGATGAATAAATATATAGTTTCTCATAGCAAATAGTCTGTCATTAACTGTTGTGTATGCTCATCTTTTTTTCCTTGTAATGTAACCGTCAGTTGTTCATTTAAATGTTATATAAAACAGATGTAATAAGTGTAAACATGTTGAGCCATCCTACTTTGCTAAACTGGTTCTTTAGTGTTGGATTGAACAAAGTCTCATAAATTGCCTGTTTGACATGGGTAGATCTACATTAATATGGAATATATAACTGATTTTGAAATGACAGAATGGCTTTGCCAAAAAATTAGTAAAATAACTGTGAATGTGAGATTGATTTATAAGTTTGTAACTTTCTTTTTTCTTAAAAAAATATTTGTATATGTATTATATATGAATAAAATCACCTCAAAGCAAACAATCATTTGTCTTGAACATTTTCCGTCAATCCCATCAAAACCCTCTTACAGGATAATGACCTCTGTTTCATTGGCCTCTCATGGAGATATCATTCATATAATAATTGCATTTTGTATTGTAATAACATTTTGAATTTAGTCAAGTTTACATTCAAGGGCATCACTGATTAGAATGATTATGAATGAATTATGAATGAAGCTTCTTATGTGCCAGCTGTGCTTCGTTAAATGGGTGAGATATGTGGAATAAGCACATTTATGACATATGAGACCTTTAAACTTTTATATACTGGATTTGTGATGATACAGATTTAATGAGTTCAGTGAATTAATTCTTAGCTGCAACTATATTGAGCTGTTTTATTACTCTAGCTATTATTTAATCTGGATGTTCATGTTCAGGTCAATGTGCAGATCAATTATTCACTGTCATTTTGTTTTTAAATGGAAGATTATGTAAAACTGTCTCTCGTCTCGTCTGTACCTGGTAGTGCTGAGCAAACATGGGTGCGGCATGGCATTATTACAGTTACAGTAAAAACAGTAATATTTTAAAGAACTGTTTTCTATTTAACTTTATTTTAAAATGTAATTTATCCTGTGATGGAAAAGCAGATTTTTTTTTAGTCTTTAATCTGTTGATGTCTCATGATCCTTCAGAAATCATTTTAATGTGCTGATTTGCTGCTCAAGATACATTTCATGTTATTAATGTTATGTTTTTTCTGCTTTTTTTGTGGAAACAATTCTCATCCTCCTGGGACTGAAGAGGCGGAGAAAAAGGTTGCAAGACCACAAACTGAGAACAGAAAGAAGGAGCTAGAAGCGATCTCAGGAACATTTCATAATTTAGGTCACAACAAAACTAACCAGGCCGAGAGCAAAATCCACACAGTGTGAGTGTGTGAGTGACTCGACTAGAAGACCATCATGATCAGCAAAGGAAACGCAGCATTGTTGACAGGCGAGTAGAAGAAGTAAGTAGCCTAATGCATTGATGTTTTCAAGTATGGCTTATTTTATACTTTCTGATACATTTAATGTTTAGCTTTCAAATATATATTATCTGGGTGATCTGGTTTCAGTAACTAAGAAGCAAGTAAACCCTTTTCAAACAAACGAAAACAATACAGTTGCAAGAAGGGAAAAACAGGAATATTATATATTGTAAGGAGGCACAGTTGACTAGATGATTTTGTATTTGTCAAAATGACAGAAAGGCGCCATCTAGCCATTGTACAGGGGTTACAGGACAAACAAGAAATGAGATTTCACTAGATTACGCAATTCAGTCTAGTGTCTGAATGAGCCAGCAGAGGGCAGTGTAGACCTAGCATTGAGTCTGCAACATTAAACAGATGTATTCTCATTCATTATCACAATTCTTAGCTATATAAGAAAAGTGTTGTCACCGTTACTATTAAATATTCTAAAAATTAAAACATTACAATATTAATATATTTTTGAATATATATATATAAAATAATCTAACCTTCCCATCCACCACTTTGTTTTCTTCCCCAAAACTCAAAGGAGCAAATGAGCTCAGGCTCTCCAGCATCAGGACTGATCAGAGCTGATTTCCCAGCAGACGAGCTGGTTTCTCACTTCCTCAGGATTCTTTACAGGCGTGCAGAGGACAGGCTTTGGCACATATCTGTCAAGGGCATGGAGAGACACGCTTCAAGTGGAAATTCAGGCCCATGCCTTTATACGGTGTAATATCAAGACAATACATTTAATATTCAGGTCATGTAGAGAGAGAGAGAGAGAGAGAGAGAGAGAGAATGCAGAAAATGAGCACATACAGGGTGGCAAAACAATGAAAAAAACCCCCACTTTATTCCTGTGTGTGATGAGAGGAGAGCACACTGATTTCTGTAAAAGAATGATGCATCATGTATGGTTGTGAATGTACAGCTTTACCATCTCCTCATCGTTTCTAGAGACCGCCACTGGATTTGCATAATTGCTTGTAGATTATTTCAGCATTATCCAGCGTTCTGAAGAGGATGTCCGCATCCTAAGGGAAAGCACATCTAAAATAGATCCTATAAGGAAGTGCAGTACATGCACAAATGTGGGATTGTGGCCTGCAGGAAAACTTGAGTCATGCTGGCAAGATCCGACTCCTACGGCTGACAGCACTGCATGCCCTATTACTGAACACATCATCTCCACATCTAGCGCTGGCCACCATCGCTGAAGACTAAAGGTTCACAAACCTTATGCATTGGTGTGTGCAGGGAAGCGTCGAGAGGTTCTCGCAGAAGACTGACCTGATGAGGAACCGGAGCTTCATTCATTGTGTCAGCGGCACTGCTGGCAATGGCATGACCTCTACGAGACAACACGGTCAGTCCAGATCACAGTCTGAGCAAGCACACAAACAGAACCTGTCAGGCCGTCTCAGCGTCAGGCTTGGTTTCAGCAGGCGTCTCTGCCTATCGCTCATCCTCACACACGCTGCGGGCTCGCACTACAATATTGTGCAGTCATTGATCTATAGATGCAGCGATTGGATTGGTTTGGACTATATATTGATTCATAATTCTCCCTTTCAATTTGATATGCATTTATTCACAATGCATTCAGAAATTATTTACTTCAGTTTTTCACATTTTATGTTGTAGCCTTGTGGTAAAATGCATTCAATTATTTTGTTTTTCACATCATTCTACAAGTCATACCCTATAATGACACAGCAAAAAGAAAAGGCAAATCTGGATGAAATTCAATTTATGTGCATTTTCATCTAATAGACCTTATATGGACAGGTATGTGCCTTTCCAAATCAGAGTAGAAACTAAACCATAAGTTGAACAGAAGTGCAAACAGAGCTGAGAGACAGGGGCAGAATAGATCTGGGAGAGGCTACAAAAAGAATAAAAAGCTGAACGGCTAAATAAAGAGATATTCTTAATGAAGTGCTGAGGACCTCAGACTGGCCTGAAGGCTCATCTTCCACAGGACAACGACCCTCAGCAGCGCAGAGCAATGCAGTGCAGGAGGAGGGGTTTAGGGACGACTCTGAGAATGTCCTTGAGTGACCCAGCCTGCCTTTCTTCTGTGTGTGTGTGTGTGTGTGTGTGTGTGTGCATACAACACAAGGGTGAGTAAATGTCATTTTTTGGAATTCATAAAAAAAAAAAAAACCTCATATTTATAATAAATAATTATATATTTTATTTATAGGCATGACACTCAAGGACTCCTTACAAACATAATAAAACACATAATACAGTACAACATACAGCTGGGAACATAAAACCCACCTTTTCAGAAGGGCTTTTAAACAATTATATTTATAAGACTAAAGACGGAAAACTATCACTATTTCGAATGTCCTGTGGAAGCGACTTCCAGAAATGGGGAGTTGCATAAAAGCTTGAGATCCCATGGAAGACACGCAGAATAGATGAAGCAGAACAAGAGTGAGTGCTGAAGAAGAGCTAAGCGCACAAATATGAATTTGTGGAGGTGATCAGATAAATATGAAGGAGCGATATTATTGAGTCCTTTATAGCAAAATCTTAAAATCAAATCGGTATTTAGCCAGAAGCCAGATGTGAAAGAAGAGTGGAGATGTGTTCAGTTGAAGGAGTTCAGGATATAATGCAGCTGAGTTTTAACACATTTTAACAATAAAACACTGACAGCCAATCAGAATCCACTCGAATTAAAGGGCTTGTGCATTTAAAATGTCTAAGACGACATTGTGGAGAAGTTAATCGCCGAGGTCCAGAAAAATCCACCACTGTTTGACAAGTCAAACCCCCTATTCAAGGACACGTTAAAAAATGGATATGGAAAGCAATCGGTCGTACCCTTGGAATAAATGGTGAGAAGTTAACGATGAGATCATTAGCAAATAGTGTAACAAAATTACCTCAGGTATCCAGCGCTAGTTTCGACAACTTTGTATTGCTTCGTTTGAAGTTGCAGTGAAAAGGGTGTTGTATATATAAAGGTGTTGACTAGACGTTGTTTTTATTCCACTATAATGACTTCGTCAGCTAAATGCACTGTTAGATTTGATCGATTACACTAGACTAGCTAGATTCACTGTTTCGATGCGCTCAATACATAGCATGCTGAGGACCTCTGCTGGTAAAAGACGTGTAAATGCAACAAACTGATATTGATTCATTCGAAAGTATGAATAAAATTTGTCTTCAAAAGATGACAACTCTCTAATCAGAGTGACGGATTCTCCCAACTCCTCTCGTCTTTTAAGGATATCGTGTTCCCAAAAGCGCACATTTTTCTTTTGATGTTGTGCTTAGAATAAAAAGACCGCTATCGTTGGTGTGGACGCAAATATAATTATTGTTATAGTTATCTAGTTATCGTTCTTGGTGTGAAATGGCCTTAACATTATTAATGTCTGCTTCAAATGATAAAGTGCTATCAAAGATGACACTCTTCACCTGTTTCGGAAGAGAAACTGGAGAATTGTCAATAGTCACAGAGAAGCAATTAGACATTACCAAATTGGTTTTGGAACCTGCAAGAAGGATTTCTATTTCACTACTATTAACAATGTCTAGGTTACTAATTTAACTTGTTACGTCGATACTGACGTATTGGGGTCTCGCCTGGGAGCCCAATCAGCTCCAAGTGGTAACGAACCAATGAACATTGGCCAGTGAGATTTGCATGCCGAGTCACACCTAAATAGGACAGGCATTACACACTTCATTCATATTTTGCTGAGGAGCTGAGACAAGAGCTGTCTCACGTCACAGAGGTCAGATAAATCCCATCATAGAGCCTCTTTCACCTAGCTATCATCATATAGAGACTGTGTCTGTTCCCCGAACTAGGAAATACTAAAAAAAACCTCCCAAACCCATCTAAGGGTAAAAATGTAATTGATGTTCAACAAATAAAAAATAGATATAATACAGATAAACAAATGATAAAGCTCAGGTTGCTGAATATTCGATCCCTTACTCCAAAAGCACTTATTGTTAATGATATGATTACAGATAATAACCTAGATGTGCTGTGTTTGACAGAAACCTGGCTAAAACCAAACGATTACGTTACTTTAAATAAGTCCAGCCCCCCAAGATTATGGTTATAAACATGAGCCTTGTCTAGTTTCAAATATAATTATTTTGAAGTGTTGGTGCTTAATGTAACACTATAGTGTAAATGATAAATCACGTTTGAGATTTGTGCTGGCTACTTTATACAGGCCACAACATACAGACTTTATCAAAGAATTTGCTGATTTTCTATCAGAGTTAGTACTGGCTGCAGATAAAGTCATAATTGTTATAATAAATGTAGATAACGAATAAGACGCACTGGGATTGGCATTTAGAGACATTCTGAACTCCATTGGAGTTAGACAACAGGTGTCAGGACCTACTCATTTTCATAATCATACTTTAGATCTAATATTGTCTAATGTGTAATCAAATGTTGATGTCGTTGAAATTCTGCAGCAGAGCGATGACATCTCGTGTATACTGCATAGAGGTATTTTTGCATTTCATGGAAAGAGAGCTCGATTGCATACAGAGAGGCCTTAAAAACTGCTAGATCTGCTTATTTTTCAACCCTATTAGAAGAAAAACAAAACCCTAGGTATTTATTTGAAACAGTGGCTAAACTAACGAAAAATAAAGCTTCAAGCCCAGAAGTTTCCAAGCAGCACAGCAGTAATGACATTATGATCTTCTTCACTTATAAGATTGATAATATCAGGGAGGAAATTATAACTATGCAACCGTCTACTACAGTATCGCAATCATCATTGATTAATTAATTGCTATAGGAGAGAAAGAATTTTCTAAACTCGTCAAATCATCTAAATCGACAATGTCGACTATGCTAGACCCTATTCCGACTAAGCTACTGAAAGAGATGCTCCCAGAGGTCACAGATCCTCTTCCTAATATCATTAATTCATCTTTGTCTCTAGGATACATACCAAAAACTTTTAAGCTGGCTATGATTAAACTGCTTGTTAAAAAAACGCCACTTGATCCTACAGAATTAGTCAATTACAGGCCGATCTCGAATCTACCTTTTCTGTCAAAGATACTAGAAAAGGCGGTATCCTCACAACTATGTTCCTTTTTAGAAAGAAATGATATCTGCGAGGATTTCCAGTCAGGATTTAGACCGTACCATAGTACTGAGACTGCTCTCGTTAGAGTTACAAATGATTTGCTCTTATCATCCGATCGTGGTTGTATCTCTCTATTAGTGTTACTCGATCTTAGTGCTGCATTTGACACCATTGACCACAACATTCTTTAAATAGACTAGAAAATTATGTTGGCATTAGTAGAATTGCATTAGCATGGTTTAAATCATACTTATCTGACCGTTATCAGTTTGTAGCAGTAAATGAAGAGATGTCTCATCGATCACAAGTTCAGTATGGCGTACCACAAGGCTCAGTACTAGGACCATTGCTTTTCACTCTGTACATGCTACCATTGGGAGATATCATTAGGAAGCATGGGATTAGTTTTCACTGTTATACTGATGAGACTCAGCTCTATATTTCTTCGCGCCCTGACAAAACCTACCAATTCAAGAAATTAACGGAATGCATAGCTGATATGAAAATTTAGACTAGTAATTTCCTACAATTTATTTCTGAAAAAAACAGAGTTTCTAATGATTGGACCAAAAACCTCCGCACGTACTACCCTAGAAAACTGTCTAACAATTGATGGCTGCTCTGTCAAGTCTTCGTCATCGGTTAGGAACCTGGGTGTGCTCTTTGATACCAATCTTTCATTTGAAAGTCAAGTGTCTAGTATCTGTAAAACTGCATTCTTCCATCTTAAAAATATATCTAAATTACGACATATGCTTTCAATGAAAAATGCAGGACAGTTAGTTTAGGCTAGATTATTGTAATGCTATTATGGGTGGTTGCCCTGCATGCTTAATAAACAAATTACAGCTGGTCCAAAACGCAGCAGCTCGAGTTCTTACTAGAACCAGGAAGTATGACCATATTAGCCCGGTTCTGTCAACACTGCATTGGCTCCCTATTAAACATTGTATACATTTTAAAATATTGTTGATTACTTACAAAGCACTAAATGGTAAAGCTCCGCAGTACTTGAGCGAGCTCTTAACGCATTATAGTCCTTCACGTCAATTGCGATCTAAAAATGCTGGCCAGTTGATAATAACTAGAATATCAAAATCGACTGCTGGCGGTAGATCCTTTTCCTTTTTAGCACCTAAGCTCTGGAACAGTTTTCCATTGTCCGGGAAGCAGACACACTCGGTCAGTTTAAATCTAGACTAAAAATGCATCTCTTTAACCTGGCATTCACATAGAAAAGTTAAATGATTTGAGTTAAATGATTATTAGGCTGCATAAATTAGGTCAGCCGGAACCGGGAATCACTTCCTATAACACCCGATGTACTCGTTACATCATAAGAAGAATGGCATCTACGCTAATGTTAGTCTTTCTGCTTATTCCGAGGTTTACTGTAATCAGCTGGATCCGGGCCGTATCCAGATCAGATGGTGGACCTGCGCCTATACACAACCACAACGCATCCCTGAAGTGTCAGCAGAGATTGTGTCAAATAGACTCTCCCCTGTGAAGGCCTCCTCGACACGACAGCCATCGGCACTGATCCTCAACAAACTCTTCTCCATACCGGCGTGACTCCGATCTTCAACCAGATGGAACTGGATAATATTATGATTGTTCCAATCCAATCTGACTTCTGACTTATAATGCTGCCTTGAATCATAATCATACATTGTTTGTTTGTTGGCCAGAGAAGAACTGGCCCCCGACTGAGCCTGGTTTCTCCCAAGGTTTTTTTTCCTCCATTCTGTCTCCTGATGGAGTTTTGGTTTCTTGCCATTGTCGCCTTTTCGCCTTTGTCGCCTTTTTTCACCTTTGTTGCCAGTGGCTTTTGGCTTGCTTAGTTGGGGACATTTAATTTAATATTCAACTATATTAATTAACTTATAAAAGGGACAAATCAGGCAGGTAATGAGGGAACAACAGGTGGGGCAAATGAAACCAATAATGAGATAACAAGGAGGGTGGGATCGAAACAGAGACAGGAACACAAACACCACATGTGCTACACAAGACAGGACAGGCATGTGCCACTGTGGCAGGGGGATGTAATGTCTCTGTTCCCTTCTTCAGGGAACGGGGCTTACATTAGTAACCTAAACATTCCCATTCAGTCAGTCATGTTCAACTTCACGTCGATACTGACGTATTGGGGTCCCTTTGGAAAACGCCAAAGCCATTGAACTGTGTTACGAGTGTTGGAGCTGCAGATGCTGGCAAGCTGCCGCGTGCCAAGTTACTGCTCCCACAATGCCGTAACCAACCCAGCGCCCCATATAAGCCCGAGGGGAAGTCCTCCTACTAGGCGGGATGGAAGGACAACATTTAATCTAGGGGCGGTCGAAGCTGCTGTTCCTCCCCAGGGAAGAATGCTTCAGAACTCAATTCCCATTGTTTTTAGCCATGACCAAAACGCTGGGTAAGCGTGCCCATTCCCAAAGGAGGGGAACGCTACGGAGACCAAACCCTGCCCAAAGGGAGGTAACTTGTGCACCGCAATTGCATGCTCCACCTGTGGAACGTCCACATGACCCTTGGTAGCTCGGCTTCCTCATCCTCTCCAGGGGACAAAAGCCCAATCCCCGATGCAGTGATCAACATCCGATCCTCATCCGGAGCACCGAATGAGATACGAGGTGCCTCACGTGAGGGGACACACCAACATTCGGCAACTTGACAGCACATGGCATGCTAGAGAAGTGGGAGGTCTGTGGGGGCGGACCCAATGAAGAAGCTCCCACTGTAACCCTCAGTTCTCCCAGAGTCCTAACAAGACTCGCGGCACTACTGAGAGAAGCGGCGGGGGGCTGGGTAGCAGTAGAGGGGACTCATGCCTCCGTGAAGAAGGAGAGTCGCGACCCCAATGCCAACATGGACATGCCCTCGCAGTGAGGGCATCCACCATCCACAAACGCTCTCTCAGCATGCTGTTTTCCCAAGCAATCATAGTGGATCATGGCTGTCAGATAAGGTCAGGAAATGACCACATCCAGAAACACATGGAAGAAAAGACATCTTGAAAAAGACGATTGACAACCGCTCGGCTCCTCAGCAAAACATGAATGAAGTGAGTAATGTCGGTCCTATATACCCCTATGTCCGGGTAGGTGTGACTCGGCATGCAAATCTCACTGGTTAATGTTCATTGGTTTGTTACCACTTGGAGGTGACTGGGCTCCCAGGCGAGACCCCAATACGTCAGTATCGACGTAACGTCTAACGTGTATGAATGAATGGGAACTATAGTTGGAAAGGGGAGTGGAGGTATAAGATAAATGATAAATAAAAGAGGGCCCAAGACAGAGCCTTGTGGGACATCAGCAGTAACTTGGAAGAGCTTTTTTTGGAATGGCTTAAACTGAGTGCTGACAAGATAACTATCTAAGAAAATATTTTGTGAGGCAGTATCAAATGCTGCTCTTAGATCGAGAAAGGTATAAATAAAAGTCCGGAGTCAGCTGCTTTAATAATATTTATAAATCACTGGAAATCTTAAAGGCGGTCTCAGTATGATATGGATGGAAACCAGGCTAAAATTGTTCATAGTGATTATTTTCCGAGACATGACCATGCAGCTGAGCTGCATCAATCCTTTTCAAATAATAAAGGTTATTTCATCAGTGGTTGGAAGTTTGAAAGTGGAGTAAGTAGAGAATAATTATTGTAGAAAAAAGACCTAGGATATAGAGAATGACAGCATAAGTTCGAAACAGACAGCTGCTAATGAGTATTTCCATAAAAGCATTAGTACATAGTGAAAGAGAAAGAGAGTACATATATGATGAAAGATAATCCATAAATAGATACAAAAAGATCCTGCTAAATCAGGGGTTCCCAAACTTTTTCAGTCTAGGACCCACCTAGACAAGTATAATCAATCTCAAGACCCACCATAAAATGTTTAAATGGAAATAAGGGGGAAAACGCATCTTCATTTAGTAGTAGAGAACAGTTTTTATTTTCCTATTAATTTAATTTATTTTCATATGAATGAAATATATAATTGATTGCAATACCAAAAGGCTTGAAAGAAATACAGAAAGTTATAACCACTCAGATGTCAAAACAGCAGCCTCATGGTTATGTTAAGGTTATGAGAGGAATAGCTGAGTACTACAAAAAACATGTACAAATCTCAAGAACTGAAATATTGTGTTTAATAACTACTTCAAGCTTAAGAGTAAGCAAGTTAAATGTATTAGTGTGAAGGGTGTGCCTGCTTCTTTGAACACAACACATCGAATCTAGGAATTATTTTCGACAGACTGACACGCATGTCTTGTGATGGTTGTAGCTGTGATCTGTATTTTGTTTTCATTGCAGTCAGAGCAGAAAATCCACTCTCACATAGGTAGGTGGTAGAAAAGGGTACCAAAACTTTGAGTGCAGCAGCTCCTAATGTGGGGTATTCCTTGGAAACAAACACCCAGAACTGTCCGAGACTCTTTGACTCTCTGAAAAGCAGTTGAAGGCTCCTGTCTAAAGCCACATCTATCAGCTCCTCCTCTGCTCTTCCTGTTAGGACACAGTGCTCTCTTGCCTCACTACAAAAAGGATCCCGTATCCAGTCCCATTCTGTCATATCTACAGATGATTGATTTGATAGAAAAAGATAAAATTACTATTTCAATGAAGTCAACTGATAAGAGTGTTTAACATGTATAAAAAAATTAAAATAAAATAATAATAATAATAATAATAATAATAATAATAATAATAATAATAGAACCAAAAATATATATCTTACCTCTAATATCAGGAAAATACTCGTGGAATTTCTGAATGAGTGCGCCGAGGTGAGAATGCACAGTGTCTCGGATGCGTTCGCCGTCATTGGCGCACACCTCACAAAGTGATGGAAACATGTCCCACACTCCTTTTTCCACTCGGGATCTCCACAATTTCAGCTTGCTGGTGAAAGCTGTGATCTTGTCCATATAGGTCAGGATGGATGATGATGGACCTTGCATGCTTTCATTCAGTACATTTATATGAGTGAATATGTCCGACAGATAGGCAAGCTTCGCGCACCATTCTTCATCTGACAGATGTACAGCAAGAGGAGAATTAACATTTGCTAAAAACTGTGAGACCTCTTCTCGCAGCTCAAGCAGACGAGTTAACACCTTACCCCGTGATAGCCATCTGACCTCGGCGTGAAGTAGGAGGTGCTGATGTTCTGAGCCCATTTCAGTGCATAGCGATGTAAAAAGTCGTGAGGAGAGTGCCCCGGCCTTGATAGCATTTACTATTTTGACGGCAGTCTGCAACACATCGTTTAACTCCGGGTGCAGTTTCTTACTGGCAAGGGCTTCTCGATGTAAAAAACAGTGGGTAAAAGTAGCTAATGGGGCCAGCTCCCTTACTCGAGCAACAAGACCACTTTTCTTTCCTGTCATTGCAGCCGCACCGTCCGTGCAGAGGCCCACACAGTTTTCCCACTGGAAGCCCTCGGACGTTATGAATCCATTTAAGCAGTCAAAAATATCTGCCCCTGTCGTTCGTTCTTTCAGTTCTTCACAAAATAAGAAGTCCTCAACGATGTCAGTGGAGTCAACGTACCTGACATAAGCCAGTAACTGTGCACATTTTGCAACATCTGTGCTTTCGTCCAGTTGTAGCGCAAATGCAACACTACTCCGGATTTTGTCACTTGTCTGTTCGCGCAAATCAGAGGACATTTCCTCAATACGTCGTTGTACTGTGTTATCAGAAAGTGGAACTTTAGCGATCTTTCCTGCAGCTTCTTTACCCAGCATTTCCTCAACGATGTCTATGCAGGCTGGCAGCAGAAGCTCCTCGCCTATGGTGTGTGGCCTTTTGGATTTTGCGATTCTGTATGCAGCTAAAAATGAGGCTCGCATTGCTTTTTCAGGGATGGTGGCTGTACCTTTAATCAGTTTTTGCTGACGAAGATACTCTTCTTTTTTTAGAAGAAAATACGATCGCCCCTTGTTGGCGTATGCAGAGTGTTTTGTTGTGAGGTGCCGTTTAAGTTTTGAGGGTTTCATGCTAGCACTGGCCAACCTTTCTAAGCATAAAAGACATTGAGGGACTTCCTCGCCGTCTGGACCTCCGCAGGCAATAAAACCAAGATCAAGATAGGACTGGTCATACTTTCTTCGTGGCTCCTTTTTAGATTGTTTTGTTTCCGACGACTTTTCACAGGTCTGTGATGCCTTTAGTTTTAAAAACTTTTCCATTTTTTTACGCTACGCGGAGTGCGTGGTCATTGAATGCTGTATTTGTACTGATGTAGGCCTAGAGACACGTGACAGTTCAACTCAAATGAATCAGACGATTTTATTCAGCGAGTCATTCGTTGATTCAGATTTCTGATTCTTATGTAGTGTGTGTGTGTGTGTGTGTGTGTGTGTGTGTTTAATTCCTTAAAAGAATCGTCACT
This sequence comes from Rutilus rutilus, assembly GCA_021464565.1. NCBI lineage: Eukaryota > Metazoa > Chordata > Actinopteri > Cypriniformes > Leuciscidae > Rutilus > Rutilus rutilus. Next base: position 34,968,033 of record JAJAQA010000015.1, on the reverse strand, counting down.
TAAGAGCAGCTGCGGCACTACCATTGAGCCGGGTGGGCATTTTAGGTCTGGGCCCACCCAATTTCTACTATGGTTTTGTACGTTTCTTCATTTGGATCTCTTTGCGATCCATTCCATTCTAAACAAACAACGTAGTTCACATGCTTCGTCCTTACATTATTCATTAAGATAATAATTAATAAATGCACGCATAATTATCAGTGAACTTGATAAATGTTGCAGATATATTTTACTATGCATGCACAAACAAATGCCTTTCAACTTGTGTGCAAAATTCAGAATAAAATGAATGTGCAGCAATTTGTACAAATAGAGTGTATGTAGGCCTACTATACGTGTTGTAGTCATTAAATAAGCTCACTTAGTTTCATATTTGTTAAAATATTATAATGTAATTTTTTCATCCATGTTGATTATGAAAAGTGAACCGCACGAGTAAGATAGGATGCGCAATATATCGAGAGACATAGAGTGGGTCAGACATGATTTTGACCACTTAATTAAGTTTTGTTTTGTTAAAAAAAATTTTTTTAAGTGAATTTCGTTTTGTATAAATTGTATCTTCATTTTAATATATTTTTTTTATATATTTTTTAAATCAACGATTGCCTGTATTTAATTAAGCAAATATAGCAGACGACAATCATGGAGACCACTTGCATTGCTGCTCGTGAACTGGAGCGCATATCATCCTAACTTAACGAAAACTCAGCGTATGCCTCACTCACAGACATACGAAAACGAAAAGAAAAAGGCTACTCTCTGATAATGTAGCCTAATCCATGATGTGCATTTCTCTCTATATAGGCGCGTTCACTACGGAGATGGCGATCGTCAACGGTCAACTTAATCTTGTAGCTGTTGTTGCTGTTAATAAACTAAACATTTGGCCTATAATTTTATTAAACAATAAATTAAATGGAATTGTAATTGTATTAACAAAAGCAACAAAAAAAATCCTGTTTAAGTTTTTTTTTTTAAACCTATGCTAATTATGCATTAAATTCAGGTAGGTTACTGAGTCGCTGTCCTCAGTGCCCAGAAAAGCGCTGACACGGAGATGAAGGGGAACCCGTTTTTATTTATTTTTTATTTTTTTTGGCTTATTTTAACTGGCCCATCCAGCTTTCTGGAGGCCCACCTACAATCAAAATCCTGGCGCCGCTAGTGCTTAAGAGTCGTTTGGTCATTAATCGAACTGGTTTTGTTTCACTCATCGTAACGTAAATTTAGCTGCAGCTAAGTGACTTTGTGCGACCCACCTTTTCTCACTGTGCGACCCACTAGTGGGTCGCGACCCACAGTTTGAAAACCACTGTGCTAAATGATTAAAGGTGATCAGTGATAACACTTGGGATGAGATCTGTGAATTAGACTACATGATGATGTCATCATCGCTAAATAACCATTAGATCATCCCCAGAAATTTCCTTGGCTTTCTTTGCCACAGCAAATGTGCCAAATGTGCCTAAACCCACAGTTACAGCAGCCAGAGTAAACAAATGTTAGAAAGTCAAGCGTCAAGAGCCCAACTAAAGCAAACACTAATCACCATAATGGTAACTTCAAGCGAAATGGTCTATCATTGTCCTAACGCTCTTTTGTATATCTTTGTATTAACAACTTACAACTTTGAGTAAATCATGCTTGAGAAATTTAAGGCAATCAGTTTCCCCTGTAAAATTTGTACAACATTTTACATTTTAAATATTGCCTTGGTTAATGGCAGTAATTGAGGAGGTAATTTGCATCAGAATGTTGAGTATTTTGAACTGTTTTTGACCAATTAGACTATTAGACCAATAACACCAATTAGACCAACACAACTTTCCCCTTAAAATCAACTCAAATACTATGTTTAGCAAAAACACAACTCAATTGAGAGAAAGTAACTCACATGAATACACTTTAGTGTAACATAGTAAGTAAATTGTCACATATTTTTCAATATATATAATTATATAAAAGCTCTTAAAAGCATTGTATTGCCTTTTCACTGATTCTTCTGCATTTGACAGGATTTGTGCAAGTGGAACTGTGCACAACCTTGTGGTTCCATTAGTCATGTGATAAATGCAAGCTGTATTGATTGAGATTTATTTATGCCTATAGTCACAATAGGGTTAGCATCATCAGCCAGCTGGGCACAAAGCAAGGCATCTTCACTGGGTTCACCATTGTCAGGATGCCATTTTCCTGTAGCTCTGGAGTTAAAAGTTACATGGCTCAGGTGATCAACACAGTGCCCATGAGCAAAGATGGCAGCATGTCTCTCTGATATTATTGCTAATAATTCAGTTTTTTTTTTCCAAACCAACGAATTCATTAATTAATACGTACATGATGTTTAATGTCAGAATAACAGCTGATCATTTAACAGTAGATAAATGCTGACCCTGCTTTAAGAGACGCTCTCTTTCAGCAGGCTAGTTAGTGCTGCTCTACTGAACAGTTCTAATAAGGAAAGTGACCCAATGCCAATCTGAGCAGCAATGTTTCTCCTCTCACATCTCTTTGCATCGTCTTCTGGCAGTCACACACTCAGGCATGTGTGCTAAAGATGTTACATAACTCTCCCATTCACTCATCAAAGACTCGCTGTACGGCAGGAACACGCTGCTCTCGTCAGCTTCTTCTGCATTCATTTACCTCAATACAGCACTAAAACACGAAAAACACCCAGCTGTGCTCTGAAAGCATGCAGATCTACAAGATAAACTCAGTATATAGATGTATTTTGGAAGATTTTTGTGTAGTACAATTGACTGTATCTTTAATTTGTGCTCAAACTAGTTTGACAAAGTGTGAGTCATCTAATTGTGCAGTAAGGTAATGAAATTACATTATACTTAATTAATGATGACAAAGAGTTTGTCATTTATTTTTCACTATTATAACTATTATGTTTTTATCTTCAATGTTTGAGGAGTCACAGCCTCTCTCCTGATACAGGGTTTTATCTCTTAACTAAATGAGATAACTATGAGTGCTAAACAGAGCAAGCTAGTATGAGATGCTGTCTGAGCTTCCTTCCAGTTAAAGGATGTGGGGGTTGAAATAATGACATGTCGAGGCAGTGGATGCCCCCTTCAGCTATATTAACCCAGCAGAGTTTTGAAAAGCATGCAGGACAAAAAAAAAAAAAAAAAAAGAGACATTTCTGCTTCATTCATTCACTGCATAAGTGCCAGATCTGTTAAAGGAAACTGCAATAGTATTGACTTTCTGTATAGGCAATGCACAATTAATAAATGACCATTAGGGCAGAACACGTCAACTTTTTAAGCATAAGCTAACTAATTTCAACTGTGATATCAAAAGTTATTCCTGCAACTGCACTAAAACTTAAATACTGTGAATTACTTGAAATCTACACATTCAAGTAAAATAATAATAATTATTAGAAATCAGGGATCCGAACTGGTTCAAGGAACGAAAAAAAAAAAAAGGTAAATAACTAAATTTGAACAGGGAACATAAACAAAAACGAAATCAAGTTTAATCGTTCTAAACAGAAAAGCTTATTTGAAATTAACCAGTTAATAACGCAAGTAACGTTATTGGCCGGTATCATCAAACCGTTTTCAGAACTGTAATGTTACACAAGCGCAGAACGGAAACGTTAAAATAATGATTCTGTTCGGAGTGAATCGATTAATTTTCCCTGTTTTTAAGCCCTTTTAGAAATTTAAATCTTTATCAAAAATAAGTCCTTTTTTAAATATTAAAATATTGATCCTATTTTTATAAAGGAAAGTAACATCTTATTGATAAGTGCTTGCTATTTAACTGTCTTAACTGTCAAAAATAATAATAATAATAAAAATAATGGGAATAGCACAGCTTGTATTAATTTGGTTTTGGGTGAATTTGCTGAGAAATGTTTCATATTGAGAATTCACACTGAGAACTCTTAAAGACTTTAAGTATTTGGGAAAATACTTTAGGGACCATAGTTTCAGATGTTAGTATCTTTTTAGGAACTCTAGAGAGGACTCTGTGAGATTACCTAAATCTCTTTCTTACAGAATAGAAATATGTGTGAAGCATATTTAAACAAAAGTCTTAATTTGGGGTGAATCAAGGTCATTGTGCATGTCAGAGTTACAAACGACCTGCTCACATCATCTGACCATGGCTGCATCTCCCATCTAGTATTGTAAGACCTTGGCGCCGTCTTTGATGCCATAGACCAAGACATTCTGTTGGAAAGGCTTGAGTGTCATATTGACATTAGCATGGTTTAGATCATATCTACCCGATTGCTATATGTTTATATAAATGAAGAGATATCAGATCAAGCACAAGTTAGGTACGGAGTGCCAGAGTCTGCTTATTTCATTGTGTATGCTTCCCCTCAGGGACATTATCAGGAAACATGGAATCAATTTTCATGGCTATGCTGACAACTTTTCAGGAAGGAAGGAAGTCAAGATGGCACCAGTGTTTTGGTCGGCTTGCCGTCAGCTCCTACCTGTCCGCATGTTGTCGTGTTTGTCTGTGTTCCTCCTGTTGTCGCTCTGGCACTACGCCGATGCCCTAAGGACTTATGATCGCTCTATACTGCTACATATCCAAAACTCTTTAGAGCTACAATCCACTGAGCGCCTTGGCCCTCACTCCAGATGCCACCCGATGTTCATCAACTCTCCCGCGGACTGCGTTCGCCAGCTCTCCTGCTGCATTTTCCACCGCAAGAAGCGGCGCAGGAAGCGAGGAAATCGCGGCGGTGTTCGAGTGCAGATCAGGGGATTTGTGTCTCCCGTGTGCAACCATCACCTCGCCGGCCCTCTATCGACTTTGCAGGAAGCAGAGGCCTCTACCTGGCTCGTCGATCATGGGACCTGAGATACTCCTGTCATCTCTCCATTTTTCCAGCTCGGTCAACGACGCCTGATTGCCCTGCAGCTCCACCAAGACTGCGCGTTGAAGCGGCGGGGTGAACTTCCGGAACATTCGCCCATTGCAATGCTCTCAACTTCCACAGCCTTTGGATTACCTTGCGGCTAAGGTGGCGCTACTGAACTGCAGGTCCGTGTCAAGCAAGACCTTCATTTTATACAACTTTTTTACCCAGCGAGATCTGTTGTTTTTAACGGAGACATGGATTGGCTCCGGTCGTGGTGAGTCATCTGTTTTTGGCAAACTTTGCCCCACAAACTTCATTCATAAGCATTCCGAGGAGTTTGGGAAGAGGAGGCGGAGTGGCTTTGATCTTTAAAAATCGGCTTAAGGTACAAACACTTTCTGCTGGGAGCTTTCTTCCTTTGAAGTACACTGCATAAAAGTAGAATCTGCTACCACACCAGTGATGTGCGCACTTGTTTACAGGTCTCCCAAACCAGATAAACATTTCATAAAAGAATTCTCAGACTTTCTGTTTCATTGTGCAACATCCTATGACCGTTTGTTGATTTTGGGTGATTTTAATATTCATGTATGTTGCCCAGGTAAACCCTAGGTTAGTGAGTTTTGCCATGTAATGGAGTCATTCGGCCTCCTTCAGCACATAAATCAGGCGACCCATGTGCATGGGCACACCCTTGATCTGATTTTATCTAATGGGTTTTCCATTAATAACTTAAGCATTGAGGATGCATTTTTCTCTGACCATGTGCCTGCTGTGTTCAATGTTCAACTATTTAACTCACTGTACAGCCAGAACTTCTAGCCACTACTCTCGTCATATTAACCCATATTAACCCTTACTGCAAATAAGTTATCTGAATGTTACTTGGGAAGTGATATCACTGCCTCTATCACTGCCCATGATCACCTCTTGAGCCCTGATGAGCTAATATCCTCCTTCAACACATCTTGCTCAGCTATCCTTGAAACTGTGGCCTCTCTTAAAGGAACACTCCACCGTTTTTTGAAATAGGGCTTATTCACCTTCTTTCCTACATTTAGATAGGTGGGCAAATGCATTTTTGTCTCAGTGCATGGATTGTTTTAGTTTGACAGGGTCGGCGCGAGCTTAGCTTAGCATAATGAATGGAATCCTTTGTTGCCAGCTAGCATGTCCTGAGTAAAAGTGATATAAAAATAAATAAATAAAAACCCACCTAATTACTTCTTGTGGCCTGCGTATTCACAACGAGTACAAATAGCGATGCAGATTAACACTAGGCGATTTCTTAGGCAGATATTGACTTGGGACTATATTAGGGGGAAGCACAGGCGAAGCACTGCTGCTTGGGCGCAGAGATATCACGCAACACATGAAATCCCACAACTTGTGAATACAGGTATAATATGGGTCGATCTATACATGCGTCATGTTTAAAATAATCACTTACTCTGTGGACAGTTGTCCATTTGGTCCATTCGGCGTGGGGTGTTTTTTCCAGTTCACTTTATCACACCGGAAAAAAAATAGAGTACTGCAGGATGGATCAACGCCGTAAAATCCAGCTGTGACTCAACTGCGGGCACGCTCATCTTGATCTGACGCGTTGAGGCTGGTCATCGATGGCAGTAACTTGTCCCACTCGCCACAGCACAGACACTCTATTTCAGTCGGCATAGATTGGCATATTCCCCCACATTCACACCACCAGTTCGTGTTGACTCTCATCCTCACGTCCTCAGGCTGTTGAGCGATCGCAACCTCCTGTCGTTCTATTTCCAAAGCACGCAGCTCATCTTCTGAAAACTCTGGTTCATAGAGGTATATGGTTCTGGATCTTGACTGTCTGAGAAGTCACCCTCTTCGTCTCTCACAAAATCAGCCATGTTCATCGCCATTCATGTACAGTAGGAAAAATAGCCAGCTACTATTCACGCAGGTATGTTGACGGAAGTCGTGGGATTTCATGTGTTGCGTGATATCTCTGTGCCCAAGTAGCAGTGCTTCGCCTGTGCCTCCCCCTAATATAGTCCTAAGTCAATATCTGCCTAGGAAATCGCCTAGTGTTAATCTGCCTCGCTATTTGTACTCGTTGTGAATACGCAGGCCATAAGAGGTAATTAGGTGGGTGGGTGGGGGGTTTCCACTTTTACTCAGGACATGCTAGCTGGCAACAAAGGATTCCATTAATTATGCTAAGCTAAGCTCGCGCCGACCCTGTCAAACTAAACCAATCCATACACTTGAGACAAAAAATGCATTTGCCCACCTATCTAAATGTAGGAAAGAAGGTGAATAAGCCCTATTTCAAAAAACGGTGGCGTGTTCCTTTAAACTCAGACGCCCTAATTTTAAATCTCAACAGTGGCTTGATGGTTCCACCCGCCATCTCAGGCAGGTTTGTGGAAGAGCTGAGCTTAAGTGGAAAAATGATCACCTCCTAGTCTCTCTAGAAATATTCAGAAATTCCCTGGCCAATCTCCAAGCTGCCGCTAAAAAAGCCAGGGCTAAGTATTTCTCTGACATTATAAGCAAACATTCCCATCGCCCTAGAATTTTATTTAATACCATAAACTCAATTGTTAACCCCCAAGTCTCTTCAGAGGTCAAGGCATCCACCAATAGCTGTGAAGAGTTCTTGAAGTTTTTCACTGAGAAAATTGACCACATCAGAACACAGTTCACTCCCGTTGTATCTGACACAGCACCACATTTCCCCATTGCTACAGCTACTTTTGACCAATTCCAAGCAGTGTCCTACACTGACCTATGGGACACATGATCCTATCCCTTCACAGATTATCAAAGATGCTTTTGACGCTATTGGTCCCTCCATTCAATTTATTCTTCCCTTGCCACCGGCACCGTTCCTACATGTTTCAAGCATGCGGTTGTCCAGTCTATGCTAAAGAAACACAATCTGGATCCAAAATGTCCTAATAATTTCCGGCCTATCTCTAAACTGCCATTTATCTCTAAAATATTGGAGAAGGTGGTTTTGACGCAGCTGCTTCCATACCTCAACTCAACAGAGATCCTAGAGCCATTTCAATCTGGGTTCAAAGCCCGTCCCAGCACTGAGACAGCCCTGTTACAGGTGACAAATGACCTGCTGCTCATTCTTGACTCAGGTGAAAATGCCATTCTGGTCCTGTTGGATCTTAGTGCTGCATTTGACACTGTAGACCATGGTATATTACTAGAGCATTTCGAACAATGGGTACAGCTCTTAACTGGTTTCACTCCTACCTCCACCAAAGATCTTTTTCAATATCCATAGGCCAGTACTCTTCATCCCCTGCCCCTGTGTCTTATGGCGTCCCCCAGGGATCCATTCTGGGTCCAGTACTTTTCTGCCTTTACATGCTCCCCCTAGGTAACATCATCTGAAAATGAACTGTACATCAACTGTACATCCCACTTAAATCCGGCAACTCCATGCAGCCTCTTTTAGACTGTTTGAAAGAAATTAAAATCTGGATGGCTAACAATTTCCTTCAGTTAAATGATAACAAAACTGAAGTTATTGTCTTTGGCCCTTCAAAATCTAAAAATTCCATCCCTGCCAACCTCGGCCCCCTTTCCCCTTATGTTAAATCCCATGCACGTAACCTGGGTGTTATTTTAGACTCCCATCTTAACCTGGACAAACAAATATCATCTGTTGTAAAGACTAGTTTTTATCAATTAAGAATAATTTCCAAACTCAAAGTCTGTTTTCTCATAGAATGATCTGGAAAAAGTCATCCATGCCTTCATAACCTCCCGCCTAGACTATTGTAACTCTATCTACTTTGGTCTTCCTCTAACACTGGTGGCACGGCTTCAGATAGTCCAAAATGCAGCGGCTAGGCTGCTCAAGAACACAAAAAAGCGTAAACACATTAGACCTGTTCTAGCCTCCTTGCACTGGCTTCCAGTCCAGGATACAATTTAGAATGCTGCTGATGGTTTTTAAAGCTCTTCACGCCCTGGTCCCCAGCTACAAAGCTGGTATCATCCATCTCCATTTAGCCCCCAGGTCCCTCAGATCTTCCAGCCAAGGTCTCCTCCATGTCCCACGGTCCCGGCTTAAGAAAAAAGGTGACAGAGCCTTTTCTATTGCTGGCCCTCAGCTGTGGAACCAACTGCTACCTGACATAGAAATGCCTCTTCAATTACAATATTCAAAACCAGGCTCAAAACTCACCTATTTAAATTGACCTTCCCTGTGTTTTAATTGTCTTACCCTGTTATGTCTGTAATTACCTGTTTGTCTCTTGATGTCGTCTTAGCTTATAGTCACTGATCTGTAAGTGTATTTATTTCATTTTATTTTATTTTATTATATTTTATTATTCTGTGGCAATTGCACTATGTACAGCACTTTGGTCAGTGCGAGATGTGCTATAAAAATAAATTTTACTTACTTACAACACCCAGCTTTATATTTCCTCAAGAATGCATCTGATCAAAAGATGCTAGAATATAATTGGTTGTTTGATGATTGTACCATTGCATCGTCCTCTACTGTTAAACACTTGTGTGTTATGCTTGATACCAAAATGTCTTTTGATAGTCACATTGCTAGTGTGACTAGTGCTAGTGTGTAAAAGCAACTGCGTTTCCCAAAGCACACTGTAATTCACCATTGCATGCATCAAAATTAACAAATATATATTAGGCATGTTTTTTTTACCTCATTGTACGTTACACAAATACACACACTTTCCTGTGACAGCTATAGTTTAATGCATAAATAAATGCAGAGGCATTTGGATTTATACTCTGCATTGGAAATATATATGAACGCACATTAGCATATTTAATAACTTTTGTGAGTTTTGTTTAATAACTTATTTTGCTGCATTTATATAAGCCGTTCGGCTGTATCAAGGAGTCCCAAAGAAAATACACTCATGTTTCTTTTCTTCTGTGTCTACAGAAGATAATTTCATGCACAAATTTTTACAAAGAGATATCGATCCATGAAATTGTTTTCCAGCTACTGTATGTGGTGATCTCACAATTTGAAGCGTCTGTCATAAAGCAACACGTGCAGTCCTGAATAATTAAGAGAGGTGTCTTGTCTCTAAGGACACACAGTCTCATGAATGATTAATTATGAGACACAGATGAGTCATTTATGTAGGATATTATGTGAGAAAATGTCACATCTGATGTTGGCACAATAAAGATTTTAAACCCAGAAGACATAAATAGTGCCAAACCATTAATTTTGTGCAACATAAATACCTTTGTTAAAGTTTCAGAAAACGTACTTTAGAATTTCATAACCCTTTAAAGGGCAAGCTGAATGTCCAAAATGAAACTTTGTCATTTAGTCTTAAATTTAGACTCTTTTGGACAAATAATAATATTTGCAATTGTCACTTTTCACACGCTCTCACGCCACACATCCATTTTCTCACGCAACTTACCGAAATGTATATTCCTCATACATAATATCGACCAATCAGTGTTTTTCAACCGCGCAAAGAGGTCAATATAACAGCTGGAGAACAATTGTCACATAACATTTAGCTCAGGATAGCCATTTAATGACTATGATAGGCTATATAGCACGTCATTTTGGCTAGAAAAAAGAGCTATAGAGAGTATTTTGCTAATTATGTGTAGGCCTACTATATTACATATTTATTATATTTTTTACTTATATCATTAAACACAGTTGTTATTATGATAAAAAAATGCATTATATTTAATTAAAAAAAATTTTTTTATTACATTTTTACTGTCGACAGTGGGCCTCCCTTCCAAGCAATTTACTAGCGTTGCCATAGGAACACTTCGACTTTTGCCACCCGGAAGAACGTCTAATACTGTTGTGACGTCATGGTGAATTGTCGTATAGACACAAAATAGGTTTCAATTAAATTAAATTCACATTTATTTGTAAAGCGCTTTTCACAATACATATTGTTTCAAAGCAGCTTGACAGAAAATGCATGTCTACATTACAATTTAAAGTGATCTGTTATCAGAGGTAACTGTATAAGTTATTTATTTCAGAAATGTACATATTCAAATCACACAGTTAGCTAATAATGTATTAATTTAAACAATGTATTAATTTAAGGCAGAAACATAATTTCAAATCATAATTAAAAATAAGAGCAAAACCAATACAAATAGTTGTAGAATATTTTATTTCCATATGTGTGTAGCTTTCATCCATGAGGAGAGACTGACTCAGTTGAGGGCCGACGTCAGCAGGGATGGAGGATGGGTGGTCCGAGCACTGTTATCCCCCATCAGTGAGCGAAGATGTAAACCACACTGACAGACAAGAAGAGAATGCATCTCACTACATCACAGCTCTGATTCACTGTGCCTCCAGTGATGACCTGTCCTAAACTTCCTCCTTATATGTGGTGTGTGTGTGTGTGTGTGTTTGGTGCGTGAGGATGCATGTATCTTTCAAAGTCTATGAATGTTGTGAGTGTTTTTTGTGGATTCACATGTGCTGATGTTTGCAAAACTGTATGTATCTACGTTTGTATGTATGTACTTGACAACTTACACAATCCAGTGACTAGCGTGACAAAACTTATCTTCCTAATGATTTGTGAGTGAGATCATGGAACTACTTGAAGGAATAGTTCACATGAGAGCATGTGAGCGGTAATATTTCACTCAGTCCGCTCAGGGCCACTCGCTCAACCTAATCCGGGCCGTATCCAGATCAGATGGTGGACCTGCGCCTGGACACAACGCATGATGTAGTCAGCCGGATCCGGGCCGTATCCAGATCAGATGGTGGACCTGCGCCTGGACACGACCACAACGCATGATGAAGTCAGCCGGATCCGGGCCGTATCCAGATCAGATGGTGGACCGGCGCCTGGACACGACCACAACGCATGATGAAGTCAGCCGGATCCGGGCCGTATCCAGATCAGATGGTGGACCGGCGCCTGGACACGACCACAACGCATGATGAAGTCAGCCGGATCCGGGCCGTATTCAGATCAGATCAGGGCTGGACTGGGACAAAAAATCGGCCCGGGCATTTTGGCCCAGACCGGCCCACTATATGATCATAAACACCACCCATCTTTGCACGCCCTTAATTATATGCATACCAACTCCTATTCATTAAAACCACTAATGCCATGTAATGAGTGAGTATAGGAACGAGTGAGAGTTTACAGATGAAATAAGTACAAATTTGACATTTATTAATACAGTCGAACTATACTCCACAGTGGTGAATCCTAAAACAAGCTATAAGCGGCTCTGGCATAGCAAAACAAGTGTTTCTTACAGGATTTTTTGTTAAAACTGTGGTGGGTGGACCTTGGTTCTTCTAGGGGGGTTCGGGGGCATGCCCCCCCGTGAGAAAATTTTGTGCATTTTAATGTTAAATTCATCAATCTGGTGCACTTTGAGAGTTCAAAATTAAAAGCTCCAACCCATATTCAGTGTGCAAATTAAACAAAGAAAAATTCAAACCTCTTTTAGTTACAGTGTCTATTTACATTACACCTACTATATAATAGTTATAATATTAATCCAATGACAGTAATAGCCATATTTTGTAAAACAAATGCACTAAAAAATAAAGGACACTTTCATAATTAGTTTTGTAACAATTTCTATACTTGAAAGAGATAAGCACATGATCTTTTATTTTGACGCAAACTGCATCAAGCTTTTATTTTGGCGGAAAACATGGTTTACAAACGCCTGTCATTAAATTTCTAGTGAATTGCGGTAATCGTCAACTATGCAGATGTGGAAATAATCTGTAACTGGGTTATGGGTTCCTACACTCCATCATGACATAGCCTAAGTGTTTTGAAAGTAGTTCTGCTTACCGCAGGCTCTACACTCTCTCATCTCTCTCCTGATCCTCCGTCCTCACTATCATCATCTGCCACAGGAGCTGACGAAGGTCAGAAAACATATATTTTGACACATAAAGCGTCTGCTTTAAGGGCCTGGTTCTATTTTTTCACGCTATTTATCTGCACATTCTGTTTCTTCTCCATCTCGCAGACTATTCTGGCAGATATTACACACTGACACTGCTGCACGCTCGCTCACTCGTTTAAAGTTGTGATTGGGCCAGCCCAGTGTCAATCAAGGAAAGAACCAATGGGCCGCTGATCTACGTGTTTCATGGGCTGGTCTTTAAGAAAAAAAACTAACACTGACTTTTTTTGACCAATGCATTACACCGGCACAAACCCAAAACGCAAGCAAAACAAAACAAAACGAATGGGCCGCCGATGTACACATTTTATGGGCCGTAAAAAAATAAAATAATAATAAATTAAAAAAAAGTATTTATGAGATGTATCGGCCCAAAAAGCACGTCGGCCCACCGGGCATTTGCCCGGTATGCCCAATGGCCAGTCCAGCCGTGGATCAGATGGTGGACCGGCGCCTGGACACAACCACAACGCATGATGTAGTCTGCCGGATCCGGGCTGTATCCAGATCAGATGGTGGACCGGCGCCTGGACACGACCACAACGCATGATGAAGTCAGCCGGATCCGGGCCGTATTCAGATCAGATGGTGGACCGGTGCCTGGACACAACCACAACGCATGATGAAGTCAGCCGGATCCGGGCCGTATCCAGATCAGATGGTGGACCGGCGCCTGGACACGACCACAACGCATGATGAAGTCAGCCGGATCCGGGCCGTATTCAGATCAGATGGTGGACCTGCGCCTATACACGACCACAACACATGATGAAGTCAGCCGGATCCGGGCCGTATTCAGATCAGATGGTGGACCGGCGCCTGGACACGACCACAACGCATGATGAAGTCAGCCGGATCCGGGCCGTATTCAGATCAGATGGTGGACCTGCGCCTGGACACGACCACAACGCATGATGAAGTCAGCCGGATCCGGGCCGTATTCAGATCAGATGGTGGACCTGCGCCTATACACGACCACAACACATGATGAAGTCAGCCGGATCCGGGCCGTATTCAGATCAGATGGTGGACCGGCGCCTGGACACGACCACAACGCATGATGAAGTCAGCCGGATCCGGGCCGTATTCAGATCAGATGGAGGACCTGCACCTATACACGACCACAACACATGATGAAGTCAGCCGGATCCGGGCCGTATTCAGATCAGATGGTGGACCTGCGCCTATACACGACCACAACACATGATGAAGTCAGCCGGATCCGGGCCGTATTCAGATCAGATGGTGGACCGGCGCCTGGACACGACCACAACGCATGATGAAGTCAGCCGGATCCGGGCCGTATTCAGATCAGATGGTGGACCTGCGCCTGGACACGACCACAACGCATGATGAAGTCAGCCGGATCCGGGCCGTATTCAGATCAGATGGTGGACCTGCGCCTATACACGACCACAACACATGATGAAGTCAGCCGGATCCGGGCCGTATTCAGATCAGATGGTGGACCGGCGCCTGGACACGACCACAACGCATGATGAAGTCAGCCGGATCCGGGCCGTATTCAGATCAGATGGTGGACCTGCGCCTGGACACGACCACAACGCATGATGAAGTCAGCCGGATCCGGGCCGTATTCAGATCAGATGGTGGACCTGCGCCTATACACGACCACAACACATGATGAAGTCAGCCGGATCCGGGCCGTATTCAGATCAGATGGTGGACCGGCGCCTGGACACGACCACAACGCATGATGAAGTCAGCCGGATCCGGGCCGTATTCAGATCAGATGGAGGACCTGCACCTATACACGACCACAACACATGATGAAGTCAGCCGGATCCGGGGCCGTATCCAGATCAGATGGAGGACCTGCACCTGGACACGACCACAACGCATCCCTGAAATGTCAGCAGAGATTGTGTCAACTAGACTCTCCCTTGTGAAGGCCTCATCGACACGACAGCCATCGGCACTGATCCTCAACAAACCCTTCTCCATACCGGCGTGATGATCCGATCTTCAACCAGATGGAACTGGATAATATTCTGATTGTTCCAATCCAATCTGACTTCTGACCTGTAATGCTGTCTGGATCATAATCATACACTGTTTACTCGTTGGCCAGAGGAGAACTGAGCGACTGAGTCTGGGTTCTCCCAAGGTTTTTTTCTCCATTCTGTCACTGATGGAGTTTGGGTTTCTTGCCACTAGGGCTGTAGTCAAGACCACCTTTGTCGAGTCCAAGACAAGTCCAAGACCAGGACTAGTCGAGTCCAAGTCAAGACCGAGTCCAAAGAGGTTCGAGTCCGAGTCAAGACCGAGTCCAAGTCAAGACCGAGTCCAAAGAGGTTCGAGTCCGAGTCAAGACCGAGTCCAAAAAGGTTCGAGTCCGAGTCAAAACCGAGTCCAGGACAGGAAAAAAAAAAAGCAGTCTGCTAAAAAAATATAGGCTAGCCCAGTGGTTCTCAAACCTGTCCTGGCGTACCCCCAACACTGCACGTTTTCTTTGTCACCCTAATCAAACACACCTGATTCAACACATCAGCTCATTGTAACATGGGTGAATGAGCTGATGAGTTGAATCAGGTGTGTTTTATTAGGGAGACAAAGAAAACGTGCAGTGTTGGGGGTACGCCAGGACAGGTTTGAGAACCACTGGGCTAGCCTATAGAAATTAAATCATGTAATAATGAAATAATGAATAATTTTAATTTTATTTAAAATAATTGACTAATTCAAAGAACAACAAAAAAATTATAATTATATAGGCCTAAAGGAGCACACACATTCGTTTCGACTGTCTGATCAGCCTTACATTCTGTTCCTGTCAATCATACACGCGATGTCAACCAATTAAACTGCATGAGGGAGGGCCGAGCCAACTCACAGACACACACACAAGAGATGCGGATAAACCGCGGATCGGGCGGATGACGTGACGAAAAATAATATTTTAGCCTACCACTCGTGGAAAAGGCAAAGAAAGAAAGGTAAGAAAAAAAAGTCTGAAAACTTTGCCCATTAATTAGATGTGCAAGGCAAGCAGGCTAGTTTTCGGGGTGTTATGGACAATTAAAAATGTGAATATTCACGTTGCACTAGCGGTGGACTTTCAGCGAGTTTATTTAAACATTTATTTTTTATAGAGCCGTTTATGAGTCAAAAGAGCCGAGTCCAAGACCGGACTCGAGTACTACAGCCCTACTTGCCACTGTCGCCTTTTTCACCTTTTTCCACTTTTGTTGCCATTGACTTGTTTACTTGGGGACATTACATTATTTATTATCATTATTGATCTGCCTGCATTGACATTATTATATGAGAACTGAACTGAGCTGGACGATGACATCACTGTTTTCTCCAGAGCGCTATATTTAAAAATAAATTTTAATTTTAAACCTCTTTACAACAAAAATGAAACATCACTGAACTTACTTAAAGGGGACCTATCATGCCCTATTATGCCCCATATGTAAAATAAGTCTCTGATGTCCCCAGAGTGTGTATGTGAAGTTTTAGCTCAAAATACCCAACAGATAATTTTTTACAGCATGTCTATATTGTCACTTTTTGGTGCTCAGAAAAACGAGCTGTTTTAGTGTGTGCCCTTTAAATGCAAATAAGCTGCTGCTGCACGGCACAGGCCAGGGGGCGGAGCTTCATGAGCTCGCACTCAGTCTCATGACAATTTCATCTCACGGAATGATGATAATATCAGAAACTCTCAGTAACGGTGTTCATTTCGACCCGGAGTCGGACAATAATGCCTACAGAGTCAGAGTGCTGTATGGAGATGGAACAGGTATAGTTTAGTTTAATTACGGTTATAACGTATTTTTCATCTGCTTGTATGTATCCACTATTAATAGCCTACAAGTCTGCTGTTTCGGACCAGGTCCGAATGATGATCAAAAATATACTGATGAGTTTAATAAAGTTTATTGTACGTCACACAAAAGATGAAGCGTCAGTTTTACTTCAGAAAATCACCGTAAGAGCTGAGTAAACACAGTATAAGAAGTGCGTAAGTACATAAACGAATTTCGGTAGAGTTGAGGGAGCATTTTCTTTGAAAACAAAATAATTCCACCTTGTCTTCAGCGGCTGCCTCAGATTTCGGGATAGAGAGAGCTATGTGGATTAATACATCCAGCCACACAACACCTACAACGCTTGGGAGACATTCTCGTCAGTGCAGAAATGGCGGATGTGTACAACTCGCTGTGAACTCGATCAGGGCGGGTCTATGTTAAAATGGCAGTGTCTGTCAACACTCGTGGGCGGGGCCTGTGGCTTTAGTGACGTCACTAAAGCCGCATTCTGAAAACAGGTCGTTGGGAGACTGCTGATGATTTATGGGGATTAATAAAAAAGGAGTGAGTGGATTTTTATCACTATTGGGTGGTTGTGTACACACACTACCAACACACATTTATGTCCACACAGCATGCAAAAGTGAATTTTGCACAATAGGTCCAGGGCCGGATTAGTACCCTCAGGGGCCCCTGGGCACTGAAGCTCATGGGCCCCCCTCCCCTACCTGACAACCACACTCTCCAAAGGAACACACACACACAATACTAAGGCCCACCAGGTGTGGGATTTGACATGCCAATCACTTTTGGTCAAAAGCTGAATGACAAGTTCACAAGACAATGATACCATTTTCTTTTCTTTTTTTGAAAAGTAGGGCTGCACGATTTGGGGAAAATGTCATATTGCTATTATTGAGGTCAATATTTCGATTGCAATATACAATTACGATAAAATATACAAATGGTTTCAGGAGTCAACTTGCTTGGTTCTCAAGTAAAATGCACACATAGATTAGTGAAAATGCTGAAATGTGTATTTCTCAACTCAGACTAGAAACAACAACTAAATGCACTGTTTTCAAATTAAAATACAATTTTTTACTAAATTAAATATTGACATCTTTGCAAACTTGTTATATGTCTCAATAATACAATAGTAAAAAATGAATGTCATATTTACCAGTGCCCTTACTGTCTAACAGGTAGGCCTAGGACATATACCGATATTGAATAAAGTTATCAAACAGTCTGCACTGCATAAATTATAAATTAAATATAGACTAATCCTTATTAAAGCTAAAAAAGTTCTTTAGTTAAGAGCAGTGAGTAATTTTCTCTGTTCTTTTTGTTCTGATTAACTTTACTGACAGAAAGCTTTATTGGCTGCTGTCTCTTTAAGACCGCAGAGACGCCGGCAGAGACGCTGATCTCACACGCGCCTCATTCTCTCAAAACTCTTTACGTTCATCATAAGACTGCTCTTATGTTATGAAGATACTCAACAAAAAACGGACATTTTGGCATAATTGTGTGTGTTGTCAATGTAAGTTCAAGCTCGAAAGAGAACTTTATTCTGGCGTGCTGTCTGTGCGCACGATACTGGCGCGTCTTTCTCTGTGTGTGTGTCACAGTCACACTTTTGTCTTGTCGCAAATTAATTGTTTAAAAGCATTTGCATTAATAAGAGCGGGATCATATGATGTAATATACACTTTCTTTTTTTATTCTGATTGGATAATTATCAAGATCGAGGCCAAGCCTTGTGTATACTGTTTTTATGTAGCGCACAACAACAAAAAAAACTCAGATCACGGAGGGCCCCTCTCTGCGCAAGGGCCCCTGGGCACGTGCCCAGATTGCCCGTATGGTAGATCCGGCCCTGAATAGGTCCCCTTTAAAGGGATACTTCACCTCTGGAAAGATGAATGTGTATTTAAAATGGGTCATTTATGTAGTAGAAATGTGAAATTATTTTTGAATTTGGAGCCTTCTAGACTGAGAAAAGCCAGAAATTATTTTTTTGGCTCATGTGGATGAAAGACAACAACTCCCAGAAAGCACTTGCTTCGCTGCCCTACGAGGCCACTCCCAAGCCACGCCTACCGGTTAGCGCGCAGTTAAACAACTAGGCTAGGCTAGGCTACTAGTTGACTCGAAACTTAAAAGACGCCGTTTTATCGTGAGTCTCCGTGATGAGTCTGCCTGGGATTTTGAGATCGCCCAAAATGTCCGGGATTCGGCTTTTGCGTTCTACAGTTGCCATTAATTATGTTTACTGTGGCAGCAAGGACAGGCCGGTGACGTGATTACTGATGAGCAACACCTGTGAGACGCACCGTCTCATAGGCTATCTCTCATGGAGGAGCGGGAATTTTCTTAGCAATGCTAAAACGCACATCAAACGATCACTTGTTTAGCGTTCATGTAAACACTACATTCAGATTCACCAATCGGAATGAATTCAGTTAGATTGAAACAAAAGGTGTGCATGTAGCACACAGTAATTTAGGGAAGGGAAGCACAGTAATTCGAAAATACTACAGGTTTTCTACTGAAACAAAGCTTAATGCTAAATGCTGAAGTATCCCTTTAAGCTGGACTGTGACGCTATTTTCTTCTGGAAACAAACTTTGTTGAATTATTTTCCTGTTATCTCTGTAAAGCTGCTTTGAAACAATCTGTATTGTAAAAAGCACTATAAAAATAAATGTGACTTGACTTGACATAAAGCCAGACCACGATCATCAAAAGTATGGGAATACTTTAAACTGAGGCCGAATAGAATGGTGCTTTGTTCACTCTGCAAAGCTGAAATGGCATACGACGGCAGCACAACTGCTGTGATCTAGCACCTTAATCAAAAACAACCTGGGACTCTACGACCTCAAAACGATGAGCCAGCTGGGTAAGTAGTGTTTATTTCAGTGAGTTTTGGGAGTTGTTGTTGCATTCTTACCTGCTGCGTTTTGGTCAAAAACTGATCGACGTCTCCTTAGAGCTGAAGCTGTCGGCTAGTTCGCCCTTATGTGCTAGGTAATAATGCTAATGTTAATCGCTAACTTATAACTTTAACTTATAACTTCAACTTTAATCTGGCAACGATGCTTTCAGTGCATTTGCCAGTTGTTAGAAGTCGTGTATGCACATGTAGACTTTAAAAATAAACGACTAATGTTAGATTTACATTAACAGTAGGCTGTAAGCTAGTGTATGTGAACCTTTTGCATATAAATACAAATGCATTATCATTTACTATTGACACAAGTCAATTAAGTAAATCATACTCCCAACTACAGTATTTAATAACAAATTATAGTAAACAACACATTTTCTAATTAGGCCTACACTGTCAAGTCAAGTCAAGTCACCTTTATTTACATAGCGCTTTTTACAATACAGATTGTATCAAAGCAGCTTCACATTGATAACATGAAAATAATACAACAAAGTTTGTTTCTAGAAGAAAATTGCGTCATCGTCCACCCTAAATAAGGCAGATCAATAATATTGTTGAATATTAAATGTCCCCAACTAAGCAAGCCAAAAGCCAAGGCAACAGTGGCAAGGAACCAAAACTCCATCAGTGACAGAATGGAGAAAAAAACCTTGTGAGAACCTTGTAAGAGGCTCAGTTGGGGCCAGTTCTCCTCTGGCCAATGAGCGAACAGTGCATGATTATGATCCAGGCAGCATTACAGGTCAGAAGTCAGATTGGTCGTGTCGATGAGGCCTTCACAGGGCTGATGAGACCGACACTTCAGGGATGCGTCATGGTTGGGTCCATGTGCAGATCCACCATCTGATCTGGATACGACCGGGGTCCACCTCACTTCAGTAAACGGAGAGACTGGTTGGGCACTTTAGGACTGCGTTGTCGTCGCGTCCAGGCGCAGGTCCTTCATCGGATCTGGATTCGGCAGAAGAGGAGAGACTAGTTGACACTTCAGGACTGCGTTGTCGTTGCGTCTAGGCGCAGGTCCTTCATCAGATCTGGATACGGCCTGGATCCGGCGGACTGTAGTAAACCTCGGTATAAACAGAGAGACTAATATTAGCGTAGACGCCATTCTTCTTATGATGTAACGAGTACATCAGGATTTATGGGAAGTGTTCCCGGTTCCGGCTGGCCTAATCTATGCAGCCTAATATGGAATTATAGAAGTCTATAATGTGTTATGTGTATGCTAGGTCAAAGAGATGTGTCTTTAATCTGGCTTTGAACTGACAGAGTGTGTCTGCTTCCTGGACAATGTTAGGAAGACTGTTCCAAAGTTTTGGTGCTAAATAGGAGAAGGATCTACCGCCAGCAGTCGATTTTGATATTCTAGGTATTATCAACTGGCCGGAATTTTGAGATCGCAATAGACGTGAAGGACTATAATGCGTTAAGAGCTCGCTCAAGTACTGCGGAGCTAAACCATTTAGTGCTTTGTAAGTAATCAGAAATATTTTCAAATGTATACGATGTTTAATAGGGAGCCAATGCAGTGTTGACAGAACAGGGCTAATATGGTCATACTTCCTGGTTCTGGTAAGAACTCGAGCTGCTGCGTTTTGGACCAGCTGTAGTTTGTTTATTAAGCGTGCAGGGCAACCACCCAGTAGAGCATTACAATAATCTAGCCTTGATGTCATGAACGCATTAACTAATTGTTTCGCAATTGTCAATGAGAGCATATGACGTAATTTAGATATATTTTTAAGATGGAAAAATGTGGTTTTACAGATACTAGACACGTGACTTTCAAATGAAAGATTGGCATCAAAGAGCACACCCAGGTTCCTAACCGACGATGAAGACGTGACATGAGCCATCATGTGTTAGACAGTATTCTAGGTTATTACGTGAGGACGTTTTTTTGTCCAATAATTAGAATCTCTGTTTTTTCAGAATTAAATAGTAGGAAATTACTAGTCATCCAATTTTTTATATCAGCTATGCATTCCGTTAATTTTGTGAATTGGCAAGTTTCGTCTGGGCGTGAAGAAATATAGAGCTGAGTATCATCAGCATAACAGTAAAAAACTAATTCCATGCTTCCTAATGATATCTCCCAAGGGTAGCATGTACAGAGTGACAGCAATGGTCCTAGTACTGAGCCTTGTGGTACGCCATACTGAACTTGTGATCGATAAGACATCTCTTCATTTACTGCTACAAACTGATAACAGTCAGATAAATATGATTTAAACCATGCTAATGCAATTCCACTAATGCCAAAATAATTTTCGAGTCTATGTAAAAGAATGTTGTGGTCAATATTATCAAATGCAGCACTAAGATCGAGTAACACTAATAGAGAGATACAACCACGATCGGATGATAAGAGCAAATCATTTGTGACTCTAACGAGAGCTGTCTCAGTACAATGGTACGGTCTAAATCCTGACTGGAAATCCTTGCAGATATCATTTCTTTCTAAAAAGGAACATAGTTGTGAGGATACTGCTTTTACTGCCTAGTATCTTTGACAGAAAATGTAGATTCGAGATCGGCCTGTAATTGACTAATTCTGTAGGATCAAGTTGCGTTTTTTTAACAAGCGGTTTAATCATAGCCAGCTTAAAAGTTTTTGGTATGTATCCTAGAGACAAAGATGAATTAATGATATTAAGAAGAGGATCTGTGACCTCTGGGAGCATCTCTTTCAGTAGCTTAGTCGGTATAGGGTCTAACATACATGTTGTCGATTTAGATGATTTAACGAGTTTAGTATATTCTTCCTCTCCTATAGCAATGAATGAATCGAATTTTTCCTTAGGGAGACTTCAATACACTGCCTGATGCGATACTGTAGTAGACAGTTGCATAGTTATAATTGTCTCCCTGATATTATCAATCTTATAAGTGAAGAAGTTCATAAAGTCATTACTGCTGTGTTGCCTGGAAACTTCTGGGCTTGAAGCTTTATTTTTCGTTAGTTTAGCCACTGTTTCAAATAAATACCTAGGGTTTTGTTTTTCTTCTATCTAGCAGCTTTTAAAGCCTCTCTGTATGCAATCGAACTCTCTTTCCATGAAATGCGAAATACCTCTAGTTTTGTTTTCTTCCAGTTGCGCTCCATTTTTCTGGCTGCTCTCTTAAGGGCCCGAGTGTGCTCGTTGTACCACGGCGTTGGACTATTTTCTTTAATCTTCTTTAAGCACAACGGAGCAACTGTGTCTAAAGTGCTGGAAAAGAGAGAGTTAAAAGTTTCTGTTGCAATATCGAGTTCTTATAAGCTATCTGGGATGCTGGGATGATGAAACTGATCAGGAAGATTATTAATAAAGCAATCTTTAGTGGCAGAAGTGATTGGTCTAACATATTTGTAACACAGAGTCGGCTTTGCAGCCTTGGCTAAATGAAGTTTACACGAGACTAGATAATGATCTGAGATGTCATCGCTCTGCTGCATAATTTCAACGGCATCAACATTGATTCTGTGTGATAATATTAGATCTAGAGTATGATTACGACAATGAGTAGGTCCTGACACCTGTTGTCTAATAATAGAGTTCAGAATGTCTTTAAATGCCAATCCCAATGCATATTTTTCATTATGTACATGTATATTAAAATCACCAACAATTAGGACTTTATCTGCAGCCAGTACTAACTCTGATAGAAAGTCAGAAAATTCTTTGATAAAGTCTGTATGGTGCCCTGGTGGCCTGTATACAGTAGCCAGCACAAATCTCAAACGTGATTTATCATTTACACTAGATAGTGTTACATTAAGCACCAACACTTCAAAAGAATTATATTTGAAACTAGACTTCTTAGTAATTTTGAAAAAAGGGTTAGCCAGGTTTCTGTCAAACACAGTACATCTATGTTAAAGTCTGTCATCATATCATTAACAATAAGTGCTTTTGGAGTAGGGATCGAATATTCAGCAACCTGAGCTTTATCATTTGCTCATTTGTATTATATCTGTTTTTTATTAGTTGAACATCAATTATATTTTTACCCTTAGATGGGTTTGGAAGTTTTATGTATGTCCTAATTCAGGGAACAGACACAGTCTCTAAATGATGATATCTAGGTGAAAGAGGCTCTATGTGATGGGATTTATCTGACCTGGGTGACGTGAGACAGCTAGCAGACGGTCGGTTTAGCCAGTCTGTCTGCTTCCTGACCTGAGCCCCAAGTCATGTTTGAGCTCTAAGACTATGTGCCATATTACTAGAGAGAAGAGCAGCACCATCCCAGGAGGGATGAATACCATCTCTTTTCAACAGGTCAGGTCTGCTCCAAAAACTTTTCCAATTGTCTATGAATTCTATATTATTTTGCGGACACCACTTAGACAGCCAGCCATTGAGTGAGCACAGTCTACTAAGTATCTCATCACTCCTGCGAACAGGAACGGGGCCAGAGCAAATTACAGTGCCTGACATCGTACTTGCGAGTTCACACACCTCTTTAACATTAATTTTGGTGATCTCCGACTGGCGGAGTCGAACACTATTTTTGCCGACGTGAATAATAATCTACGATTAGCATTAGCCAGCACTTTTAAATTTGCTTTGATGTCAGGTGCTCTGGCTCCCGGCAAACATGTGACTATGGTGGCTGGTGTCTCTATTTTCACGTTCCGTGTGATAGAATCGCCAATAACTAGGGCACATTCAACAGGATTCACAGTGGGTATTTCACTGAGAGGAGAGAACCTGTTTGTTATGGTAATCGGAACGGAAGAGCGGTGATTCAGCAAATCCCCCCCAAAAAATCATTAGATTAGTCGACTAATCGGGAAAATAATCAACAGATTAATCGACAATAAAAATAATCGTTCGCTGCAGCCTTTCTCACGTGCTCTGGTTCACATAAAAATATGAGACCTTTTTACCCATGGAAAAACTAATGTTGCTGTTTATTGTTGAACATATAAGCAATAAGAGTGAATCGTGATCATAGATGTCAAGCAAGATTTTCAGTGAATAATGATAAAATGTTTTAGCATGTTTCTCACACAAAGCTATCATAGGGCTTCACACTTTTATGAAACTTTATGGAGCTTTTTTGTTTTGTTTAGAAGTTGAAAGCCTCTGGTCCCCTTCTACTTTTATAGCCCTTTTCACACGTTATCCTGGTAAATTACTGTAAAATTTCCAGACTGACTTTTATGGTAAATACAAAAATGTGCTGTTTTCACAAGCAAAAGCTTTCCTACGTTTTACCTATAAGAAACCATTCACACATCAGTACCAAAATACAGAGCGTGGTCAGGAGGGCCATCTTCAAGCGTGGGCAAGAGAGGACACTCAACTTAACTGACTCCAGGGGCTCAAAAGGAGCTCTCTGAAGGCCCAGCAAGAGAGGTCCCAAGAGGGAAAAGGCACTGCCTTGGAGGGTTTAACCTCCTGGCAGCTGTGAGGAACCTGATGATCAGGTCATGTTTCCCTAAGGACTGAACGTCCACTGCATCATGATGTGCCGCTATGGCGGCCACATACACTTTTAAGGTGGAGGGGGACAGCTGTCCCTCCAACCTCTTCTGCAGGAAGGAAAGCACCAACCCAATGGTGCATCTCTGTGGTTCTTTCCCTCGGGAAGAACACCAATTTATGAACAGATGGCACTTCAAAGCATACAGCTTCCTCGTAGAGGGTGTTCTGGCTTGAGTGACAGTGTCACCACCTGACCGCTGGTGAAAGACCACTTGGTTCTTCCCTGTCGCGCCCAGGGGCCAGAGGTCTGAGCACGGGTGCATATTTGCGTAGGCCCTGGGGCGAGCTATGTACCAGCATGTCTGTGCTGGGAAGCGAACAAGGCTACCTGTGCTTCGTCGAGATGGCGGGTGAGTTACGGCATGCAACGTAAGCGTAAACCAACTTGGTAGTTTATATATGCCGCCATCACCGTGTTGTCCGTCCAGACCAACATGTACTTGTCCTGGATCAATGGCCGAAACCTCCGTGGGGTCAGCAATACTGCTAACAACTCAAGGCAGTTGATATGCCAATGCAGTCGAGGTCCTGTCCAGGAGCCCAAGGCTGCGTGCCTGTTGCATACGGCACCTCAGCCTGTCTTGGATGCGTCTGTTGTGCACAACAACATGCCTAGACACTTGTTCTAAGGGAACTCCCGGGTGTAGAAATGCAAGGTCTGTCCAAGGGCTGAACATGCAGCAGCAGATCGGTGAGACTACCCTCATACATGTCTCTCAATGCCTGGCCTGCAACCTTTTGCCATCATTGACGACGTGAACTACAGGCTCTTGGACAGTTCCTCAAGGTGGCGGCGTTTTACAGGTACATGTGCACCGCAATCACACGCTCAACCTGTGGAACATCTGAGTACCTCCTGGCTGCCCCATACAACTGTTTGTGTATTATTAGATTAGTTCGATTGTATTTGTATATAATTGTGATTTTGAGATGACGATACGACCACTAATTAAATGTAATCAATGTAGAAATCTAGATACCATTGCCAAATTATCTATATATTGTAATCATTACGATCACAACTTATAATAATTGCTTTAATGAGCTCAATGTTTCTGTAAAAAAAAAAAAAAAACAGATATTAGCTAACTTAATTTTGTATTCTTAGACCTGTACATTTTTGACGTACAGTATATGGACATTTCTATGACATAGTAATAGATGATAACAGATTACTCTAAATTGTAATGAAGAAACTTACATTTTCTGTAAAACTTCTGTGAATTGGTTTTAAGGTTCACAAACTTATTCTTGCCACTGTACTTCCATTAGCTACATGCCATCTTTTTTACTTCTATTTAAAAACAATGCACATTCAAGTAATATGGAAATAATCACAGCAAATAATCACATCAAAATCGACATTAGAAAGGGACATAAATGCCTTTAGCTTTATCTATCGCATAATGTTAAATAATCTGCCAGGAGCAAAGGTATTTGAAAATGAAAACAGAGGACATGGTTTGGTATTTAGCATTTTCTTGGTTTGGTCAAGACCCTATTTTTAAAATGGAGAAGTGCCCACAGTGAGACCAGAGGAGAGGGCACAGCAAGCGCAAACTACACACACAATAAAAATGTATGGTAACAAAATTAACATTCACTGGTTGGTTCATTTGTTTCTGATTAAGCTTGATAACTGTTCAGCTGGCACGATCAGTGTGTTTGTTGAAATGCAAACACTACTCTGTATTCTGCCTATTGTTTCTTTCCTTTGATAATTACTCATGAGACTACGATTCCCTGCAAAACAAAGTAATACCACAGAAAGAGCTGGATTTTATGTCATGTTCATTCATTCTTTAAGCCCAGTTAATTACTGCTTATTGGTTACTGACTGTATGTCTTTATTCGTAGCATTTTTAAAGGGATACTGTTTGAAACAATTGGGCTGTCATACAGACTTCTGAATGGCTAATAGTGAAGACTGAGAATCAACGCACAGATTATAGACTACGAATATTTTCTGTTTATTCATACATTTTACATAACAATCGTGCTTTTTCATATGACACCATTTAAATACATGTCCTATGTTATAATTTTAGGCAGTGTAACAGTTAAAAATATACAAAACAATATTTTTTCTTACGAGACATAAATCTTATTTGTTTTATAATCCTTTTTATAATCATCACTCATAATTTCCATAAGGTATGTGCTTCAGAGCTCAAAATATTATTGCAGAAAACAGCAATTGTTTTTCAAATATTTCAACATTTAGACAAAAAACTTAATGGAGTACAGACATTCACGGTTACATGTTTTACACAATACAATTTTACAATAAAGTTCCAGATAAAACTGCAGTAAAGTATCTTTGTACAAAACTCACAGGACATAGCCATTTCACATTTTATGTAGGTACGTATCTCCTCTTAGTAAACATGTTTAACATGACCGAATGCTTTTCACGTGTAGCTGCCTTTGACGGAAACTGTCAGCACATCATTGGCCCTGGACTCTAGGGTTTGTGCTTTCTTTTCTTTTTTTTGGGGGGTGGGGGGACATAAAACATAAGCCCTAATTATGTTTTAGTATATGCTACTTAAAATATGATATTAACTATTAAGAAATATTTTGTATCCTTTTTCAAAAAGGTATGGCACAATATAGTACAGTGTAAACCATTGTTATCGAGTGGCCAGTTCGTGTGTGCATTTCTGCTTTGTTTTAACGATTCAACATTTTGGCACATGAAGTAACTAATGGTCATGCAAATTGCGACTACATAAATCACAGGCTTAAGGAGCTGATATGCACTCAGGGTCAGAGACATATCTGAGATTTTTTTGTTTTTTTTCCTGAGGGGACATGTAAACAGGACACTGAATTGACAGCACTCATCAGTAATCTGTAGAATAATCGGCAAAAATGTTCACCCTGTGTTTTGCGGTGTTCTCATTTTCTGTATTTTTGTACCCTGTGCTTTACAAACTACACACTGCCAGGCATAGATTCGTTTTTGCTTTAGTCTATGATTTTGGTCCTTGGTCTCAACATTAAAGTACAAAGCATTCTAAAAATAATTCTAAAAATCACATACAAGTATTTTCTCTTTTTTAGCTCGAAAAAGAAAAAGATAATAACAGTCTCTCTCGACAAAGATATTCAACAACATATAATGGGTCATCCAAGGGCTCTACCGAATAAAAATTCATTGTGCTTCGGACACAGGGCTTGCTTGATGCACCTTGGTTTTTCCAAATGACCCACAATACAACATAATCATAATCATGGACTCCTGCTTTGTCCCAGTGCAACATAGAAACTGTTTATACCTTACATAAATAGCTTATGCATTGCAAAACAATGCACTGTCCTTAAATCTAACTCACAGTATAACCTTAGTAGAGACAAATTCACATAATACATAGTTTAATTCTTTTTTTTTTTTAACACTGACACTCGTTGCTTCACATTTGGAAAGCTTACAGAGTTTGTGTTGGTGTGTAAGTTTTACAAATGCAAGTGTTTTTTGTTTGTTTGTGTTTTTAATTATTTTATGTTTAGTTTGATTATTTATGACCCCTGGAGGTAGATGATTCTATTACTGTATAAACATGGAAGTTTTCTGTGCTGTTAATCGTTGATTGCTCTCTGCTGGGGTTCACCTCTACTGCTTTTAGACATTGGCATCGCTACCAGGGTTAGTTGGAGATGAACTATCAGCCTGCACCTGCGGCTGTGATGGAGGCTGTGACTGAGGCGGAGGCTGAGATGGAGGCTGAGACTGAGGTGGAGGCTGAGACTGAGGCTGAGGCTGAGACAGAGGCTGAGACTGAGGCGGAGGCTGAGATGGAGGCTGAGACTGAGGCGGAGGCTGAGACAGAGGCTGAGACTGAGACGGAGGCTGAGACAGAGGCTGAGACTGAGGCGGAGGCTGAGATGGAGGCTGAGACTGCGGCTGCGGCTCTGGCTGCGGTGATTGCGGTTGCTGCTGTACCTGGTCCGGTTGTTGTGGTGATTGCGGTTGTTGCGGTGATAGCGGTTGCTGTGGTGATTGTGGTTGCTGTGGTGCTTGTGGTTGCTGTGGTGCTTGTGGTTGTTGCTGTGATTGCGGTTGCTGCTGTGCCTGGTCCGGTTGTTGCGGTGATTGCTCCGGCAGCTGTGGCGGTGACTGAAGCTGCTGTTGCTCTGGCCCATTCTCCTGAGCACGCCTCACTGCTGGAGGCTGCAGCATTATCCTGATCCGCTAAAATAAGGCCCCAGAACCAGCACCAGTAAGCAAAGATATACCATGTAATGCCTGTGTTATCTTTGTTCATTATTTTATACGTAAATGAAAACAGTTACCTCCTTGTATGTCCCCTTCAGGGTGAGGAACATGTAGACCATATAACCAGGAATGAGAACCATAGAGGATAAAGCCATGAGCCAGCCCACTCCTTGCCCCCATTTAGGGAACACATAGTTGTTCAATTTAAGAGGAACCATTTGCACCGCGCTGAAGATGAACACACCCTGCAGGAAAGCTCTGTTTAAAAATACTGCAGTTTTCACACAATTACTGCACACCATAATCTGTAACGATTCTTACTTTTATAGTGAAGACTACAAGGCTTTAGAAACATGGTGCCACTTTATATTAGGTGTCTTTAACTACTAAGTACTTGCATCAAAAAAATAAGTACAATGTACAGTGCTATTGAGGTGTGATACGGGTAAGGTTAGGGGCAGGTTTGCTGGTATGGGTAGATTTAAGGGTGGGTTAAAATGTAGGGGAAGGTCAGCAGTAAAATTGTCATTACAAAAATGTATTACAGTTGTAATTACACTAGATACCCAGTAAACTGAGTCAATAGGACAAATAATTGTGTAGTAAAATGAACACTGTTGTATGGCAAATAAACCCTTAAGATTTTGTTCTATTATAAATATTATTGCAAATTTAGGTTTGTGTTAGGTATCAAGCTGTAAACAACATTTTTATTTACCATAAACCACCATCGATCATGTTTGTGTCACATGCAGGCTGAAGCAGAGAGGATGCAGGATCTATATGCAGCAGGCTTTTATTGAACAAACTCAAAATGAACCAAAACACTCAGAACAGCTCAGGCACAGAACAACCAACATATAATACGGACAATGACAGACAATTAGACAGGACTAAACACAGGGACTAAATCAAGGAAATAAGACATAGCTGACATGACTAACGAGGCACAGGTGAACAGGATACTGAATCAAAGAGACACACTGGGAAAACTGGGTCAAATTAACAGGCAAACATGAACTGACAAACACTAAACGTGACAGACCACAACCCCTCCCACAAGGTGCGGCCTTGTGCCATATTACATCAATGGGTGGGGGCTCTGGAGGCTGACGAGGGTGTGGCTTACTCAGAGCAGGAAGCCTCCAGGGCGGAGCCGGCAACTTGGGAGAACAGGACGGAGCTGGCAACTCGGGGGAACTGAGATGATCCGCCTTCGTGGCCTTGCCCAGGGACCCAGGCCCGGCCACTATGGCAGTGGTCATATAGGCCCCCCAAATTTCTTGGGGGGAGCTAGGTGTTTGTAGGCCAAGAGGGATTATGGGGTGAGCTCTGGGACTGGAGTCGTCTCTGGATGGGGATGGGGATGGGAATGCACGCGGCATCTTGCTGGAGACTCAAGCGCCGCGGCGGCACTCTTGGCAGAGGGCTCAGGCGTGGCGGCGGCCATCTTAACCTAGAGCTCAGGCGTGGCGGCGGCCATCTTGGCAGAGGGCTCTGGCGTGGTGGTGGCCATCTTGACCGAGAGCTCAGGTGTGGCGGCGGCCATCTTGACCAAGAGCTCAGGCGTGGCGGTGGCCATGAGGGAACAAGACTCTGGAGCTGGCTGTTTTCTGGATCGGGGGTACATGTCTTCCAGACACTTGAGAGGCCTCCCTCCAGGGAGGTCCTCGGGTGTCTGGAAGTTCAATTTGGTGGTAGTAGTTGGCCCTGATCCAATATAGTGTTCTGAGGGTTTCGTCATCATAGGGGGAGAGAATGGAAAGATGGCAGAACTCCACAGAGTATTCCCCAAAGTTGAGACCCTTACGGGCCAAAGCAGTGAAGATCCATATTTTAAAGGTCTGTCGTTTTGTCACATGCAGGTTGAAGCAGAGAGGATGCAGGATCTATATGCAGCAGGCTTTTATTGAACAAACTCAAAATGAACCAAAACACTCAGAACAGCTCAGGCACAGAACAACCAACATATAATACGGACAATGACAGACAATTAGACAGGACTAAACACAGGGACTAAATCAAGGAAATAAGACACAGCTGACATGACTAACGAGGCACAGGTGAACAGGATACTGAATCAAAGAGACACACTGGGAAAACTGGGTAAAATTAACAGGCAAACATGAACTGACAAACACTAAACG
Organism: Rutilus rutilus; assembly: GCA_021464565.1. NCBI lineage: Eukaryota > Metazoa > Chordata > Actinopteri > Cypriniformes > Leuciscidae > Rutilus > Rutilus rutilus. Next base: position 34,936,662 of record JAJAQA010000015.1, on the reverse strand, counting down.
TGACAGACCACAACCCCTCCCACAAGGTGCGGCCTTGTGCCATATTACATCAACGGGTGGGGGCTCTGGAGGCTGACGAGGGTGTGGCTTACTCAGAGCAGGAAGCCTCCAGGGCGGAGCCGGCAACTTGGGAGAACAGGGCGGAGCTGGCAACTCGGGGGAACTGAGATGATCCGCCTTCGTGGCCTTGCCCAGGGACCCAGGCCCGGCCACTATGGCAGTGGTCATATAGGCCCCCCAAATTTCTTGGGGGGAGCTAGGTGTTTGTAGGCCAAGAGGGATTATGGGGTGAGCTCTGGGACTGGAGTCGTCTCTGGATGGGGATGGGGATGGGAATGCACGCGGCATCTTGCTGGAGACTCAAGCGCCGCGGCGGCACTCTTGGCAGAGGGCTCAGGCGTGGCGGCGGCCATCTTAACCTAGAGCTCAGGCGTGGCGGCGGCCATCTTGGCAGAGGGCTCAGGCGTGGCGGCGGCCATCTTAACCTAGAGCTCAGGCGTGGCGACGGCCATCTTGGCAGAGGGCTCTGGCGTGGTGGCGGCCATCTTGACCGAGAGCTCAGGCGTGGCGGCGGCCATCTTGACCGAGAGCTCAGGCGTGGCGGTGGCCATGAGGGAACAAGACTCTGGAGCTGGCTTTTTTCTGGATCGGGGGTACATGTCTTCCAGACACCCGAGGACCTCCCTGGAGGGAGGCCTCTCAAGTGTCTGGAAGACATGTACCCCCGATACCAATCCAGTTCAATTTGGTGGTAGTAGTTGGCCCCGATCCAATATAGTGTTCTAAGGGTTTCATCATCATAGGGGGAGAGAATGGCAAGATGGCAGAACTCCACAGAGTATTCCCCAAAGTTTAGACCCTTCCGGGCCAAAGCAGTGAAGATCCATATTTTAAAGGTCTGTCGTTTTGTCACATGCAGGTTGAAGCAGAGAGGATGCAGGATCTATATGCAGCAGGCTTTTATTGAACAAACTCAAAATGAACCAAAACACTAAGAACAGCTCAGGCACAGAACAACCAACATATAATACGGACAACGACAGACAATTAGACAGGACTAAACACAGGGTTTAAATACACAGGGACTAAATCAAGAAAACAAGACACAGCTGACATGACTAACGATGCACAGGTAAACAGGATACTGAATCAAAGAGACACACTGGAAAAACTGGGTCAAATTAACAGCCAAACATGAACTAACAAATACTAAACGTGACAGTTTGGAAGTTTGGTTGTTTTGATTAAGGACAAGGGACATTCTTATTTGTCCCTCATTAACGTGCATATAATGAATCAGAGGGAAACATCTTGAAACGCTGCTTGCTTGAATTTTGTCTCATTTTTATGTGCAAATAAAGACTTTAATAATGAATAGTTGATTAACTGGCACTGAAACTATTGCAAGACAACTAATTTTGAACTGAATTGAGCTGGACAATGAATAACCTTGCAACATCTGTACTGTTATTGAACTGAATTGCATCAACATTGAACTGACTCGAGCTGAATAATGACACTGTTGCATTTAGTAGAGCTGCTTTTAGCTATATTGAACTAAATTTACATAATTGACGTAATTTACAACATTAACAGTATTATTTTCCTGCTTATTAATGTGAAGCTACTTTGAAACAATCTGTGTATTATAAAGTTCTCTATAAATAAATGTGACTTGACTAACTTTAACTTTGTCTTACAGTAATTTTCCACACATAAAAAAAAAAAAAAAAAAAAAATTTTTTATATATATACACTTTTATACAGTATACTCTACTTTTATCCATTTCTTTTAATGTTTGTCACAAAAATGGCAAGAGCTTTTAGAAAATGTTATATCACATTAAAAAGAATAAAGTAGGTTACTTACAGCAACAATTAGAGGGGTGAAGAAAACCCAGCACAGTTTCCACCATATACAAGGCTTGTATCCAATCATTTCCTGGATGTTATCATAAAACTTGTTCACACCTGAAAAAACATAAAATTTTATAGGGATTAGATCAATTCACTGCAACTATATTGCAGCAACTGGATTGACGGATAGACTGGAATACATTCATCTACCAATCCATTCATCTTTATCTGTAGCAGTGCTGAGGATTCAGGGGTACTCAATACAATCCGAACCAAGACATTTGTTGTGTCCGAAATCGAACACTCGAAACATACAGTGTTGGGCTGTGTTACTATCAATGGGTTACAGTAATAAGATTACTTTTTGCAGCAACTAGTAGTAACTAGTTTCTAATAAGATTTCAGAAATAATATTACAGTTACAGTCCATAAAATTTTTGTTGCCTCTACTGGTTTGAAATCCAACAATCCAATCATTCCTAGATTCATTTTGTAATCTTCATGACTTGCGGGTGCACGTAATGTCACCATTGCTGCAAGCAAGCTTGGAATATGTAAAAGCTTACATTCAGCAGCTGGAAATATTGACATTACTTTGATTTTGTCAGGAGAAAAGATGACAAGAACACCATCATCAAAAGTAAGTTGTGGCATTACTTTACTCTAGCATTACATGGCTTGCCCATCCATATCGCTTTTATCCTGATATACAATATATCGACCTGTTCTCAAAAATCTAGAAAATAAAACATTTTCTTATGACCTTACGTGAATACTTTTGACAACATACATCATGAAATATAACCGTATCTGGGCAACAGGTGAATTATGCTGTTTTTTAGAATCCAAATCATATGACAAATCATATGCTGTCGTAATCGTGTGTTTATTTGCTTCATGTTTCATGTATAGAAACGTTTCTCTGAGCTAGGAAAAGTTTTTTTCACGGAAAAGAACGCAGAAGTGTAGAGGAACTTCGTCATAGGAAGAGACAGGGCAGGTTATGATGAACACGTAATATGTGAGATATGAGCAACGAATGATTTTCCTCTAAGTCATAACAGCAGATCCCAAAATGATGATTCTGTCTAAAGAAATACAAACTAAATAATTTGAATATACCCTAACATACACAAAGAGGCACACATACTTTTCAGTCAGAATTTTGAGGAGAAAATGGACAATTACCACTTCTGTGGGGTGTAACTAACAAGTAGTGTAATGAATAACTGTTGCCAGAAAGTAATAAGTAAAGTAATAATATTATGAGTAATGAGTAATTAATAAAAAAAATTTAGTTACAAGCTTAACACGGACTATATTATGCGAAAAATAACAGTATGCCGACAAAGTAGTATTTCCGAATACGTAGTATTTGTGAAAGTCTCTTGGCTGCCACGTCATCAAACATCGCTGAAGGCCATCTCAATTTGAAGGATCTAGGAAGGCAGCCTTTGTTTCGCGCCTTTCTTTCTGCCTGTTTTAAAGGATGCATCAGATGTATCCTTCGCGGCCTTAAATCACCCACAATCCTTTGCACACATTCCACTTCATGAAAATAAGCTGACGGAAAACAAGTCGGTACTGAGCTTGTCTGAGTTTATTATTGTAATTTATTATTACTGTTTAGTCCAAGTGTGCAGCACAAGTCCTGAGAAGTGATGTAATCTAATGGGACGTGAGACAAACTAAACAATCAAATTACGGTTGTTCTGTAGTAAACTCTACTAACCAATTCAGCGGGAGTGCGGCCTTCATACCGCGGCTCCACTTCACACTCACTACTCTGGCTCAGAGTCTGCGTAATCAGCACAAGATGTCAGCACCATATTGGGACATTGGCAGCTTCACTTTTCCACAATGGAAGAGAGTGAAGGTGCGTCGTCCATCTTTTTTTACAGTCTATTGTTTAGTCATTCATTAGTTGCCATGGTCCCTAATTAGTCCACACCTGTTCCCTGTTCTGTTGATTACCTTCCTCTGTGTATTCAGCCTTCAGTCTTCCTCAGTTCTTTGCAGGCGCGTAGCCAGTAATGGGCCAGGGCGGCACTGGCCGGCACATTACTCACTGGCCCGCCCAGGCAAGTTTGATCAAAATAAATTTTTAGTTTATTTTTATTATTCAAATGTATTTAAGAAAATATATTCATATAAACCTGATTTATTTATTCATTTCCGAATAAAATGGAATTGTTGAAGCAAGTTGTAGAAAGCCTCCCTCCGGAACGTAGGCCTAATTGGTTGTAATGGTTGCTAGGGCGACAGGAAGACTCTCTGAGCGACAGGCTCTGGCGGCCTTTAGCCAATGTATTAACATCGCCACAATAATGGCTAAACAAGCTTCTTTAAGGGTTTGGAAGTTGAGGAAGAAGACACGCCACTGCCTTCATCTGCCGAGTCCACCCAGCCCAGTTCTTCAGACTCATTAACTCACAAGAAGGCTAGTCAGGCGCTGGTGGCGGCCGCCGCTTGCTCCCTGGCGGCAGTGCCAGTGATCTCTCCCGGTCAGCCTGACGCGGGTTTACCCGCCGATCTAACTGCAATTGATGAACCACCTTCACAACCCAATCTGAAGGTATTTCCCTGCACTGTCAAGAATGGAAAATCAAGGAGCTTCTCATCAAAGTGGTATGGACAGTTTTCTTGGTTGGAGTACAGTGTAATTAAGGACACGATTTTCTGTAAAATGTGCAGACATTTTCCCAGCGGAGCTGACAGCCCATTTGCAAGAGAGGGGTTTGTGGACTGGAAGCACCTGCGACAGGCATGTGAAAAACACCAGATGAGCAAACCCCACTCCGTTTCACTGGATACGTTTCAAGGCTACAGGGCCAACCAAACTGCAGGCCGGGGAAATGTGTTAAATCAAATGAACCGTGATGCCATGGACTATTCATTTATTGAAAGGAATCGGGACCATCTAAAGGTTGTTTTAGACATTGTGCTGTTTTGTGCCAAGCAGGACATCCCCCTACGTGGACACAGGGAAAATGAAGATGCTCTCAATAAAGGAAACTTTATAGAACTGTTCAAGTTCATGTGCAAATATGATCCACAGATCCGAAATCGTCTAGAGCAGCTGCCCAGAAACGGAACATTGATGAGCCCAGATATACAAAATGAGCTGCTGGAGTCCTTGCTGTTGCGTAAAATCAAAGCAGAAGTCTGTGAAACACCGGGCACCTATTATGCTCTTATGGCAGATGAATATAAGGATGAGTCAAAATGTGAACTGGTGGCTGTTTGTGTGAGATATGTTCACTCAGGGAAAATAAAAGAACGGGCAAACGGGTTCATGGACACAAGTGACCTGAGGGCAAGTGGTATTTCAGAAAAGATACTACAAGTGATTAGAACCACTGCAACTTGACCCATCTCTGTGCGTTGGCTTCGGTTTCGACGGAGCCTCTGTTATGTCAGGAAACAAGGGAGGTGTGCATGTGATTTTGAAACGAACTTTTCCTCAAGAGTGGTATGTCCACTGCAATTCTCACCGATTGAATCTGGTACTCTGTGCAGCATCAAAGGTGTCTGGGCACGTCAGCACATTTTTTGATACACTCAACAATATTCACAGTTTCATGACAGGCAGTAGCAGACACGCAAAGTTTGTGGCAGCGCAAAAGGAGCTTCATCCAGGACGCCGGTGCTTGGAACTTGAGCGATCCGCAGAAATCCGGAGCAGTGAGCAAAGTACCGACGTTACTCGACGTAATATTAGAAGTGCTTGCTGAGTTTGCTCAAAGCCGCGGCCAATCGAAGGTTGAAGCACAGTCCCTGCTGCAACAAATACAAACAAAAAAGTTCTTATTTTTACTCGTCACGTTTGGAAAATTATTTCAGACGAGCGATTTTGCCACACAAGGTTTACAAAGCCCAACATTGTCAGTTCCTGAGTGCATCGACCTAATTGAGGGACTAAAAGAGAGCTTTGCTCGGTTTAGAGACAGTTCAGTGTGTGATTTTGAGCAAGTAATTAAGCTAACAGAAGAGTTGATGCAGAAAAATGAAATCACGAGCTGGGACATCACATCTGGGAACAGAGTGAGAAAAGTCCCGGCAAGGTTTGCAGGATCAGTGGTCACAACTAGTTTGCGGAAAGCAACAAGTGTGAGAAATGATGATGACCTAAGACACATATGGAACGACATCCTTGACAGACAGCTGACAGAGCTGGACAATCGTTTCCAAGAGGATCAGTATGGAATAATGAGGGCAGCAGCAACTTTTCTCCCACAGTCTAAGACTTTTTTGCAGAGAGGGATTCTCTGTGGGCCCCATGTGATCACTTTCATATATTGGTTGAGGATGCTGAACTAACAGTATTCATTGAGCAACTGCGTCGGAAAGTAGCCAATAGCCTGGAATTTCCGTCCCTCATGGAAGTATTGTACATTTGTGCTCCTGACATATTTCCAAACCTCAACAAACTACTTCAAGTCATCATCACCCTTCCCATGACATCTTGTAGTGTTGAGAGACTGTTCTCCACTGCAGGTAGGATAAAAACGGACCTCAGAGCATCCATGAGTACTACCCGCCTCAACAACCTGTGCCTTTTGTCCTTTGAAAAAGAACTCTGTGACTCTTTGAACTATGATGAGATAATTTCTGTTTTCAACACTATACATTGTTTAAATGTGTTGCTATTTTTTTTGGCACAAAAGTTTAATTTCCACCAGGCTGATTGAATTGTATATGGTTGATTTAACAGAAATTAGGGAGTGTGTTGTTATTTATTTCAAACCGTGCTCTGCTGAGAGTTTTCATTCATTCTGAATAAAATAGACAGGTTATTGTCTATGCTGGTGGTTTGTCCAGCCTTTATTGATATCTGTTGGTTGAACATGACGATTAGACAGTGTTTTGTTATTGCCTTTGCCGAATATTGCAAAATAAAGGTGTAACTGTTTTTGCAGTTTCTCTATTATTTTTTATACTCTCTAAGGTTTAATTATTATTTAAGTAATATTTTTTCTAGGAAAAACTATAGGCCCACTCACTTTTTCAATGGCCCGCCCAAAATACAATTTCTGCCTACGCCACTGGTTCTTTGTCTTGTGTTAAAGGGTTAGTTCACCCAAAAATGAAAATTCTGTAATTAATTACTTACCCTCAAGTCATGTAAAACCTTCGTTAATCTTCAGAACACAAAGATATTTTTGATGAAATCCGAGAACTTTCTGATCCCTCCAGAGACAGCAACGTCTTTGCAACTTTCAAGGCCCAGAAAGGTAGTAAAGACGTCGTTTAAATAGTCCATGTGACTACAGTTGTTCAACTTTAATGTTATGAAGTGACGAGAATACTTTTTGTGCACATAAAAGCCCCAAAATAATGACTTTATTCAACAATTTCTTGTCTTCTTTATCAGATCTCCTATGCCATTCACGTAGTTAACACAGTACAGCACTTCCGGGTTCTCAACAGAACGCTGGCTCAGTATTGGCCGGCTCCTGCATCAGCATCACACACGTGTTGTTATGCTTATGTGAACAGCGTCGGCCAATAATTAGCCGACATTCTGGTGTAGAACCCGGAAGCGCTGTACTGTGTTTACTACGCAAATAGCGTAGGAGATCTGACACAGAAGAGAGGAAATTGTTGAATAAAGAATTTTCATTTTTGGGTGAACTAACACTTTAACATTTATGGATTTTTGTGTTTGAGTTATCTCTGTGTTTAATAAAAATAGTATATCAAGCATCACGCATCTTCCTTGTGGATTAAGCTACAGTAACCCCATTATAGAACCCTTTTAAAGGGGTCATGACATGAGAAACCAAATTTGCCTTGATCTTTTGGTATATAAGAGGTCTTTGTACCATTAAAACTTCCAACAAGTTTCATAGCTTAACCCCCTGGGGTCGACAATCGCGCCGGCTGGATTGGCTCGCTTTTTTCTTATCAGTTCAAAAGAGACTCAAAATACTCTGTTGACTTTGATATTACAAACAAGTTTCATACATCAATCGATCCTGTTAAGTGTGCATTATTTTTGTGTATACTCACAATAAAAACGAAGTGTTGTGCTTTTTGCCAAATAAAGCAAAATAAACATGATCCGAGTTCTGCTTTCTCTCTGTCAGTGAAGTCAATTCTGAAACGCGTCCGAAAATGAACCATAACTCAGCGAATACTCTGTCAAACAGGCATACAGACACACAGGCATGAAGCTTGAATTCTCTTCTTTTAAATGAAGTATTTTTTATAAAAAACAAATATTCTCAGTTTATGTAATATGTATGAAAAGAGAGAGATGTCAGTCGTTCTCATCTCAGCTCATTATGTTTTAATGTGACCCCGCCCACGGAGAGCGTGCGCTATTCAAACGCAAATGATCTGAGCCAATCCAGGCAAACCTGTGAACGCCCACATCAGCTGGATAACACACACCGCAAGTTCACTTTCAGACTCATGTACTTTACCACGCTGTGAGGAATAAAACGATCTTAATAATAATCCTGGAAAATTTACCTTAGAAGTGCTGGGAGTTTCATTTCGAGGAGCAACGGATCCGGCTGAGGAATAGGTCAGTTATATATTTGCTTTGTTCTAATCGCAATAGTGTCTGTACACGCAAAAAGACTGTTTAAATATGAATCGCGTTTCTGTGTGTGAATGAATGCACAGATGCGCGCTGTTGTATAGCTACTACAGCTGGCAAAAATACTGTTTAAAATGAATCGTGTTTTTGTGTGTGAATGAATGAACAGCTTTTACCAAACTCTATTGCTATACTGAGATGAGTAAAAATCGACTACAAAAATCGGATAGATTATAAAGTTTTTACTGTAAAATACTGCCACATCAAATAAGTTTATAATGTTGTCAATTTCTGCTCATATGTTACATAATATATATATATTATGTTTTGTTTTTTTAATTGTTGTTGTAATTGTATAACCTTTCTAATAAAATAGCAAAAAAAAAATATATATATATATAAGGATAGATGTCAACAAAATCTTAAAAGGTCAATATAAGCCTTCTCTTTAAATTATTTTTATTGTGTTTTATTAGTGACACATTTGGGTAGAGAATATATTCCAAAACTTACTGAAAATACAATATGAGAACAATTAACTGCACAATTACTAGAAATGTTTACCTTGGATATTATACAATTTGCAAGCACAATTTGTGAAAAAACAACAACAACAACTGTGTTTCCAACTGTGAACCAATTTTATATATATATTGTCCTTGCATTCTTTCTTGTGGCTCAGTGACACACCTCACTGAATGGCTCATCATGTATGTGACACCTCAAAGTGTCTTACAAAATTGTAATCAATGTATTGTTTTATGTGAATGATTAGGCAGGATGATTTTCACATCATTTTGAAGAAAAAACTCTATTTCTTAACTCTATAACTCATGTTTCCTGCAGCCTTTTCCCTCACGACCGACACAGGAAGTGCTCTCTTTGAGGATGTGCCTGCAACTGAGCTCAGACAGGACATAGCTGATGTCAATCCCAAGTTTTGGGCGACCCATAAGGATGAAGTAGGACTCATTGATGTAAATCCATACGTGGCCAATTTGACAAAAAATTGGCCTGTGTTTCAAAAGCAATATCCACTTTCAAAGGAAAAAGGGGAGGGAATTCGACCCCTCATTGATCAATTACTGGCTCAAGGCATTTTGGTTCACACTCATTCACCTTATATCACACCAATCAATCCAATTAAGAAAACAAATGGTTCTTGCCATTTAACGCAGGACCTGAGAAAAATGAAGGATTTGATAAAACCACTTGTTCCTATTGTACCAGATGTACAAACTATAATAAATTCTATCCCTTCAGAACATGCATTCTATTCTGTCATTGATTTAAGCTCCGCCTTCTTCACTATTCCTGTGGATTGCCAAACTCAGGCGCTTTTTGCATTTTGCTTTCAGAATTGTCAATACATGTGGACGAGACTCCCACAAGGGTTCAGAGATTCTCCGGCTGTTTTCTCCGCTGTAGTGCATGCAACGCTGAAAGATGTCAAACTCCCTCCAGACACCTGCCTGCTCCAATACGCTGATGACATTCTAGTCACTGGTGCCTCTGAGGACATGTGTGCTGCTGCCTCTACAGTTGTCTGCAACATTCTAGCAGAGGCTGGTTTCAAGGCTGACAGGGTCAAAGCCATCGCTACGTTCAAGCATCCATCAACACGGAAGCAAATGCAAAGCTTTCTGGGACTGGTCAATTACTGTCAATTATGGGTGCCTTATTGCTCCATGTATGACAAAATCCTGCGAGAAGCTACGCTGGATGATAAAAAGGACATTACATGGACAACTGAGATGGATCAAGCATTCAGACATTTGAAATCCTCCCTCTTAAGACCTCCTCCCCTTGGCTTTCCTTGTTACACACAAGAGTTTCACCTGTACGTGCATGAAGGTGGAGGCACAGCCGCTGCAATCCTGGCCCAAGAGCATGGGGGCACCTTTCGTCCAATAGCTTATTTGTCTAAAACCCTTGATTCAGTGGCTAGGGGACTCCCTGCCTGTTTGCATGCAGTGGCTGCTACAGCGATCATGGTACAGGACACTGAAAAGGTTGTTTTATCGCATCCACTCACAGTTCACAATTCTCACTAGGTAGGAGCCATTATGCATAACATTTCTACTCAACACATGACTGCCCAACGCCGTTCAGGCTATGAGGCTATATTGTTAGCTACTGCTAATTTAACGTTGAAAGTAACATCTGTTATTCATGGCCCTACTGTACATTTGCACAGGTTGCTGACACAAGGTGAATTTCAGAGTGATGACCACGACTGCCTGACCAGAATCCAAACTTCAACTGCCTGCAGGCCAGATGTGTCTACATCTGTCTGGGAGGAGGGGAAGCATTGGTATATCGATGGATCCTGTTTCAAGCCAAATGACAATTTATACTTGTGTGGTTATGCTATTGTTGAATTACCTGATCGTGTAATCGAGGCGTATTCTTTGCCATATAAATCAGCACAAGTTGCAGACTTAATTGCTCTAATGAGAGCTTGTCAATTGGCAAAAGGTCAGTGCATCAACATATACACTGACTCTAAATACGCGTACGGCGTAGTCCATGACTTTGCTAAATTGTGGGAGGAAAGAAATTTCAAAACCTCAGACGGAAAACCAATTTCACACCATAACATTGTAGCCAAGCTCATTAGTGCAGCACAGCAACCATCGAAACTTTGCTGTCATTAAAGTAGCTGGTCATAAAACAGGTGAATCGGATGAGGCTAATGAAAACAGACTTGCAGATGAAGTAGCGAAATGGGCAGCTAAAGAAGTGATACTTAGTCTGCACGTAGACACACTCTTTCAGTTCAAAACTAGACTAAAAACACATCTCTTTGACCTAGCATACACATAACACATTATAGACTTCTATAATTCAATGTTAGGCTGCATAGATTAGGTCAGCCGGAACCGGGAACACTTCCCATAAATCCTGATGTACTTGCTACATCATAAGAAGGATGGCGTCTATGCTAATATTAGTGTCTTTGTTTATCCCGAGGTTTACCGCAGTTCGCCGGATCCAGGCTGTATCCAGATCTGACGAAGGATCTGCGCCTGAATACGACGACAACGCAGTCCTGAAGTGTCAACTAGACTCTCCCCTGTGAAGGCCTCCTTCCCTTTCCTTTACCTCTGTACAGATAAAACGGACGCGGCCAGACAAGTAGTTTGTTGAGGGTTGATTTGTAAAGAAGGACTACACGCCTGCGCACATATACATTCAAACGCGCATACCTATGGACTGAACACGTGATGCGTATGTGTGCGACATCTGTGTTTGCGCACAGGTTGCGTAGGTTTGCGCAGAGATAACTGATAATTGTTTGCACCTTGGAACCTATTTCAGGGAGTGCGTTCTCGAGCCACCAGGCACTGTTGTTGTGCGGATGAGCGGGCCGGAGCGCGTTGAGTGTTTTCTGTTAGAACGGTGTCGTGTTAGCGGCCCCTAAGTTAATATCTAATGATCTTTGCAACGGAAGTGAATCAATCAATCAAAACTAACTTTAGCTGGACAATAACTTTATTCTAGAGCTGCTGTAAAGCCTAAACAATCTCTGTTACTGTAATTTCCTATTATCAGGTAATAGGAAAGATGCTTGTAAAGATGCTTTGAAACAATTCATATTGTTAAAAGCGCTATATAAATAGCTTCAGGACAAGCGGTCAGTATAGTGGACACGGCAAGAGCGCGCTAGTGGTTTTATCTGAATACTCAGTTCTCCTGTTATTCAATGTTCTATTTGACTCAAGGTAAGCCTATCTTCGATTCTCTGCTTATTTTTCATTTTTAACTTCACACAAATCTGTATTTTATTTAGACGCGTTGCTACATTAAATAACAGCCGTGTGTGAAAATGATTGCAGTTTAATTGCACTTAAGTATTGGCTCCTAGCAGCTAGTTTCGATTTGGCCCATTTTCGCTTTATTTACTTAATTGCTCGGCCGAGACAGCTGTCCTCACTCAAGCTGTAAAAGCATTATATCTATGCAATTTGCGCGCTGTCGCGGAAGCGTTCAGCTCTCATGTTCAGCCTCCTCGTGTGAAGACCGACTCGTGTAAAGACCATCGACTCTAACTGTGCGACTCCACTGAGCAAGGACACCAGGAAGGCACTTAAGTATCTTCTTCTCCATTTCCTTTCCCTCTTTTATCGTATTTTCACCTTACGCAACCTGTGCTTTCAATACATTCCTGTTATCTCTCGGCAACACCCTTTCATCACGCGCAAAAGGCAGTGCAATACTGCTAATCTGCGTCCCATTCTCTCATCCTCACACACACCTCTCTCTCTTTCCGTGGGTCTATGGAATTGTCAGTCAGCAGTCAATAAAGCTGACTTTATTCCAGCCTTTGCATCTCATTCTACTCTTAGTATCCTGGGCTTGACTGAGACCTGGATTCGTCCAGAAGACTCAGCAACCCCCGCTGCTCTCTCTAGCAATTTCTCTTTCTCTCACTCCCCTCGCCAGTCTGGGAGGGGTGGGGGTACAGGGTTTCTCATTTCTAACAACTGGAAATACTCAGCGCTCTCTTGTCTATGCAACAACAACTCATTTGAATATCATGCTATTACACTTACAGATCCCAATAAGATCCATATTGTAGTCATTTATCGCCCCCCAGGTCAGCTGGGTAACTTCGTAGAGGAGCTGGATGTGCTGCTGTCCTCCTTCCCTGAGGAGACTTATAGTCTTTGGTGACTTCAACATTCATCTTGAAAAGCCACATGCAACAGACTTCATCTCTCTCCTAGCCTCTTTCGATCTCAAACGGCTCATCACCACAGGTACTCACAAATCAGGCAACCAACTGGACCTGGTTTACACACGCAACTGCATCACAGACAACATTTTGGTGAGACCTCTCCATGTTTCAGATCATTTCCTCATAACTTTCAGTCTACAACTCTCTACCCCTGCACCACCATCCCCCCACCAGTCACTTTCAGACTAGAGGTCTTCACAGTGAACCCGAGACCCGTCGACCCGGGACCCGACCCGGGCCCCGTACGGGTTCGGGTCTATATTTTAAATGATCAGCCGGGTCCGGGTCGGGTCCGAATCTATTACTTCGGGTCCCGGGTCTGTTTAACATTCTGTGTAATACCCGTGCGATCGGAGTCAGATCACACTGCTTGTGTTTTTTGTAACTTGCAACTTGTAAAATTAGGAAAAGAAAACTGTGAGCTGTACCTGTGAGTGCAAGGCGATCTCTCTCTCTCTCTCTCTCTCTCTCTCTCTCTCTCTCTCTCCCTGCCGTTAGAAGCAGAGCGCGCAGACTCAGAGTTAATGCAAGTGCACGGCACGCACGGTAATAATGGATACCTTCATGAGCGATGTGCGAAAAAAGCTAAAAAACAACGAATATAAAGAGGTAAAACCTACGGGCACCTCTTCTGTCTGGGCATCCTTCATGCATATTGTAGACGAACATCAGAAAAAAGTAAGTGCAGTTAAGTGTAAAACGTGTGACGCACTGTTGAAGTTTGATTCAACAAAAACTGGCACATCGCATCTTTTAAAGCACACCAGGTCGTGTGGTAAAACTGTTTTGACCCAATCTTCAGTGGCGCCTTTTCTTAGATTGGGTGTAGTTCCAAAAAAAGCAAAGGATGCGATTTTGGAAAAATGCACTAAAGTCTGCGCAAAGGATTTAAGGGCCTTTAGCATGTTTGAAACTCCCGCGTTCACCGACCTGGCGCAGACAATATTAGACACGGGAGCAACACATGGCCGGTGTAATGTGAAGGACTTACTTCCTTCTGGTGTGACGGTATCTCGTTTCACACAGAAAAAATACGAAAGTCTCAGAGCAGAGCTCCTGCCAACAGTTAGGAAAGCCATAGCTGAAGGACTGGCATGCGGAGCATCCACATATATGTGGACAGATGACCATAGGAAGGTCAGTTACACCTGCATCACACCGCATTATATAGATGATGCCTGGGAGTTTAATACCAGGATCATATGTACATGTGCATTTCCATCCGGGGCAAAGAAAACAGCTTTAAACCTGAAGACAGAACTGCTCAAGCAACTAGGTGAATTTGGTCTGGTCCCAGATGAGATCGACAGACTTGTGTTTGTCAGTGACCAAGGTGCAAATGTGCAGGCAGCGCTCTCCCGATGGGTGCACAAAAGCTGTATAGCACACGTACTGAATACAGTGCTGAAGCACACCTTTAAGAAGTCTAAGGAAGGTGATGAAGAGCATGATGGAGATGAGGAAGAACTGCAAAAAGTAAGAAGTTGCATTGAGCAATGCAAGACCCTGACAACATTTTTTAAACACTCTGGATTACAACTACGACTTAAGCAGTCTTTGAAACAAGAATGTGAAACAAGATGGAATACTAAACTGGAGATGGTCAAATCTGTGCTTAATGCATTTGAAGATATTCAGTCCATTCTGCTTGAACGAGGAGAGATGCATCGCATGAGTCACATATTCAAAGACATTCTTCAGATGCTTGTCCAATTCCTGCAGCCTTTTAAGCAGGCAACTGAAGAGCTCAGTGGCTCAAAATATTGTACAATTAACTTAGTGGCCCTCTGGAAAACCACGCTGATGACACACTGCCAAATATCACAGTCCCAAGCTGATCCAGTGCCGCTCAGGATACTGAAACACAGGTAAGTGTCTAATAATTACTCTTCTAATTTTCTAACAGATTGCCTGTATATGTACATGTGCTAAAATAAAATAAAATAATTATTATTATTATGCATTTAATCTTTTCACTGTTTGCTATATTTTTTTTGTGTGTTTTTTGATGGATTATTCAACTAATTCTATTCTATTTAATAGGTGCATGGGACTTTTGGCTGAACGGATAGTTCTGGGACAACATGAAAAGCTGCTCTGGCCAAAAAGTAGCTTCGGATGTTCACCGCAAAAGAGAGGGAGGAAATATATGAAAGTGCACGTGGAGAGTTGGCCAGCTTCCCTAAAAAAGCTACAACTGAGGTGAATGCCCAGCAGATGCAAGAGGAGGATACAGAGGAGATGGCTGGGCCAGCACCAGGACCAGGACCAGTGCAACACTTTAGCCAGTGGGCTGACGTCGAGGATGCTGAACTGGATACCGGGGTTGATGAACTAGAACAATATTTAAAGCACAAGCCCACAATGGAAAATGATAGAGACATTCTTAGTTTTTGGAAACACAACCAAAATATGTTTCCATCAATGGCACAACTGGCAAGAAAAATACTCTGTGTGCCTGCATCTAGTGTGAGTTGTGAGTCAGCCTTCAGCATCTCTGGTCGCACGTTGGAGAATCGTCAGACCCGCCTCAGAACTGCTAGTGTAAATGCTTTGCTGTTTCTGAATAGCAACATGTAGGCCAAACATGAAAATTAAAGCAGCCCTACTAGACCTCTGTCTATGCACCACTTTATTAAAGATAAGACAAGCACAGCTTAGAGAGCTGATGTTATTTTTTGTTGCATTGCATATTAGCATTGAATATTTAATTTATTTATTTTTTAGGGCAAGGCTTCAAGAACATTTATGTTGAATATAAATATAAACTCGCAAGCAAATAATTGAATGCACGTTGATTGCACAGAATGCACAGTTGCACAGTGCACACTTCAAGATGTTTCATGTTTGTTTAATTAAGTCATATAGCCATCATTAAATGGTTTGTTGCCATGCATGGTTTTGTGTGCAGTGGGGAATCAGATCATTATTTTCTATATTAGTTTATTTTATTTATATGTTTTATTCTTGGCAGTAATTATTGATATATGTACTAGGCTACTACTATGTAGCTAAGTGTCATTTTGAGTTTCTGTTCCTATTACGTGACAGTAGTAAATAAAAGTTCAAATCTCAAAAATGCTTGCAGACTTGAGTCTTGACACACTCATATTTAATATATTTCAAATCAGCAACATAATCTGAGGTGAACTGTCACATGAATATTTACTTTGACGCTCAAAATAAATTGCGTTAAAAAGCATATTTTAGGTTGATCCAGCTAGCGCGCATGTGCAGTCTCAAGCGCGTGTCATGTTTCTATGGCAACCAGTTACCAGAGCTTCAGTGAGGGACCGCCAAACCGCGCTTTAGATTTTACAATATAAATTAACCGTCTTGTTTATAACTTTGACTATTTGCCCTTTTGAACTATAATAAGGATTGCTCGTTCAGTGCCATGGCATGGCCGCTGACGTTATTTATTTGCTATCATCTCCGTGCTCTCTGCTCTGCATCGAGTCTGAATCTGACAAACTAAAGGTAAGACAAAAAGTTTTATTTTTCGCAACAGGTTTATTGACTTGTAATAGCAGTTTAAGGTGGAATATGTGACAATCGGGTCCAGTTGGGTCTGTGTCTTCCCGGCGGTTTCGGGTCCAGCTTTCAAATAATAGACGGGTCAAGGTCGGGTCCGGTTAAGCATTTCTCGGTTTTGCACGGGTCCGGGTCCAGCTTTTGAAATAATAGATGGGTCCGGGTCGGTTCGGTGTAGCACATTACGGGTCTCTTTCGGGTTCGGGCATGAATTTTTGGACCCGTGAAGACCTCTATTTCAGGCGAAACCTGCGCTCACTTTCTCCCACCCATCTTTCCTCTGCCGTGTCATCTTCTCTTCCCTCACCCTCACAATTCTCATCTCTGGATGTGAATACCGCAACAGATACCTTATGCTCCACTCTAACCTCTTCTCTAGACAATATCTGCCCTCTCTCCTCCAGGCCAGCACGCGCTACTCCCTCTAACCTCTGGTTATCTGAGGTTCTTCGTGAACACCGGACCGAACTCAGGGCAGCGGAGAGGAAATGGCGCAAATCAAATGACGCATCTGACCTGAGTATGAATAAATCTCTCCTCTCTTCCTTTTCTGTGGATGTTCATGCTGCAAAATTTTCCTACTTCCACAACTAGATCAACAGCTCCTCCAACACACGATCACTCTTCAAGACATTCAACTCTCTCCTCTGTCCACCTCCACCACCACCCGCCTCCTCTTTAACTGCTGACGATTTTGCTAACTTCTTCACCAACAAAACAACAACTATCAGCAGTCAGTTCTCAGCTCCACACACACAGGAACCCAGACTGACCCCTTCCACAGCCAATAACCCTCTGTCCTCCTTTTCTCCGCTAACCGAGGAAGAAGTATCTACACTTCTCCTCTCCAGTCATCCTACCACCTGCCCTCTAGACCCCATCCCCTCACACCTTCTACAAGCCATCTCTCCCACACTTCTACCAGCACTCACACACATCATCAACTCATCCCTCCATACTGGCACTTTCCCTACTGCATTCAAGCAGGCTCGGGTAACTCCACTGTAGAGAATTACAGACCTATCTCTCTCCTACCATTCATTGCGAAAACACTTGAAAGAGCTGTTTTCAACCAAGTAACATCCTTCTTGTCTCTGAACAACCAGCTGGATGTCAACCAATCTGGCTTCAAGAAAGGGCACTCAACTGAGACTGCATTACTGTCGGTCACAGAAGCCCTACGGATCGCAAAAGCTGCTTCCAAATCTTCAGTTCTCATTCTCCTGGATCTGTCTGCTGCCTTTGACACTGTGAATCATCAGATCCTTATGTCCAGCCTCTCATCACTGGGCATCACAGGAACTTCACTCCAATGGTTTGAGTCCTATCTCACAGGTAGGTCCTTCAGGGTCGCATGGAGAGGCGAGGTATCCAGAGCACATCAACTGACCACAGGGGTTCCCCAGGGTTCAGTTCTTGGTCCCCTCCTCTTTTCCGTCTACACCACATCACTGGGACACATCATACAGGCACATGGTTTCTCCTACCACTGCTATGCTGATGACACACAGCTCTTCCTCTCATTTCAACCAGATGATCCCACAGTAGCTCCACGTATCTCAAGCTGTCTGGCGGACATCTTGACATGGATGAAGGAACATCACCTGCAGCTCAACCTGGCATTGACTGAGCTTCTCGTCCTCTCTGCCAATCCATCTCTACAGCACGACTTCACTATCCAACTAGATTCATCATCAATCACCCCATCAAGGTCGGTCAGAAATCTTGGAGTAACATTTGATGACCAGCTGACCTTCACAGACCACATTTCAAAGACAGCTCGATCATGCAGGTTTGCATTGCACAACATCAGGAAGATCAGGCCTTTCCTAACTGAGCATGCAACACAACTTCTCGTCCAGGCCCTGGTCATCTCTAGGCTTGATTACTGCAATGCTCTTCTGGCCGGACTTCCAGCATGTGCAACTAAACCTCTACAAATGATTCAGAATGCTGCAGCTCGTCTTGTCTTCAATGAGCCCAAGAGGGCCCACGTCACTCCTCTGTTAATCTCTCTGCACTGGCTACCTCTCGCTGCTCGCATCAAGTTACAGATTTCAAGTTACAACTTACAGATCTATCACAGGCTCAGCTCCCTCCTACTTTCACTCACTCCTACGAGTCTACATCCCTGCCAGAAGCCTACGATCGGTCAACGAGCAACGTCTCGTGGTTCCATCACAGAGAGCCACAAAATCACTTTCCAGAACATTCTCATTCACAGTTCCATGCTGGTGGAATGATCTCCCCACCCTCATCCGGAATGCAGAATCCCTGACAACATTCAAAAGACAGCTGAAAACCCATCTCTTCCGTGAGCAATTAGAGCATAAGAAAAATTCCTTTTCCTTTAAATCGTCGCTTATCGGGCTGATGCTACTCTGAATAATGCCTGAACTTCGTATTTTGACCACTTCTTGCATTGTTTTTGCCTCTTCACTATGACTCTCTTAACTTAGTCCTAATTTGTAAGTCGCTTTGGACAAAAGCGCCTGCTAAATGACTAAATGTAAATGTAAATGTAAGGTGACTTGACTTGACAAGGAAAATTGTGCATTCGCAAAAGATTGGAAGACATTCTTACCAAAAGAAGCACCAAACCTACAGCATGTGCTTTATTTGCACCAAGATGGTGGCGATTGTTAAGAGTGCTAACAATAAGCACCACTATAAATCATCAAAGCAAATGTATTTTGAGCAAAATTACCCATTAAACATGGAAGTAAAAAAAAAAAAAAACCTTAACGAGACGAGAGATTCATATTGAGAATCTAGAGGTAATATAGTCCTGTGGAGTCTGCGGACCCTCAGCTCAGTGGAAAATTGTTGAATGGACAACAAAGATTTAAATTTGAGTTCCTCTGATCAAGAGCAAAGACATGGAAATGTCATTCAACCAAAAAAAAAACTAAAACAAACGTGTGATAGGATGGTTGTAAAGAGGGCAAACATGATAAGGACAGAAAGGGTTGAACTGGATTCAAAATTGTGAAGGCTTCATTGTATATCAGACACGTTACTCTCAAAGATGAGGAGCTAATACAATTTCCCAGGCAGCTGCTGATTGACAGATTGGATTAATGGGAAAAATGCCAGGAAGATCCATGGAAAAATAGGCCACTCCCTGAAATGTCAAACTAGCAGACAGCAAAGGAAGCAAACACTGAGAAATCCTACCAATGGCCTTGGTTGAGGACAGAGGGAAAGCAAAAGCACTAATGATGGCAATAGACATATCAGGGGACATATACAGAGTTAACAATGTCAGTAACTCAAGGTACAGAGACTCTAGAAGAAAGCTCATGAGACTATTAAGCACCTGCAGGCAGAAGCATCAAACACTAATTCATAACCAAGTAATGGCAAGAAACTGGCAGAAAAAAGGAAGTGGGGATGTAGCAATCCCAAATGACCGTGCCATAAACAGGAAAAAAGAGCTTGAGAAATAGAAGCTACAGACAAACCAAGGCCAATGTAGTGCTGAAGGAGAGGGACTAAATGAATGAATGACAAATCAATTTCAATGAATGACATGTCAATATCAATGAAAACGACAATCTTAAGCAATATTTTTGTCATACTTGTCACAACTTTGAATTTATGATAACTTCAGTTTGTAATTCAATTCTGTTTCCTTACATACAGTATGTAGTCAACCAGAACACCAGCCGGCGCGGCAAAACCACCGCGGTAAAAATAAACCAGTCGCATTTCAAAGTCATTTGCGAAATGACCGCCAGGGGGCGCAAAGGGATATTGTGCAAAACAGCAGCAATTGCCGCATTTTGAAATGTAAGTGGGGTTAATGTCAAGTTAACATTGAGGATGAAATACTACAACTATGGTAACCAGAATAGAAAAAAGTTCAAAATAGAGACGACAATAATATAGCCTATATTTCATATTGTAGACGTCGGTGGGCAACAGAAGCCTACTCCCCGGGGGAGCAGCGCCATAACAAAAAATAACAAAAATAACAAACAAAAATAAATTAGGTGCAGTGAAGCTGATTATTTTTGTATTCTACTGAGGAATGAGACGAATGAAGAGTGTTTCTCGCTTGTGTGAGCGAACACACACTGGTGGAGAAACGAACTTTTGGGCATTTCTCAGTGAGTAAATTCGTAGCTGAGTGGTAGAACAAGGTTTCGATCATTTAGATGACACGGGTTCAAACATGGACTACAGTCATTTTTATATTATTAATGCATTTTATATTATTAAAGCAGAGATATTTGTCTAGTTCTAAAACTCTGTTACCCTATATCGGTTTTTGCTTATATATATATAAAATAAAATTAGCATGCATTTCCATTTTACACTAAGGAACAAATATTATCCAAAAGAATGACTGAATTTAGATCTGTATAATAATTCCAATCGTAATTTCAAAATCATTTCTGGTATATATATATATATATATATATATATATATATATATATATATATATATATATATATATATATATATATATATTGGGGTTCCTATAGGCTACAGAAAGAGTTTTTAAAAACATGGTTTTAAGCAAGGCGATTTGCCAGGGGTGGACGGGGATTTCCTTCTGGTCTAAACATCCCAGCTTCTGCTGAATTATTTTGATCGGATAGTCTGATGAGCAGGCAAAGGCAAAATTATTTTAAGGATAAATCTCTCAATCTTATTAAATTATAGCCTAAATATTGTAGTTTTCTTTATTGTATTTAAAGTTTTTTACACAAAATTTCAAGTGAAGTGTTCAATCCAGTTGTTTCAACTGGTTTTGTAGAGTATTAGTGTTTGAGCAGTGTGTGTGATTGTTAACAATCTGGCATTATCTAAACATGAACTGTTGACAAAAGAATGTGAGTGATCAGCAGACACAGAGCGCTTTAATTCACGATCAACCTCGTATTACTGTAAGGTGAATTCAACTAGGCATTCTGTGTCTTTGAGGCAACAAAAGCTAAATAATTTGTTACAGTTTTTCTTTCGTGATTTGTGTGGACGACACGCAGCGACATATACAGTATTATCAGCTGTATGAGGGGTTTTTACCCTGAAGTGTTTCATTTCGAGAGAGACCCGCGCGCAGACAAAAGAAACTTCCTAAAAAGAGATCCAGCGCGTCTGCGAGAGAGAGGCAAAGAAAAGCGCCTGTTCTTGCTTTGAAATATTTTCATTTTGTACTGTTTTAATTGTTTAACTTAGCTGCAATATCTTTGGCAATACAAATTTAAAATGTCGCAAGAATAAGATTCTGTATTTCTTATTTTGCATCGCAAAGGGAATAAACTCTGTGGTTGTAGCGCCTCTTAGCGGTAAAAGGCAGCAAATGCACACCCGCAATTTTACGGCCGCGGGAACGGCGGCGGTAAAAGTATTATTCTGGTTGAGTACCAACTGTACACATTAATTGGCTGGTCTATTCAAAATTCAAGATTTATTGTCATGGTAAAATAAAACTTTGCACATACATTCATACATACATACACATACATTTGCACACATCACACGCAATTAACAAAAATATACAATATGCAAATGTATACAAAAGTATTTTTTGTCACAGTAATGGCGTTGATGTACCATAATTTTGCAATCAGAGTGGTCCTGTCCCACTGGGTGCACTTTTGTCATGACAGAATTATTAATGACTGACGACCAAAGCCTTTGTGTCCAGCTTTATAATGCTGTACAGTGCAAAGGTTGAGCACAATGCAAAACACAGACACAGTGTAACAGGACGGAAAAAGGACTCACCATAGCACCAGGAGATTGAGATGCACTCAAAGAACACCAGGAAGAGCAGACACATCCCACTGGCTGAGTAATAGTCGAAGAGTTTAAAC
The DNA here is from genome assembly GCA_021464565.1 of Rutilus rutilus. Taxonomy (NCBI): domain Eukaryota; kingdom Metazoa; phylum Chordata; class Actinopteri; order Cypriniformes; family Leuciscidae; genus Rutilus; species Rutilus rutilus. Next base: position 34,914,154 of record JAJAQA010000015.1, on the reverse strand, counting down.
ACATAGAGGCCACCCTAACACAGGAAAAACACAAGCGTGTCATTTAAGTCCCTGTATCCTGCAATCACTCCTCATCATATTCAAGACTGATTACCTGTGTGATATTGGACAGCCCGATGGCGTAGGACACAACGCAAACACATGCAATGAAAATCTCTCTCCTCTTCCTGAGCACCCGTGGGAACTCGTCCACCAGAGCCGTGATGAAGCCCTCCACTGTGCAGAACTGCAGGACAGTGTCAACAATGAGGATGTTATATTGCGTTTATATGGCAAACTTTTTTCATGGCTCTTTGTTGTTGCATTCAATAAACCTATGAGCACAGGTGTGTGTGTATTAGCTATTACACTTTGAACATGGCTTATCCAATCAGATTGTAGCTTTTTTATGACTTCCCAAAAACAAAGAAAAAAAAACTAAAAACAATAAAAACCAACACAACTTTTTTTTTTTTTTTATGCCACAGGGTCGGGATTCAGTTTGGTTTTATTTGAACATTGCCACTGAACAATACCAAAACTTCAGCTTAAGGGATAAAGAACATCAGTTTAAAGTCTTGTAGCCATAAAGGCAGAAATCAGCATCAAAAGATTCGATTGGGCTGAGGGCTAATTAAGTCTTTTAATGCTCCTTATGTTTCCTTGTGTGGCCACCAGGGACACCGCCACGGATATGCTGGAGTACCAAACAGATCCCGTTCACTTCTGTTTCTAGGTCAGAGCTTGAATATGAGATATTCTCACCTGACTGTCGATTCCCAGCATCAGCAGCATGGAGAAGAAGAGAATAGCCCACAACGGGGAGACGGGCAACTGCGTCACAGCTTCTGGATAAGCTAAAAATGCCAAACCGGGACCTGTGTAAGCCATGAAAAAACAAAGCATTTCAGTTATCGGAAAGAAATGTCTAGATTTGAACTTTTTTTAAATAGCACTACTTTAAAGTGAAATATTGTAAAATATTATGTAAAATTGATTACCGGATGCAGCTACATCAGCTATTGGTCTCTTTGTGACATGTGCCATGAAGCCCACAATAGAGAAAATCACAAATCCAGCAAACATACTAGTGAAGGAATTTATACAGCACACAATGATAGAATCCCTGCAGAAAAAAGGGGGAAAGGATTCGGTCTTCAAATGTGCTATAAGCATCTATAAAACACACCTGACCTGGAAACTGCACATCATTTTGGCATTTAAGGAGAAGATGGATTATGTAAACGACATATAGCCAAATCCAGAATCAACTGTTTAATTTGACATTAATTCTCACTATTCATACAAACTCACTCAAATTCCCTGAAGACAGGGAACATCGTGACAGTCAGTCACAGTTAGAAGGCTGGCTTGTTCACATTTTCAAGCAAACATTATTCACAGCATCAAAAAAGAAATGCTCGAGGTAAAATCAAAGTTTAGGGGCCTGCCTGAAACAGGGTCAAGTTATACTAACTGAATTTTAAAAAGATCATGTCACTGCGTCATTCATACCTGTACACATTGTTATTGAAAGGGTTGTAGCTGCCCAGAGCAATAAGGGAGCCTAAACCCAAACCATAGGAGAAGAAAATCTGTGTTGCAGCATCCAGCCAAACCTAAGACGGAAAATCAAGCTATTTATCAGCTAGACTGGGTCTGTTGGATCTCGTTTGAATGATTGAACGTGTGAAATTACCTCAGACTCCTTCAGCTTCTCAAAGTCAGGAGTGATATAGAACAAGATTCCCTCTTTAGCCCCAGGCAGGGACACTCCACGGATGAACAGAATGAACAACATGAAGTACGGGTAGGTGGAAGAGAAGTAAACCACCTGCAAAACATTGATTTCTCTATCAGATATTCCCAACGTGTATTTGTTCAGCATGTAAATGCTTGTAAAAAAAGGAACTGCAGGAAATATTGTGCATTGCTTTCACGGGACAAGAAACTCATAGATCCACACAGTTTAATGCAACCATGTGTGCTTTACAGTTAATGCAGTGAAATTATTACGAACTCACTCAAATTCCAGACCGAAGCCCTGAAGACAGACCAACAAAGACATCTCACCTTTCCAGTCCAGCTAACACCTTTCCAGATACAGAAGTATACGAGGACCCAGGCAATGGCCAGTGTTATTGCAAGTGGAGCACGAATTTCACCAGGTTTTTCTAAGCCATCAGTCATTTGATGCACATTGCGTCTGTATAAGCACATCATGCAACACAATTACACTTGACAACAAGACAGATTAATGTACAAAGGTCAAAGAAGGTCATGCACATCCATTTTTTCATCAAATCTTACTCCCAAAACTCCATGACAGCACTGGTGAGATTGGTGGTGTCTACTATGCTGTAGTTTGTATAACATCTGTCTGTGTTCCATGGATTGTTACAAGTTTTCCATGGAAGCTCCTACAAAGAGTAGAACAATGCTTTACATCTTTTTTATTTAATAAATACCCCAGACCTAAACATGCCAATATATATATATATATATATGGAAGCACACGTGACGAGGAATGCTTACAGTGGTAAAGGAGTTGTATAAGTAGTAAATGGCCCAGGCAATGATGACAATGTAGTAAATGTTCAGCCAGAATGAGAGAACAGCGGCAGCAAGACCAACACCTGTAGTTATGACAGATTGTGTTATAACTTACATTCAAAGCAGAATGTGAACCACCTGGTCAAAGCCAGCATGTACAGTACGGCTTTTATCCAGCATTATAGATGCCTTATTAGATCATTTGTTTTCAAACTGGAAGATCTGCGAGCATCTTACAACACATGACTCATGCATTTAAATCTACTCATCTACTGCATTTACTGAAGGTCTCACACACTTCAAGAAACCAGCTCGTATTTTGCTGAATAGAAATGATATACCTTTGAACATTGGAGCTAGTTTCCAAACCCCAAGGCCGCCAATGGATGTGTACTGTCCAAGAGCGCATTCAAGAAAAAACAGAGGAACTCCCGCAAAAAATAGCGTCAAAAAATAAGGAATCAAGAAAGCCCCTGGAATCAATACAGAAATACATGAAAGCACTAAGTGGGGCTGTGCACAGCAACACAAAGCACACACACACACACACACACACCCTGGCACAACATCTCAGACTCAGACTCTCTTGGAGAAGCGTCTCTTACCTCCGCCGTTTTTCCCGCACAGATAAGGAAATCTCCACACGTTCCCCAGGCCGATGGCGTAGCCCACACATGACAGCAGAAAATCAAATTTCCCACCCCAAGTTTCTCTGACTGGAATGTCTTTCTTCTTCTTCTCTGGTTTGGCGTCCTCTGATTTGGGTTTGTCGTTAGTTGTGATCTCGTTGAGTTCCGTCACAACTTGTCCATCGGTGTTTTTGGTGTTGTTTGTCGCCATGTCTCTGATTTCAGACAGCAGTAGAGATCCACACAAACCCCCGATCGAACTCGACACAGTTTCGGTTAACCTGAAGACACCGAATCACACGAAATCATTGGTTTTTTGTTGTTGTTTTTTCCCCCTGCAAACGCAGTCCGCGGTTTGAATTCGAAGGCGACACACACACACACACACACACACTAAGAGATCTGCCGTCTCTGAGACAGAACTGTCTTTCATGACAGTCAATTTAAATATATATTTTTTCGATAGAACGATTTAGCTTCTCAATTATGTTTTTTTCGTCTATCTTTTGATGTATTTACTATTGTAATGCATGCACATAAACACACACACTTGAACATTTTCAAATCAGTGAAACATTGAAAATCATTTCCATCTACTTACAGTGAATTATGACTGTTTTCCAAAGGAAATGTGCCCGTGTGTCATGCAGCGAGGTGTCCGTGGATTGCTCTCTGAGTTGTAAACTTCCAGAGATGAGTGTTGTGTCCATGTAAAGCGGTCCTGCGGGAGCTGTCCACACGCCACTGGTGCTGAATCCTGTCTGAGATCAGCAGCTACTCAACATTTACAGAGCGTCAATGTCATGTGAAAGTCAACACCCCCCAACGGATACACACACACACATATTCAGGTCAGGCACGCAAGTCTTTACCTTTATGTGCATATGTTAACATCGTACACAAAGAAAATGATTCTGATCTCAGTAGAATATTACCAACGTTTTGGAATTTAATGCAAAATTCATGTTTCATTCATTTGCTCACACACATCTGGGGCTGCCACGAGGTACAAATGAACTCATGCATTCATTGCTCATTCTGAAGAAGAATTGCAATCCTCAAACCCAGCCCACTTCATATCAAAATATATTATCATAAATATGGCAGATGAGGAGCAGAACAGGTGAAGCCACTGACACGGCATCAGGTGAGCAGGCAAATATCGTTCCTCATCTGAAACTGAGGACACTTCAGAGGAAGAAAGTCTTGGACACTATCTTTTATCGGACGCATAAATGTCCTGGCACACAGCGCAGTCTTGACCAGAAATATGTGGTAAGCATTTTCAACATTTTCAGTCCATCCAGAATATATGTCATGACCTTACTTTTTAGTTAGGTTTTTGATTTATTCTAAAACCATAAAGGACAGAATTGTGAATGTCAGTAAACATTGGTTAATGAAAAGTGAATGAACTCCATGTGGGATTTGGGTCAGAGTGGTATAGATTTCACCTCCTCTCTCGGAGCTTGGCTCAGACTGGAGAACTCAATTGGAAGCAGATGGTGAACCAATGAGGGGTGAACTAACCTACTAATGATACTACATGAAATTTAGTATTTGCACTCCATCTGGCTGCATCTCCCTTCGGTTATGGGCTGAGAAAACATGACATATTTATGCACCTGCTGTGGATGCTTGAGTACTTTTGGCTTGCTGGTGACACCCATGATATTCCCAGACGGACTCATTTAGAGAGAGATATATGTGATCATCATCTTAGTGCTGCCTATCAAGGATCTTCAAAGTAATGATTTAAAATGAACTTTACTGTAGTTTGGAGTCTGTTGTTTTGTGTTTTTGAAAAGAAAAAACTGATTTGACTTTCTGTGACGTAACCTAATGCAGTCAGGTGTATGCAGTCAAATGAAATCATATCATTTTGGTGTAAAAAAAAATCCTGTTCATTTGGATGCCATCATACAAAGCATAAAAAACAAATACACTTTCATATTATGTAAATTATAAACCGAAAAATACATTTAAATTGTACGATCTAAAATAACTATGATATCCATTTATTGTTTATCAGACTTATGTATAGATCATCTTAAGTGGATTATTTAGTTATTCTGTAAACTGAGGAAGTCTTCATAGTTTGCGCAATTGCAGAAAAAAAAGACGACACAATTGATTTGTTTAACCCATAATGACTTTTGTTCTAATGAAATATGCAAATCCCATTGGCTGTAAGAGAGTGATCAATCCTTCTAGTGCCGCTAGTATTTGAGAATGCTCGTGTCCAGTGTCTCTGACCTGAGTTTGCCAATCTTGACCAATATATTGTCGGTTATAAGTGCAGTGGGATCTAAGTGAACCAGGTTCTGTGTGAGCACTGCAGACCATTCAGGAGGGTTATATAAAAATATACATCCCTCAAAGCAGTATGGGGCATCGAAATCATTTTAAATTTTTGTTCAAGTGTTGCTAGGCAACAGCAAAATGGTCTCAGCCTCCTTGTTATATTGGTGTTTCTGCTGGGGTTTGCTCCCATTGATATCTTCAGGTTTTTTGTCTCCTTTCATTAGCAAATAGTAAACTTTCATTTGTTTCATTTTTCAAAAATTGGCTTCAAAATTGCACTCGAGTTGCAGAAAGGACTAAACGTTTAAGCCAGAATTTAATAAGCTTCATCATTTATTCTTCAAAAAATTGCAATACTTCCCCCTTCATTGTTAATAAACATCTACGCACACACACCACATATGGTGTGTTTGCTAACATTAGAGATCAATCGTTTTGAATGAATCATTGAAATGCGGACTTCTGTTTTTAAGGGTTCGTCATGCACAGAACACTATGGGCACGTCACAACGTCTGCACTCTCTCCTCACTACACTGTGCCACTAATCTACTGCATTCACCGCAATCACTATGGAAACTGACTTTTGCCACACAGCCGCTACTGGAACAGACATGCAGCAAATGCTGTCAGCAATTGTCCAGTGACGCATGTTTACATGGAGGTCTGAATCAGTGTTTCTTGTAGACAACAGCAACATTAGCATGTCTCTTCTGTAGTTCTAACTACAGGACTTAAGAAGAAATCCTTCAGTACTTTAGTATAGCATATTTTAAGGCTGAAATGAGTCTCAACTCTCAAATTACTCTGCAAATTCTAAACTAGATCCACACAGCAAATTTGACACAAAACCGCAAGACCTTTTTTTTTTTGTTAACATACAGAGGTTTGGACAAAAGGCGTACTTTAGCTAACACATTGAAACCCTTTTAATCTAACCACCTGCCTCTGGCTAAAGTGTATGAAAATGCTCTTCATGGTTGTAAAGGGTTTATGTGCTTCAAAGGCACGGCTCTGACCGTGCAGTCCTCCAGCCCCAGAGAGAATGCGCTCAAGCCTTCGGACAAGTTTCTGAGCTCAGTCCTCATTCAGGAGACAGGCTTCCCTTTTTTTCGCTTTTTACATAAGGCAAATTTACACGCGCTGATGATGTCAGCTCTAATTCTGCACACCACCTCCCCCTTCCCCCCTCCCCCCTCCCAAAAAACATTTTCAAAAATAAGGCATTTTCCACTTGAGTCTGCCAGAGATATAGCATGCATTTAAATTTAGCATGCATTTAAAAAAAGCATTGCTGTATTTGTGATCATGATATTGATTCATGATTGTAGTGTAATGCATCAAAGCAAAGAAATGCTGAATGCAAAAAGCCCGAGGGGGGGGGTTACAATTGACTGCTGATAGATCATTCTGATTGGTTATAAAATGGCATGTGTGCATAATTGCTGCATTCGGATTTGTGGAGTAAAAACACAAGGGAAGCATCCTAAATCTGAAGAGAAAATGATCCTTCCCTCTTTGTGCATGTTGCTGTCACCCTGGATCTTTTCATAAAACCGCCACTTGCGTGCCTCGCATTTGAATTAGGCTGATGAGTGGAATCTGTGCCCACAGAGAGGCCAGCGGCGCTTTCCAACATCACATGATGCTTAATTAGGGATTCTTCTACATTATAAGGCTGGATTTGTGCCAAATGTCTATCAGTAGTTTCAGTCAATGCACTCATCATTGCGTTCGCTGCTGCCTGAGGTGCATCGCTGAGCTGCGCTCTCTCCTCTGGCGTCTCAGACAGAAAAAACAAGCCTGTGAAGGTATCTCTAATTTTAGAGCTCAAGCTTCATCTTGCTTTTGAAAAATATGGTGTAACCAAATTAGAGAGCTAGTTGCACTTCTCACTTGGCAGACAAGGAGATGATAATTCTGGGGGTAAATGGGGGTACTGGGATGCACTGAGAAGAATAATCTTCAATCATTATTAACTACAAATCTTCCCCTCACTATAGCTTTAATCTCATTAGTGTTTCACATTTTTTCAATGTACAAATTGCACAAAGACTGCTGGGAACCAATGGCAAAGTCAATGGTGTGGTGTGACATGGCATGATACAGTGTAATCTGTCTTCACACACAAAACGAGATTTTCCGTGAATTATTAAAGTCATCTCATCACTGCAGCTGCTGCTAGAAGCTCCGGTTAATAAAGAAACAGACACATTTTATATCGTGGGTAAGCACATGACATCACAGTAGGCGGGGCCACTGCGGTTACACCCACTGAGTGGCAAAAGGACTGAGTGGCAGCATTGGTATTCAGCTTGAATGCTGCAAAAAAACATCTAAAATGAGAAAAAGCTTTGAGATTGACTGTACAAATACACTCAAAAAGAAATCAGAGCCATCTTTTTACAGACTGCAAAAGCTACAGAAAAGAGAAGCAAATGGATCGCTGCAGTTCGCAGAAACAACTGGAATCCAGGCAGCAACACATGGCAGTTAATATTTTGTTAGATATGTTGAATTTTGGGATTAGAGATGTGCAGATCAGCTTTAACGTCACCTGAATCCGCTGTTAAAAATAAATCATCCACCCGAACCTATGATTTCTCTGACTTAGAAATCTGCACCCGATCGTCACATAACAATTATTATAATTCTCAGTGTTAAGTGTGATGATATGACAATATAATACACTTAAGTAGGCAGCTTTTAAATGAACATTTATTTATGCTGTTTCAGATATTCCCTTTTATGCAGTGTGTAATACAGTTGTTTGTGAATGTAAAAGATCTGCAAAGTTATAAAGATCAAAGTGCACTGCACAATCAATTAAATCTATTGTCTCCTAAAAGAAAGAATTGATTCTGAATTGCCCAAAGTGTCACAATCCTAAGTCACCAGCCCAGTCACCACAGAACTACACTTCCCAGCATCCCTTCTGGTCCCCACCTGCACACAGTCCGCCATCATCATACCTGCCACGAATGATCACCTCCTCAAGTCTCACACATAAGCAGGCACTCTCCACTTCACAGTTGTCTGGTCTCGTTGTTCAACGCTGAACACCTACCTGACTACTCACCTGTCCCAAACTGTTGCAGTGGAATTAATTAGATAAGATTAATTATGTTACTAACCATGAAAATCTGAATTTAGATTTTCATCTTATGATAAACTTTTTATTACACTTCCCATTTTCTATGTCTGATGGTGACTAACTTTCCATTCCAGATCTAACAATAAAACAGGATAACTTTTACTTCCTTTTATTTAGGATGTAGCCACCAGACGAACTTTCGATATGATCTAACCTTCTAACAAACTCAATGAGAAAGGACTCAATGTTCTGTTTATTTTGACTGTATTGTGAAATGATTGACTGAAATATTAACCCCTTACAATGTTTTTGATATTTTGCTGATGTAGCTAACAAAGGGTAATGACAGGGGGGGGGCTTGCTTTAAACAATTTAACCAATCATATTGATAGCGCATGACATGTTAGTCATGATGATTCTATTTTGATGTGTCGGGCTTTACCCTATAAAGCCTATTGTATTCTTATGTTGGGCCGAGAATCTCTGAGTATTGCTCGAGAACTCCCGGCCGTTTTGAATAAACCGGGACAGTAAAGGGACATTTACTGAAGTCTGTCTCATTTGTTTTTATGCTGCGCAGCAAAGAAGTTAGGTTAGTAGACTCGGCCAGTTGTCGACTGAAGACGTAAGAGCTGGAGTATAAAGGTTATTAAGTGTCGATTAGTAGACGCTCTGTGTCGATGAGTAGACGCAACAGTTTTATTCTAGATAGTCAGATTTAGGAAAAATCCACCACACTGTCCAGTCTTCATCCATCTTCTGGGATCATTTTGTCTTCCGGGTTTCCTCTCGTTCTTCATCACCGCCTGCAACAGATAAGAACTGTCACTTTCCTGCCGGTATCACCATATTGATCTGCAATCCAGTTACTCTCCTGCTCAAGTCCCTTATGTCACTCAATAAACTCTGTTTGGAATTTACCTGTGTTTGCCATCTTCTGTTCCATGACAGAAACGCTTGTGTTGTGTATGTCAAGAAGACGCTGTTTTCTGATCGGCAAAAGCAAATTCTCTTTGTATAAACTTACAAAGGATGAGGATATGAATGGTCATTGGTTAAAATTGCCACAATTGGTGTTATTTTGTCACTTATTGGAAGCAGTATGCTAGCTGGAGCCGTTTACCTCCAGTCTTTGTGCTAAGCTAGGCTAGCGGTGGGTGCGTCAGACAGAGTTACGGTACGCACGGAGATGAGAAGGGTGTGTATGGCCTTATCTAACTCTGGGGGATACGGTGAATAAGCTAAAGTCCCAAAAAGTCAGCGTATTCAGGTCCCACATGTGCACCACAATAAATTATAGATATACACATGGTTTTGTTGATGGACATACTCTGGTAATAGTGTTAGAGGCATCTCATAATGTATGACAAGCTGAGTAAAAATGTATCACTGAGAAACGTCCTGCTCAAGTCGTACTTGCGATGGAGGTTCAGGTTGAATAACTAGTTCTTCCAATGATCGGATGCCATAATCGACACCATCGTTACTGTCCTTACAGTGTGTACAACAGAGATGGTCTTTTTATAGGGAGACGCAAGGGTCTGTGGCTCTACCATTGGAAAAAGGGTAACGGCTAACTTAGATCCTGTGTGCCTTGATCCCATTATAGCATTGACGTCGCCTTGAGTTGTGCGACAGTCAATCACTATTTGCAGATAACATAGAAATGAATGAGAAGTGCCGTATACTGAATCAAACCTGTCGTGCAATTTTCTGAGTTCTCTAATAAAACAGCATTTTTTTTGTTTTAAACCCAAAAAATAGAGCAATCCAAAACAAATGTTTAAGAGCAGACATGTTGAAGATTAGCCAATGGGCTGTCGATTCATTTAATAAGCTATTTCCTCACAAAAGTGGTTTATTCAGCGTAGAGAAGCCTCTCCACCATTGACACCCATTAAAAAATTCCTCTTGTAATTTGTTAGCAGGCATTTACGCTTTTTATGTGGGCTTGCCTTCAGGTGGCTTTGGTGCACAAATTCTGAAGATTTACGAAGCCTCCGGAGCTGAAATTCAGTTATGGTAATGGAAATTTATTTTCCGACTAAGCTGTAAGCGGTTGACCAATCAGCAGGCTCATGGAAAGGAGGGGTTTAGAGTGACTGAATCTTCAGGCGAGTCTGTTGTGTTTGGTAAGGATCACACTGACACAGAGAGCATCAAATTCTGAGGTGTTGGCTGAAACGCTGGGGTGTCCTGCCAAGTTGAGGGTGTGGCTTGAGATGTGACACCTGTTGTATGTGCCGGGGCCGGTACTTTGCGGAGGCGGCTTGCATCCATCGCGTGTCGTCACTGAGCAAGAAGGTGACTGGGCCCAGCTGATGAATAACTTGGAGAGGGGAATACGAAGCGAGTTTGTGGTCTCTGTGGGGCCTGCGAACCCTGACCCAGTCTGCGGCCTGTATGTCAGGGACCTTTGCGTGTGCTGAGAAATCGAAGTTCTCCTTCATCCACCTCTGCTGGCGTTCAACAGAGGCCCTGACCCTTGGTAGTGGTCCCTGAGGCAGTGCTGGGCTGAGCCTGTCGAGGGGAAGGTGGAGCTCACGGCCAAGAATGAGGAAAGCTGGAGAGACCCCCGTTGTAGAGTGTTGGGTGGCCCTGTAGTGCAGCAGTGTGTGACGGATGGCCTGTGAGAAGGTCCATCCCTGGAACAGGTCAAGTCAAGTCAAGTCAAGTTTATTTATATAGCGCTTTTCACAATACAGATTGTATCAAAGCAGCTTCACAGTATTAAATTAAAATAATACATCAATGTTTGTTTCTAGTGGAAAACGTCCACGTTTGGTAATGCTGATCAATAGTATTGTTGATTGATTAATTAAATTAAATATAGCCAAATATCCCCAACTGAGCAAGCCAAAGGCAACAGTGGCAAGGAACCGAAAAACTCCATCAGGTGACCTAATGGTGACCTAAAACTCCATCAGGTGACCTAATGGAGAAAAAAAAACCTTGGGAAAAACCCAGGCTCAGTCGGGGGCCAGTTCTCCTCTGGCGTTTATGAACTAGAGACAGGATTTAACTGTAAGATTAAAAATATTATATGAATGCCTGGCTGAAGAGATGCGTCTTTAATCTAGTTTTAAACTGGGAGAGCAAGTCTGAGCAACGAACAGTATCAGGAAGGCTATTCCAGAGTTTTGGAGCTAAATGTGAAAATGCTCTCCCTCCTTTGGTGGACCTAGAAATCCTAGGTATGACCATAAGCCTTGAATTTAGTGATCTTAACCCCTTCTCAGTCACCCCCAATTTTGGCAAGTGCTGCATACATGAAATGCCCAAAATAAAAAGGTTACTGCTCATAAGTAATTCTGAATAGAAACATAACACACATACATTTAGAAAACCAACACTTGAGAGTTTATAGTTCAAGACTCAAAATTAACCAGACTGTTATTAATATTGAGATATATAAGCTCAAACATATTTTGAACTAAAATAATCTGGGATCACCAGTGATCCCTGACTGGTAAGATTGAACGTTTACAATTGTGGTTCTGATGCTTTCTATTTTCTCAGTGAAGAACTTCATAAAATCATTACTACTAAACTGTAACGGGATATTTTGTTCGGGTGATGTCTGTTTATTTGTTAGTCTAGCCACGGTGTTAAATAAAAACCTAGGATTGTTTTGGTTGTTTTCTATTAGTTTGCGGAGGTGCTCAGCCCTGGCTGCTTTTAGGGCCTTTTTATAACGTGACATACTGTCTTTCCACGCGATTCTAAAGACCTCTAAATTCGTTTGTTTCCATTTACGCTCCAAATTACGGGTTTCTCTCTTTAAAACATGCGTAGTATTGTTGTACCATGGTGCTTTACTTTTTTCTCTGACCTTTTTTAATCTAATAGGTGCAACAATATCCAATGTTCCAGAGAGAATGGTGCTCATAGTGCTAGTTAGTTCCTCTAGTTCATCTGTTTGTTTGGGTTCAGGCAGCAGCTGAGACAGATTAGATAAGCAATTTGAGAAATGATCTATGGTGGATGGAAGGATTGTTCTGCCTGGTCGATAACGCGGCGCAGCATGACATTACAGCAGTACGTAATATGCAAGTTACCATGTAATGGTCAGTGACATCATCACTTTGTGGAATGATATCTATATCGGTTGGATCGGTTCGATGTGATATAATTAAATCGAGTGTATGATTAAAACGATGAGTTGGTCCTGTAACGTTTTGCTTGACCCCAAAGGAGTTTAATAAATCCGTAAACGTAGCCCCTAACGCATCATTTGGATTATCTACGTGTATGTTAAAATCTCCAACAATTAATGCTTTATCGACATTAACTAATAGGTCTGAGAGAAAATCTGCAAACTCTTTTAGGAAATCAGCGTAAGGCCCAGGCGGTCTATATACGGTAGCCAAGGCTAGAGATAATAGGGATGTTTTTCTAACATCTAAGAGCGTAACATTTAGTACAAGTACTTCAAACGAAATAAACTTATAACCCGTTTTCTGAGTAACATTGAGAATATCTCTATAGATTGTCGCAACACCACCGCCACGACCAATCAGACGGGGCTCATGCTTATAACAGTATCCAGATGGAGTAGACTCATTTAGACTGAAATAATCATTTGGTTTAAGCCAGGTTTCGAAGCTATTATCTGTGACTATTTCATTTACAATTACTGCCTTAGGTGTGAGTGATCTAATGTTTAGAAGACCTAGCTTTAGAAATTGTTTTTGTTTACTAATAGCAGTATTTTCTGTTTTAACAACAATCAGATTTTTCCTAGATCCTGCAGTAGATTTATTATTTGATCTCACTAAACGAGGAATAGACACAGTTTCTATGCAATGTTCTACACTAGTATTTATATCAGTTAAATTGGTGCAGCAGAGACTATGATTTGGACTTTTGGTTACTGGTCAAATGGTATTTAACATTTTGGAGATGTTATCCATCAGAAGATCCGCTCCGAATCTGCTTGGGTGTAAGCCATCAGCATGGAAAAGCCTAGGACGCTCCCAAAACAGATTCCAATTATTTACAAAGAGCAGTTTCTGCTCATTGCACCATGACATTAACCATTCATTTAGCGCGGGTAATCTGCTAAACTTTTCATGTCCTAGTCGGTACGTGGGAAGCGGTCCTGACACTATGATCGTTGTTTCAGGCGATGTGCTGCGTACCGTATCGATCAGATTCCTGAAGTCTTTCTTCAGAACCTCCGTCTGGCGCAACCTGATGTCGTTCACTCCCGCGTGCAGGACAACAGTTCCGACACGCTCGTCACCGTTCAGGATCTCGGGAACGCGAGCAGCGATTTCAGAAACACGAGCACCAGGAAAGCAGTGACTGTGCACCTTACTTTTACCTAACGTAGCGCGTACGTGCCGAATGATGATCACAGCATCGCGTTCTGTTTCGCGAAGAGGGGAGAAGCGGTTTTGGGTGGATATCTCGAAAACCGGGAGGGGCGGAGAGATTCTTGCTCTGGTCCTGGCCTGCGTCTTCCGCTGCGGAAACACCCAGGCTTCGTGGTGGCGTGTTGGAGCCGGAGTGAACGAGACCATGGCTGATCGCGACCTCGGCGCTCGGGACCTATGTTGAGAAACGCACGGAGTAGACGAAGTCGGAGTCAGCGGGTTAGTAACGTTAATCTCTGATTTGTGTGCATCGGCGCGTGATGTTTCAAGAGCTAAACGCCGGTCTCTCAGCTCGGCTTGTCTCACTAAAAGGTCGTGGATCTGTTTCTCAACAGCTTCCAGCTCAGACTGCAGTCCGTGCAGCTCAAATGTGTCCTCACCTGCACCAAAAGGTAGACTACTTACATCTGATATATTCGCCATTTTAACAGATGGACAGTAAGTTAGCAACGACGCTACCAGTGATGCTATCAATATTAATACTAATTTATGACTGAAGTCTTGGATATAATCCGTCTTTTTAGTGGTACGGGTGTAGAGTAGACGCACGATAGGCGAATTTTTTTTTGTTTGTAAGTGAGTGTGGAGAAGACGCGTTCAGCCGTGATCCACAGGAGTAACCTATAAGAGTATCCGGTGTTGGATCACTAATAGGCTTGAGACGCGTCTGCTCAACAGTCCGCGTTGTAACTATGAGGTTTGAGCAGCAGTGCTTCTCAGTGAGGAAAAGTAGAAAATGTTCGTTGTAAGTGAGTTTAAAGAGAAAATCAAGATTTATAAATCAAATCGATGGAGCTCCAAAGACAACAACGCGTTCAGACGCGACGCATGCGCATTCGATAAAATGTTGTCAGGATAATTCCGGTTCACGTGACTACGCAGAGGCGATAAATAATTATGTATTATACATTTTTAAGGCCAGACAAGTAGTTTGTTGAGGGTTGGTTTGCAAAGAAGGACTACATGCCTGCGCATATATATATTCAAACGCGCATAGACTAAACACGTGATGCGCATGTGCACGTCGTCTGTGTTTTCGCAGGTTTGCATTTTTGAGGTTTGCGCAGAGATAACCTTTGCGTTCTCGAGCCCCAGGCACTGTTTTGTGCGGATGGGCGGCCGGAGAGCGTTAAGGGTTTTCTGTTAGAACGGTGTCGTGTTAGTGGCCAAGTTAATAACTAATGACCTTTGCAACGGAAGTGAATCAATCAATCAAAACTAACTTTTATATATCAAAGAAAAGTTTGATATATAACTAATGACCTTTGCAACGGAAGTGAATCAATCAATCAAAACTAACTTCAGCTAAACCCGCAACTGCGTATCTTAATGAGAGTTTAAAAATTTGTGCTTGATGAAAATTAAGTTTAACATTCTAACAGTTCCAGAGTGTTTTCACTGTTACTGGCTGATTATAGCTGTTTTGCAATTATATTCCTGGTCACCAGGGGGTGATGGCCTCGGGTGAGGGGGTTAGAAAACCCATATAAGCAAGAACAAGTGATCTAGCCTTTAAACCATGTGATGGCTCAACTTGGAAATGTCTCACACTTAAATAAAGAGGGGTTTTGAGTTAAGGCTCAACTTTTAGGTCTTCTTGTGGTCACTAATTGAGGAACAGTGTGTTTGCAATGCTCAATGTAGAACATATATTTCATCAACTGTGTTTGTTTGGTGTGCTACCCATAATCTATGCATTCACTATGGACTTTAGACCAGCATCAAATTTTCTTAGTTTGGAATATGTGGATTATATTTTTTCTTTTCCAACTTTGCCTTTGAGGACTAGTATTTTTGTCTGAGTGAGTTATTTGTTATTTAGTTATTTGGCCAGCAGCCATATCACCCTGTAGCCCAAGACTGGTTGCCCACTGAAGCTAAGCAGGGCTGAGCCTGGTCAGTACCTGGATGGGAGACCTCCTGGGAAAACTAGGTTGCTGCTGGAAGAGGTGTTAGTGAGGCCAGCAGGGGGTGCTCACCCTGTGGTCTGTGTGGGTCCTAATGCCCCAGTATAGTGACGGGGACACTATACTGCCAAAAGAGCACCGTCCTTCAGGTGAGACGTTAAACCGAGGTCCTGACTCTCTGTGGTCATTAAAAATCCCAGGATGTCCTTCGAAAATTTGCCCCTTGGCCTCTGTCTAGCATGGCCTCCTAATCATCCCCATATACTGATTGGCTTCATCACTGTCTCCTCTCCACCAGTAAGCTGGTGTGTGGTGGGCGTTCTGGCGCAATATGGCTGCCGTCGCATCATCCAAGTGGATGCTGCACATTGGTGGTGGTTGAGGAGATTCCCCCATCTATGTAAAGTGCTTTGAGGTCTCAGAAAAAGCTCTATATAAATGTAACGAATTATTATTATTATTATTATTATTTGCTATGACGAGACGGTGGTCGTGACTGAACTAACTTTGAACTGAACTTTTGTGCACAGACAATCTGGATTACAGGTTCCTTATATTCACTACACACACATTATCCATATTCCCTTATTATCATCGTGTTTCTGTGTTTACATTTTATGGACTGAGCTAATATTGAAGGACTTGTTGGGGCTGGTTTTGGGTGATTGTGGGGTATTGTTGCTTCCTGGTGTTGTTGTATTTTGTATTTCATTTCAACTTTTCTTTTTGGTATATATTGTTTTTTTTAACTGGTGTTTGGCTCTATATTTGGATGTGGTTTGAACTGTATATTTGGATGTGGTTCCCCCCTTATTTTCATTTAGTCTTTTATTTCGGACGAGTGTTACAACGAGCTCACATTTCCATCATTATGTTGGAAAAAACTTTCATCAGAATAATTTCTGTTAAAGCTTTTGAGCAATTAATCAATATCTCATGTAGGCTTTTTCAGTGTTTTTTTTATAATGACCACTAGGAGGTGCTCTAGGCATATGTTTTCATTGAATGGTTTTCACTAAGGTGAAAGATGTTGTTGTTGAAAACAAAAGTAAAAGAGTGACACACGTTCATTGCGTTTTACCGTGAAATGAGAGTTTCGTGTCTTTATTAAAACTAACACATTAAAGGTAGTGTAGGCAATTTCAGAGAGGCTAGCAATAGCTAGCTTTAAGAGTGTCTCACTGAAGAGATAAATGTTGTTGAAAACAAAAGTAAAAGAGTGACACACATTCATTGCGTTTTACCGTGAAATGAGAGTTCTGTGTCTTTAATTTCAAAGAGGCTAGCAATAGCTAGCTTTGAGAGCCAGCCTCCTCCAAAAAAATCATGAACGCACACAGCAGAGTCTGCAAAGTGTCATGAGATAAATTACCTCATGTCTCAAAGCACATAACATTACAATAATAATGAGCATAAACAACTTTCAGAGCTCTAGTTGTACCACCTGACTGCTGTAGATTCATTTCGGCATTGATAGTGTTGACATAGAAACGCATAAATCAGAGAAACAGCTCTGGGTAGAATGTCACGGGTTGCCATTTCATAAATATGGTTATTAAAATAAATAAATACAATAAAATATTAAAAATCAAATCAATATATTGTGTTGTGTTGTGTTGAGATTTAATTATGTCATCCAATATCGTGGACTCGCTTTCTCGTTTCATACAAATGCAGCCGCTGCCATTTTGGGACTGTTGTTTGGATCCGATTGTGGATAGGTAGCATTCAGATATTTCATTCAGTACCATTTGCTTGATGATTGGATTCATCAAGCCAGTATGGAGATGAAACTGGTCATAGGGTCTGTGCAGAGGACTTGTCTAGTTCTTGTGGTCTTTGCTGAGGATCAGTGCCGATGGCTGTCGTGTCGACGAGGCCTTCACAGGGTAGAGTCTAGTTGACAGGATCTCTGCTGACATTCAGGGCTGCGTTGTGCAGAGCCTCCATCTGATCTGGATATGGACCGGGCTGACAAAGGAAACCTCGGGATATAATGAGACTAATATTAGCATAGATGCCATTCTTCTTACAATGTAACAAGTACATCGGGTGTTATGGGAAGTGTTCCCAGTTCCGGTTGACTTAATTTATGCAGCCTAACAATCCTTTAACGGATTTAAATTATAGAAATGTGGAAGTGTTATGTGTATACCAGGTTAAAGTGATGAAGCCTTCCTTAGATACATCTGTTTTAAATAATTATCGACCTATCTCTGTGGTTCCTTCTATTTCTAAGGTACTGGAGAAGGCTGTGCTGTGCCAACTTCAGTCATTTTTAAATACGAATCGAATTTTTGAAATGTTTCAGTCTACTTTTAATTAGAGATGCACCAATGTATCGACCAATAATCGGTATCGGCCGATTAAAGCTATTATTTTCGCTATCGGCCATCAGCCTACTGTTTAAAAACAGCCGATGATCAGTGCCGATTATATCCTGTCAATCAAAACGTCAGACTGCAACTCACAGTGTGTGTGAAGAAAATGTCTCTCATGTTGAATTTAGGGCAAGTTAATGCGACTATAACGTTTTAACAGTTAACAAATAGCGATGTTAATGCCAGCTCTATTTGACCCTATAGTTCAAGCCAGGGTTGCCAGAGCTATGGTTTTTCCCTACATCAAACATTATTTGTAGCGCCTCCCGTCCAATAATCGCAAAGATCTTTGTGCTCTTGTTACTTCGGAAACAGTCGAATTCTGTACATTTTATCATGAAATTCAAACAATTAATGGCGTTTTGACGCTCTTAAATGAAAAAGTCTTTTCTTCCACTTTAATACAAATTATATTTAGAAAACCAGTTTTTAAATCTCTATTGAAACCTATTTGTTTTCCTTAGCTTTTAAAACATGTTAATGTCCCTCCTTTGTATGTTTTTATTGTTTTCTTAAATGTTGTTAATGTTGCTTCTTAAGCCGGGGACACACTTAACGTCTGTAAGGCCGATTATGAATGTAATTTGATAATTAGGACTGATCATGTCCAAACGCGCCGAGTCAGAGACAGTTGCATTCAGTCGCTGTTCGCAGGCATTAGTTGTTTACTTTTCTATCTCTGTTTATTTGAGTTTCTACAGCACTTTGGTCAGTCCTGTGGCTGATTTAAATGTGCTTTATAGTCAAGTCAAGTCACCTGCATTTATATAGTGCTTTTAACTATATAAATTGTATCAAAGCAGCTTTACAGTGATAATAGGAAATTAAAGTAACAGAGATTGTTTTGGCTTTACAGCAGAGTCAAAAAAGAGTCAAAGTCAAAGAATATTTTGGCATAAGTTCACTTTGAAATGCATGTATGATTGAGAGGTGAAGGTGTTGGTTATAGCAGTGAATGTAGGGGATATGCCTGCCAAATATTTGTTGAAATAAAGCTTGAGCACCGCCTCGCACCCCACTCATCACTGATGCTCCATCATAACACTGGCCCAGTATACTGTCAGCACTGGATCCTGTTTCAGACAAGTGTTGTCAGATTTCAGTGATGATGTAATCTGCATCAAGCTGCTGGACTTCTAAAACATTTTCAATGTTG
The DNA here is from genome assembly GCA_021464565.1 of Rutilus rutilus. Taxonomy (NCBI): domain Eukaryota; kingdom Metazoa; phylum Chordata; class Actinopteri; order Cypriniformes; family Leuciscidae; genus Rutilus; species Rutilus rutilus. The sequence goes on along the minus strand of JAJAQA010000015.1, from coordinate 34,894,775 downwards.
CACTGATCCCTTGTGCCATCAGTTTTTTAACAGAATGCACCTGAATCAGCAGTGTCATATTTATTTTTTATTTATTTTTTTCAGAACCATTGATGCCAAAATTTCAATCACTTCATTCTGGATGGTTTTGGAAGTGTACTTTGCTTTTTTGTAGGATATTTGATGTAATGTCAGCAAGCTATTTATCTTTTTCCAACGTGTATTTAAACAGCTTGGCAAAAAGCCCAGCAGGCCTATGCAATCCTCCTTATTGTCAAATGTTTCCCGATCCCCATGTAGGGGAAGCTCATTGACTTAACAAAAACCTGCACTGCTTTTTATGTAAAAAACATTATTTTCTATCTGTTGGGTGCCCAGAAAACATGATACGGTCTCCCCAGACACCTGTTGCCGGCAAAACTCTGTCCTTGTGGTCGAGGCTTGTAAATGAGCCTGGCTGCACACTTGTTTTTGAAGACCGTGGTCACATTCTAATGATGCTTTCCAGTTTCTAAAAGCTGTCAAAACGAAAGTGTCATTTTTGAAGAAAGCACCACCAGACACTCAACATGGAAAACAAAAGCATGCATTGCGCTCTACAAAATATTCAAGCCATGGTCATGACTGATACCAAGCGGCCGAAAAGCATCTCTCCCTCCCCTACAAAAAGAGTTTGGGGGTATGATTTCATAACCAGCTGGTGATAAACTCGAGCTCAGCTCATCTATTTCTCTGACCTCATTGCCACAAATGGATGAGATGTTAGCTGTGTCCTAGTGAGCTAAAGGGATTTTCTTTTGTCCTTTCAGAACAAGGAATTTTTACATGTTTTTGTAGGCTACAGAAGTGTGGTAATAAAGTTCACTAATAGTTCAATAAAGTTAATTTATCATATAATTATTACATTGCATCGTTATTCAGCACGTCCGTTAACCTCAAAGGTAGTGAGGTGAATGAGCTACGGCTGTCTCGACAAAAAAAGAAAAAAAGGGGGTTGGGAAGAAAACAGAAAAGAAAAATATTTGGAGTTGAATTGAATATCGCACCAATTTTGTGATTGGCTGTTATGTGGAGTGGGGCAAGCCCCTGATCGGCAATTACCCCCCAGCCCCAGGAGCCAGGCCTATGATGATATGAGAAGGTTTGATCATAAGTGCCTAAACTGGGCAGCTGTGTCATCTGCATATGTAAACCCACATAACAATGAACAAAAACACTGTTTTACTTTCCTCATGTTTAGCTTCAGTCTTCTGAGCCTTAAGGCCTTAATAAACTTCAAGTGAAATCGAAGAACGAACTGATATGATGTAATTTAGAACAAAATCAGGGCAAAACGGAGTTCATTTGGATTTAGTTTTGGGAGTTTGAAACAGCTTGCCAAAGTAAACTTTCCGGAAAAGTTCACAATGGCTGGTAAACACCTTTGTACTACCAAAGTAAAACAAGTCCCAGGCACTCAAAAAAAATCCAAGGAGGAGAAGGAAAAAAGTTAAAAAGCCTTTATTAATAGTGGCTTAAACCATTAAAAATGCCAACATGTTTCGACCAACATGGTCTTCTTCAGGGCAAATTCATACAGAGAATGACAATGACAACAATTTATAAGCAAGTAAAGACCCACCCCTAAACCAAGATAATTGAATTAACCTAATGAGACCCAATGTAATCAATTATCCCAATGAGACAATCAGGTCTACAGGGTAATGGAAGTAACACAGTAGGTGAACCAAACAAAGAAACATGCTATATATCTCAAAAAAACAATATCACTCAGCGAAAACCAAAAAACACAATATGGATCATAAGAAAAAAAAAAAAAAAAAAAAAAAATATATATATATATATATATATATACATACACATACATACATACATATATACATATATACACATATACATATATATATATATATATATATATATATATATATATATATATATACACTCACCTAAAGGATTATTAGGAACACCTGTTCAATTTCTCATTAATGCAATTATCTAATCAACCAATCACATGGCAGTTGCTTCAATGCATTTAGGGGTGTGGTCCTGGTCAAGACAATCTCCTGAACTCCAAACTGAATGTCAGAATGGGAAAGAAAGGTGATTTAAGCAATTTTGAGCGTGGCATGGTTGTTGGTGCCAGACGGCCGGTCTGAGTATTTCACAATCTGCTCAGTTACTGGGATTTTCACGCACAACCATTTCTAGGGTTTACAAAGAATGGTGTGAAAAGGGAAAAACATCCAGTATGCGGCAGTCCTGTGGGCGAAAATGCCTTGTTGATGCTAGAGGTCAGAGGAGAATGGGCCGACTGATTCAAGCTGATAGAAGAGCAACTTTGACTGAAATAACCACTCGTTACAACCAAGGTATGCAGCAAAGCATTTGTGAAGCCAAAACACGCACAACCTTGAGGCGGATGGGCTACAACAGCTGAAGACCCCACCGGGTACCACTCATCTCCACTACAAATAGGAAAAAGAGGCTACAATTTGCACGAGCTTACCAAAATTGGACAGTTGAAGACTGGAAAAATGTTGCCTGGTCTGATGAGTCTTGATTTCTGTTTCGAGACATTCAGATGGTAGAGTCAGAATTTGGCGTAAACAGAATGAGAACATGGATCCATCATGCCTTGTTACCACTGTGCAGGCTGGTGGTGGTGGTGTAATGGTGTGGGGGATGTTTTCTTGGCACACTTTAGGCCCCTTAGTGCCAATTGGGCATCGTTTAAATGCCACGGCCTACCTGAGCATTGTTTCTGACCATCTCCATCCCTTTATGACCACCATGTACCCATCCTCTGATGGCTACTTCCAGCAGGATAATGCACCATGTCACAAAGCTCGAATCATTTCAAATTGGTTTCTTGAACATGACAATGAGTTCACTGTACTAAAATGGCCCCCACAGTCACCAGATCTCAACCCAATAGAGCATCTTTGGGATGTGGTGGAACGGGAGCTTCGTACCCTGGATGTGCATCCCACAAATCTCCATCAACTGCAAGATGCTATCCTATCAATATGGGCCAACATTTCTAAAGAATGCTTTCAGCACCTTGTTGAATCAATGCCACGTAGAATTAAGGCAGTTCTGAAGGCGAAAGGGGGTCAAACACAGTATTAGTATGGTGTTCCTAATAATCCTTTAGGTGAGTGTATATATATACACATATACATATATACATACACATACACACACACACACACACACACACACATACATACACATATACATACATACATATACACATACACATATACACACACACACATACATACACATATATATACACATGTGTATATATATGTGTATGTATGTGTGTGTGTGTATATGTGTATGTGTATATGTATGTATGCAGCTCGAGTTTTTACTAGAACCAGGAAGTATGACCATATTAGCCCGGTTCTGTCAAAACTGCATTGGCTCCCTATTAAACATCGTATATGCTAAATTGTAAAATATTGCTGATTACTTGCAAAGTACTAAATGGTTTGCTCCGCAGGACTTGAGCGAGCTCTTAACGAATTATAGTCTTTCACGTCTATTGCGATCTCAAAACTCTGGCCAGTTGATAATACCTAGAATATCAAAATCGACTGCTGGCGGTAGATCCGTTTCCTATGGGTGGGGTCCAAATCTCATGGGAGACAACTGTGGCGTGACCTGAAAGATTCAAGAACACATCTCTGAAGCTGTGAACCAGGGACTCAAGCTCCTTTCGCTGATTGGCCGCAAGCTGGTTTCCGAGCTCCACCACGGGTTCGTCCTTCTCTGCTAACAGGGCCATGGCTGTGGGGGCTGCGACCCACTGCTTCAAGAGGTTTAACATGATGTTCCTTTACCAGAAGCAGATGTTCCTTTACCAGAGGCATTACTTTGTCAGTTCTCTCCCTCATGTTGTGGACATGCTCAATGACGGTTTGTGTCCAAAGAGCAATTCAAAGGGGGTGAAACCAGTGGAAGCCTGGGGTGCTTCCCTTTTTCCAAAGTGCACATTGAGTTGCATCCGCCCATCCTCAGTGACCACCCTCCACCCTCATTCTATTAAACCACTCCACTAAACCATCAGTCTGGGGGGAGTTTGCCCATTATTTGGGAGATGAAGTGAGTCCCTTGGTCAGTTAGGAGACTTAAAGGTGTATACTGCCACGCACTGACAGCTGACGTAAAATTAAGGATCGGGCTTTGGATAGCCGATACCAATCAGTTAAAAAAAAAAAAAGTTCAATCTGCCCAGATACTGATCCTTTAGATCGGCTCAGGACATCCCTAGCTCATGGAGTTTGTGCACTGGGTATTTTTTACTGCGGATCCCCTTTTACCATCGGTGAGATGGAGGATCACAAAACCACTGTCCACACCGTGCACATCGCCAAATCAGCCATGCCTCTAGCGGAATTAAAGCCAGAGCTCACCGTTAACAAGGAGCCTGAGCCTGCCATGATGCCAGCACCAGACCTGATGCCTGAGCCCAAGAGTCCCTTGTCCTTGAGCCTGACAAAATGTCTGACTAGCTGTGTAAGCCGGCAACATTGTTAGAATATAAGGCAATGGAGTGGAGGTCCAGCCTCTAGTGCCAAGGCTGACGTGAGTGTGCGGACTTTAAACCCCATGAGTGAGGAGTTCAACACCATGCCTTCATCACCCAGCACTATGCCTATTTCATCGCCCAGCATCATGCCTGTTTTGTAGCCGAGCACCATGCCTTATGTTTGCCAGCTCCGCCCGGGTTTGTAGACCATTGTAGACTATCTCGCTGCTGAGTGGTTTGTGTTTGTAGCTCTATTTTGTAGCTCAAATCTCTATTTACTATCATTCCTTGTTGTTTATATTGCTAAATATAACTTAATTATCACCATATATCTGATATTATCTAATATTGCCTATCACATTAATCTGACATCACTAGCTTTTTATCTAAATTGCATTCGTTAGCACAACACGTTAACATTTTGCTAGCCTGTTAACATGTCAGACTTACCGTCTCCCTTCTCTCTCTCACTCCATTTTTTAGAGTCCATCAAACAACTGTGGAAAGTTGGAATCAGTCAACAAATGTGGTGAGTCATGGCATCATCTCCTGTTATTGTCACTTGTACTGCCTGTCACATGTTTAGCGTAGCCTTTTCTGTCACCGGTGAGAATTTCACATGTGATAAATGCATTTAAATAGTTAGGCTGACAGAGAAGATTGCATAATTAGAGACACACATTCAAACTTTAATCAAGGATAGTAAGAACGCAAGGCCTCTATACTGCTTTGGATGTGACAAGCTTAGCGAACCCCCGCACCAGGGCAACTGGGTAACTGTGATGGCATAGTCATGGGACAAAACACCGCTCTTCCATTCTGATTAAAACATCAAACTGGTTTTCTCAAAGTGTTTGCGTTTGTCTCGACAGCTACAAATAAAGCCACGATAAGCTCATGGAGCGAACTTGTCAGTCATCTTGATGAATGACGCAGAGGAAACTCTGACCAATAAGAGGAGAGTTGTACTCGCATGTGATTTGCATAAACACATTTTGGTACGCTTTGAAAGGTTGCCTTGTGAAAGCAAACCGATCCGAGAAAATGCTACATTAGCCGCTTTCCGACCGGAGGAACCTTTTCACAGTTCCTAGAACTATTGGCTAAAGTACCCGGATGTCGGCGTGTTCGCACCGCAGGAACTAGGAACGATTTTAGTTCTAGGAACTCCATTTGTAGGAACTAATTTGGGTCCTACTTCAGAGTAGGGTCTAAACCAGCACTATAGGAACTACCCGTGACGTTAGTGTACGCTAATTGACCGAACGCACGCAGAGCACCAGCACCCGCCATTTTTAAAACAGCTAGAATGTAAACACACAGATTATAGCCTATATTTACTCCAGAAACTAACTATACAAACATGGAAAACAGTGATAGATGGGTCTCTAAACCTTTATGCTGAAGAGAAAATCCAACGCAACTTTGAGGGGACCAAGCCAAACATGATTATGTATTTCTGCTCAGCTAGCAACACTGGACATCAGCCACACGGCATAGGCTAATAACCTTTTTTTCATATACTGTCTACTTTCTATAACAGTTCTATCTAATAAGATATTAAACAGTACTGTTAGACAGATCGCTAACTAATAAACACAGAGAATGCGAGCATTGTTTGCTCTGGCGTTCTCAGCGCCGCCAAAATAAAGGTCCGTCGCGCCGTCAAAATAAAAGTCACCGTGCTTGCGTCACACCCTTACCCCTCCTACCAGTTCCTATGGCCACTTGGCCAGTGCGAACGCAAACAGCAAAACCGAGTTTGGGGGAGAGTAGTTCTTAGAACTGTTTAGAAGTGGACAGTTCCTAGAACTAAGTTCCTGTAACTACTTGGTCGGAAAGCGGCTATTGTAACAAATTAAGTCCCTGTTTCGGAACAAAACAAAGGATCTATAGGTGTGAAAACGCCCTTAGAGTTGTGAACCTTGACTAACTCTGGCTCAGGTCAGGAAGCAGACAGACTGGCTAAACCGACTGTGTGCTAGCTGTCTCACGTCACAGAAGTCCGATAAATCCCAACACAAGACTCTTTCATTTACATATCATCAATAGATATCATCATATTTTTTTTGTATTAGTAAATACAAAAACTCTCAAACCTATTTAAGGGTAAAAATTGTATTGATGTTTAACAAATAAAAAACAGACATAATACAGGTGAACAAATGATCAAAATGAATATTATGGTTTGCTGAATATTAGAAACATGAGCCTCGTCTGAAAAGCAAAGGGAGAGGTGTTGCTGTAATTTATAGTCATATTTTTTTATTTTCAGGAGGTCAGGTTTCAAGTGTAAAGTGACTGTTTTTTCTACTAAGACAGAACATGAGATCAAACACCCTGTAATAAAACAATAAAACTCACAAATCTGGAGAGAAGATCTCAAAGAAAGAGCATAGGACACCGCCTTGCACAAACTTCTCTCCCATCTATGCATCCCCCCTCTTCCTACTACACTCCTTTCACCCTGCCTCAAGTCACTAAAAAGTTCACTAACAATGTCTATATACCACATATGATGTATATTATGAATCTATTGTTTTTTCCCTTTCATCTTTGGTATCATTTTAACACAATTAATACAGCACTCGTTTTTTCCGTCATGACTAACGTTACATTATATGATCACGCTCTTATTCATCCACATGCTTTTAAACCAGTGGTTCTTAATCCGGGTCCTGGGGAACCCGCTCTGCACATTTTGTATGTCTCCTTCATCTGACACACTCAGTTCATTTCTTGGCGCTCTTGCCTAATGAGCTTATGATCTGAATCTTAATCTATATTTAATTAATATGCAGTGAAGACTGTGAAGTGTTTGATAACTTTATTTAATTTCTGTATACATCCTACCCGTTAGACTTACCTGAAAATCTTAAAGCACAAGGTTACATGGGTCAAAAACAACGAAAACAAAAATGTTTTGTGCATTTTGACTGGGCATTGTGGGTAAGTAAAAATCTGAACTGGTCTGACTGGGCCAATAGATTTTCTTTTAACCCTGATATATTGAAGGCCAGGTAAATATGACATTTATGTGAAGATTGTTTTAAGTTCACTTTTTGTGTTATATATTTAAAAGCCTAATACATGTTAAAATTGATAGCTTTTAATTATACTGTAATGCTGAATGGCTATAATGGCTAAAATTAAGAAAAGAAATATATTAAAAACTTGAATGTTAGGTGTGATTAATCGTGATTAATTACAGAAAAACGTGCACATAAATGTGGCTTATAATTTAATTGTGTAATTGGCACAATACATTTTTACCTAACAAATAAAATGTTATATTTGATTGATTCTGTATTCTGTATTCTAGTAGATTAAAGTGGAGTCTGGTGTTACCGCAGATTTTGTGTCCAGGATAGATCAAACTGAAGGCCCATGAATTAATGAAGCATGGCACATCACCTGAGACCATTTTGGTTTGGTTTCCCATATTCTTCAAAATATCTTCTTTTGTGTTCAACAGAAGAAAGAAAGTCATACAGGTTTGGAACAACTTGAAGGGTAACTTGATAGAATTTTCAATTTTGGGCGAACTATCCCTTTAAAGGGCTGTTTGGCTGCATAAATTGGGTCAACCGGAACCAGGAACACTTCCTTTAACACCCATTGTACTTGTTACATCTTAAGAAGAATGCTAATATTAGTCTCTCTGTTAATCCAGAGGTTACCGTTTAGTCAGCCGGATCCGGGGCCGTATTCAGATCAGATGGTGGACCTGCACCTATACACGACCACAACGCATCCCTGAAGTGTCAGCAGAGATTGTGTCAACTAGACTCTCCCCTGTGAAGGCCTCATCGACACGACAGCCATCGGCACTGATCCTCAACAAACCCTTCTCCATACCGGCGTGACTCCGATCTTCAAGCAGATGGAACTGGATAATACTCTGAATGTTCTGATCCAATCCTTCTTCTGACCTGTAATGCTGTCTGGATCATAATCATACACTGTTTGCTCGTTGGCCAGAGGAGAACTGAGCGACTGAGTCTGGGTTCTCCCAAGTTTTTTTTTCTCCATTCTGTCACTGATGGAGTTTGGGTTCCTTTTCACTGTTGCCTTTGACTTGCTGGGGACACTTAATATTCATGTTGTGTATTCACATAATATTTAAATATTGGATGATAGCTTAACTGAGCTGGACGATGACATCACTGTTTTCTGCAGAATTGCTTTATAGATGAAATTAACTAATTTAATTATTGACCTTTAAAAGGGATCTTAACACTGAACTGACACTATTTTCTGTTAGAGTACAGTCGAACTCTGTTTGCATCATTGCATAATTTTTTCTGTTTATCACTGTAAAGCTGCTTTGAAACATCTGTATTGTATAAAGCGCTACATAAATGAAGGTGACTTGACTCCTGCCCTGGTTACTCCTGCCTGCATGTCTGCCCTGGCTTGATTATGTTGTACACCTGATGCTCGTTTCATTGATTAGTTTGTGTATTTAAGCCCTGTGGTTTGTTCTGCTCAGGCTACATTTACACGTGGCCGGCTACTTTCATAAACGGACATTTCACCCTCTCCGTTTTCAAAAATATCATCGTGCACACCTGTCAGTTTTCAGAAAAGTGTTCGTTTACACGAACCCGTGTGTATATATGCCGTCAAAAGCCAAACCTGTAGGTGGCAGTGTAACGAGAAGCTCAAGCCCACGTTAGCCAATCAGAATCCCGAAAATAGCAACAACAGCAACGAATCACTTCCTCTTTCTGGTCGCACTTTTGACGTGTGTAAACGAAGGGCATAAACATAGGGAAATGTCTCAGTTTTTCAAAATAACCATGGGGGCTATTTAAACAGGAGAGGAAGGGCCGTGTCTGAGGAAGGGCCGTGTGTGAGGAAGGGCCGTGTGTGAGGAAGGGCCGTGTGTGAGGAAGGGCCGTGTCTGAGGAAGGGCCGTGTGTGAGGAAGGGCCGTGTGTGAGGAAGGGCCGTGAGAGGCCCGAAACGTCACATAATAAATTATGTAAATGGGAGCTCTTCGGTGTGCGGATCTTTACTTTGGTTTACTTGTATGATATTTTGGATCCAGCACCCGTACTTAAACTGCTCTTGGGGCTATTTAAACGGGGCCTCAGGCCCCGTCCACACGGAGACGCGTTTCGCTGTATACGTATACATTTTTTATCGTATTGGCATTTCGTCCACACGGATCCGGCGTTTTGGGAGACTGAAACCGCTATTTTGTGAAACGATGATGTCATCACATCACGTGTCGGCTGCGTCACACGTAACAGCCACAACAATAATGGCGGACTACATGATTGTGTTCGTGCTGCAGAAGCTTCTAAGCTACTTCTTCTTGGTTCGTTTACAGCGCGCAAGGTTATGCGCATGCTCAAAGTCTTCTTCTCCGTGTATAGTGTATATCTGTGGCAGAATTACAGCGCCCCATACTGGTCTGGCATATATATTACACCATTTTAAGTCCGTTTCAGTGTTTTCGTGTGTACGCAGATATTTCTTGAGACGCCGCCGTGTTTACGGAATTTTTTTTTAGAACGAGGAAAAAAAATGATCGGATAGGGAACGCACCGGCTTCGCGTGGACATGGCCTCAGTTGTCTGTTCTTGCACGTTTTATCGATTGTTCTGTTCCTGTTGCCTGTGATTTTGGAGTATTTTTGTTATCTTTGTTATTTTTATTTATTTATTATTAAAGGCCAACTGCTGCATTTAGACCAGATCTTTTTCATTTCAATCATTCATTCATTTGTTGTGTGAGACTTGCAAAGTACAAATAGTTATTATCAGTTTTTAACCCTAAGTGTAATGCTAAAGTCCTATATTATTTCAACCATGCCACAATATGTTTGTAATTCATGTCAGTTGTATAAATTGTCAATTCTGCCAGTGTCTGCCAGTTTTATGTGCCTTTAAATCACACATTATAATTTAAATGTCATGGACACCCACCAACACCACATTATTCACTCTCAACGTTTTAGTGTGCAATAAAAAAAATCTACAAGATAACAAAAATAAAGCAAAAAAAAAATAAAAAAAATAAATTTGATCCATGTGGTCAAAAGGACTTTCCAGGCATTCTCAAATATTATCTCAGAAAGATCAAACTATTTTTAAAAGGGGGAAATGTCACAGCATACTAGGGGACAAAGGAGAACAAAATTTTGTAGACGTCTAAAAGAGTTTAATTAGAATTCAAGTGATTGCAAACACAACACATTATGAAGCTGATATATTTCACAAAGCTTCTAGTGAAATTTCATTATTTACATGAACACAAGCACAGTTCTGTGATAGTTCTGCTTCCAGGAGAGGATCTGTTTTCTGGCGGTCTTGGAGTCACACAAAAGAAGGGTTTGGGGGGGGGGTGAGTGGCTGTCGACTGATGCGCTGGACTGGAAGAGTCGAGCCCCGGGTGGAGGTGCTCAGACTGGAGGTAATAACGGCTACAGTCTCATTATAGGTCCAGGGCAGCATTATAAATGTGAGCCGGAGCTGCGGCTAGAGCGCATGCGCATGCGCTGTGAGTGATAATTGCAGAGCACAGCGACTGTGTGGAGAGATAGAAGTGCCTTGAGCTACTCTTCTACTCTTCCTGTAATCCCTCATTCAAACAGGCTGACGGACCACACACATATACTCACACTATATAACCTGTCATTGGCACTGGACTCCCGCATTAAGTTACTATCTAAAGTCTTTTCCTTAAGGGAGGGGAAAAATGTAAATTTCATTGGAGTAAAATGTATCTTTTCACTGAAAACAATACCTTTGATGAACCTTCTAAAAAAATGCTGGGTTGTTAAATTTAACCCAACGGTTGGGTCTGTCCATGTAGAAGCATCAGACCAGCATTGCCTGACTTCCACCATTGGGGGTTAGTGTAAACAAGCAGTTCATTAATTCCTCTTTTGAAAGCATTTTATTTTTCTTCTGTGTTTTGTACGGCACACACACAGCAGCACAAGTGTTGATACTAACCCCCCAATGGTGGAAGCCAGAGCACTGCTGGTCTGATGCTTCATCATGGACAGACCCAACTGTTGGGTTAAATTTAACAACCCAGCATTTTTCTCGAGTGTAGCGTTCACAGCTGAATTCAGTTTTCTTCAAAGGTATTGTATTGCTGTTGAAAACTGGTTCCTGTCATTAGTTAAATATGTCACCACAAGGGGGCGCCTATATTACAATATTACAATTCAAATAGAAATAAGCCAATATATACATAAAATACAAAAATAAATGGATATTATTCATAATTATTTTATAAATGAATCAGTTAATTCAAAGGCAAAAAATGAAGAATTCAAAAATGCAAATGAAACATTAAAGTGGCCATAACAGTACCTTTATTTGACCCAAACGTGGGATGAATTTGTTAAGTTAGATTTTATCCCATGTTTTGAGTAATGTAATGACACAATAAAAGAAATTAGGTAAAGTCTACCCAACTTTTCTCAATACATTACAAAACTTAGCACTTTTAGAAAGTGGGTAACATTATCTCTTGATTGTTATTATACATTTAAAATGGAAAAACATGCTCAAAATAAGCGACTTCTGGTTTTGGGGTGTGGGGCATACGCACATCCCGCAGTCTGCATAGGTCACCCCAATATACACCCCTTTGAAAGGGATTTTGTTCCAGGTTTCTTTTATGTTCTGCCAAATGTTTCTAGTCCTTTTCAAAAAAAACAAAAAAACACTCCAACTCCCTCCATCATCTCATCACAGCAAAAATTGTGCTTTTATTGTCCTTGAGCATAAGACACGAAATCTCCAATCACTTTATTTTCCCTGGCTATCTAAAACATATATTTATTTTACTAACATAATTTATGTGCATTGGTGACTATGAACTTTATTATTTAAGAAATGTTTTTAAGCTTGTAATGACATAAAGATGCTGAATCAAATTACAAATTACAAAATAGACACTTTTTTTTTTTTACAGTTACAGTCAGTTTGTAGGTTCAGTAACACATATTAAACGCATACAGCTCTAGTGCGAATTATAGCACCATCTCCAACCAATAACATGAAACGTCAAACATTAAACACTAGCGGATCTTTCACTTTCCTTAAAACACATAAAATAACACTTAATTTCAACAATTACTCATGCATGCCAGGGACTGTACATCACAAGCCTGTGTTGGTATCGTAATGTTGATTCATTCCAATGCAAATGGATTTATTAAACTTCTGTTTTAACAAACTTAAATTGTGCACAACAAAATTAAGTTGTTTATTTTAAAAGTAAAATTATAGCAAATTTAGTCCTTTTTTGTGAAGTCTTATCTATTTAACTTGGACTTTACACAATGTAATTACATTCTCATTTTAAACATAAATTGATTAAGTTGAGTAAGCGTTTAGCAGCCTTTTTCAGAATCAGTACACTGAACACCATTAGTAATGTTCTTCATCAACATGTTGATCATTTCACACACACACACACACACACACACACACACATTTCTCCTCTTCTGTATATTATCTTCTTTGGTAAGTCACTTTGGATAAAAACATCCATATTATATATAAAATTTAACAAATGAATAAAAGTAAATGAGTATGTGTGTGTGAGGACATAAAAAGATAGTGTTTTGATGCTGGTGTTTGGGCCATAAAAAAAAAAAAAAAAAACTCCCCAAATTATTTATTATTAATTCAAAAACAGAAATATCGAATGCTAAGAGAGGGTAAAACATGTGGGCATGTGTGTTTTCCTCACTGTCTTAGGTCGTCTCTTTGCTTTCATTTGAGTGCGAGAGGAAATTGCTGTGCTCATCTGAGCTCTGCTACTATATGGTTTCTATGGCAACCTCTCCAAAATGACGTGCTGTGAATGAGATGTGCTGGTGATTACAGTCTAGGAAGGAAGGCTGATGTTTCTGTTAGTCATCGCCTGTAAAGGGAAGTGTGGAGTGCTCTAATAAAAGCATGCTTCCGGTCTTCATACCAAGGTTCCCTTTCAGTCAGTCGCATTCGACGTTACGTCGGAATGACTGACGTAATGGGATCTCGCCTGAGAGCCCAATCCCCTTCGAGTGTAAACTAATCGAGCCAATGCACATTGGTGTGCGGGATTTGCATCTGGGTATAAATACGGAAGCGGATGCATCACAGCTTCAGCTTTACCCTTCGGAGCCGAGCGGTTTAGGAAGAGGAAGAGTGAAGACTTCGAGTGTCTGCACTGCTGTTGGAGAAGAGGACTTTGGCTTCCAGTGTTGGTGTGACGCTCTGCAGCAGTGGTGGCTGTTATCATACACTGCACTATAATCCTGCATCTCCCCTGTGCGCTTCAGCACTGTAGAAGAGCTATTTCCCTGAAGGAGCAAGCACGGGTGTGACGTTGCGTCTTTTTAAAGATGTCATTAAACCCGTGTGTTTCTGGATGCGGTCGCTACTGGCCCAGCTGACAGTCACGATCGCTGCCTCGTGTGTCTGGGCTTAAAGTCACGTATAGTCATGTACCCACTGCAGGAGGATGACCATCTCTGTGTTGCGGTCGAGACTCGGTTACGTGCAACAGAAGGAAGAAGTGGTGGGCACAGGTGCAGCTAATAAAGCCTGATAGAGTCCTGATTGGCTTGATCGGGTGGGCGGAGCTAGAGGTTAACAGGGAAATGAACAGGCGACGAGAGGGTTGACTCTTGCTTTGCTCCCTACAGCTTAGGGACACAACAACTTCTCAACAATCACAGATTATGTCCATCTGCCAATGTTGCTCATGACCTACTGTAGATGTGCTGTGTTTGACAGAAACCTGGCTAAAACCAGGCGATTACATTACTTTAAAAGAGTCTACCCCCCCAAGATTACTGTTATAAACACGGGGCTCGTCTGAAAGGGAAAGGTAATGCTATCATTTATAGTAATATTTTCAGTATTACTCAGAGGTCATTCTCAACTCTATTGGAGTTAGACAACAAGTGTCAGGACCTACTCATTGTCGTAATCATACTTTAGATCTAATTTTGTCACATGGAATCAATGTTGATGGCACTGAAATTCTGCAGCAGAGCGATGACATCTCAGATCATTATCTAGTCTCGTGTAGGCTTCATTTAGCCAAGACTGCAAACCGTAGAGGTATTTAGCATTTTGTGGAAGGAAAGTATAACTGCATACAGAAAGAACAAACACAATTCCTCAAGGCACAGATCCTCAGCAAATACCACAAGAACCAGACAAGCTCTCCGCACAGACCCTATGGCCAGCTTCATCTCCATACTGGCATGATGAATCCGATTTTCAAGGCAAGGCAAGACAAGGCAAGGCAAGTTTATTTATAATGCACATTTCATACACAATGGCAATTCAAAGTGCTTTACATAGAAGAAATTAAAATAATAAAAGAAATAATTTAGAACAATCTAAAAACAGTTTAGAAAAATAAAATACAGTACAGTACAGTACAAACAGTCGGACGAGCAGCGGCACAGTACTCATTCAGTAAATGCACAGCTAAACAGAAGTGTTTTGAGTCTAGATTTGAATATGACTACTGTAGGAGCACATCTGATCTCCTCTGGAAGCTGGTTCCAGCTGCGGCTGGCATAATAGCTAAAAGCGGACTCGCCATGCTAAGAGTGAACCCTTGGTATTTCTAGTTGATGTGATCCTAATGATCTGAGTGTTCTGTTGGGTTTATATTCAGTGAGCATATCTGCAATATATTGAGGTCCTAGGCCATTGAAGGATTTATATACCAGTAATAATACTTTAAAATCAATCCTAAATTTAACTGGGAGCCAGTGTAAAGACCTGAGGACTGGTGTGATATGTTCATATTTTCTGGTTCTGCTCAGAATCCTGGCGGCAGCGTTCTGTATGAGCTGCAACTGTCTTATGGTCTTTTTGGGAAGGCCAGTGAGGAGTCCATTACAATATTCCACCCTGCTGGTGATGAAAGCATGAACAAGTTTCTCTAAGTCTTGTCTGGAAACAAAGCATCTAATTCTTGCAATATTTCTCAGATGATAGTATGCTGATTTAGTTATTGCTTTGACATGACTACTGAAACTAAGGTCTGACTCTAGTGTCACACCAAGATTCCTGACTTGATGTTTAGTTGTTTGACCCCTAGAGTGAAGGTATGCATTCACCTTGAGAACTTCATCTTTGTTTCCAAACGCAATGACTTCAGTTTTGTCTTTTTTTAATTGAAGAAAGTTTTGACACATCCAACTGTTGACTTCATCAATGCATTGGCACAGGGAGTCAATGGGGATGTAATCGTTAGGCGATAGGGCTAAGTAGAGCTGTGTGTCGTCTGCATAGCTGTGGTAAGAGATCTGGTTCTTTCTCATTATTTGGCTCATTGGGAGCATATACAGGTTGAACAGGAGTGGCGCAATTGAGCCTTGAGGGACTCCGCATGTCATGGATGTCCACTCAGACTTATGGTCTCCTATACTCACATAATAACCTCTCCCATCTAAGTATGACCTGAACCATTTTAGGACTATCCCAGAAAGCCCCACCCAGTTTTCCAGCCTGTCCAGAAGTATGTTATGATCAACAGTGTCAAATGCAGCACTGAGGTCGAGTAGCACCAGCACCGATAATTTGCCTGAATCAGTATTTAAGCGAATATCGTTTATTATCTTTATGAGCGCTGTCTCTGTGCTGTGGTGCGGTCGGAAACCAGATTGAAAATGGTCAAAGGATCCATTCAAGCTCAAGAATTTGTTCAGCTGATTGAAGACAACTTTTTCAATGATCTTGCCTATGAAAGGAAGATTTGAGATCGGTCTATAGTTGCTTAATATGGTCTTATCCAGATTGCTCTTTTTCAGGAGGGGCTTGACAACTGCAGTTTTTAGGGAGTTCGGAAAACTACCAGAGTGAAGTGAGGCATTTACCACTTCTAGAAGATCTGCTTCTAAACTGCTTAACACACTTTTGAAAAAAGATGTGGGAAGTGTGTCAAGAGCGCAGGTTGATGTTTTAAGGTGCTGTACGGTTTCTTCCAAAATTTTACTTTTATTCAAGCAAAATTAACTGGATGAATATTTGAATGCTACCGATCCATAATCCGTAAACTGAGGTAACGAACCCGAGACTACCTGAAGGAGGTGGTCTGAGTTCGCTTGCACCCGAACTGTGCCGCAATTGTCATGAATGTGAAAGCAACATGGACTCGGGTGCGCACTTGTTCAGGAAGTAAAGTAGCCTGTGCATGCGTTTTAGACGATTACGATGTATTTAGTGTTGATGATTTTCCTCGGATACGAGCGAGAGTGAGCCTGCAGTGTATTCGCACATAACGAGTGCAATCAAGGCAGCAAATGAATGGCAATCCAGTGTCTCCTCAAAGGAGTCTCCAGAAGAAAGCTGCCTTCATGCGACACACAGTAAACCCAAGTGTCATTTACTCAGCTGTGCAAAAATAGCACCAAATTAATCAAAAACAATATATTGACCCACATTCTGTTTTCTATCATGTGCTGTGCATGTTTGTGATGATGTAAGATGCATGCAAACAGAATCAGGTTAAGTGTGAAACCAGACCGACGCTGCTGGGTGCAGTCGCACAGCAAACATTCCCAGTGTGAATGTGACTTGACTAAGAGCAAAACATTTATAAAAAAAAAAAGAAAAAAAAAAAGACGTTTCACGTGTCTCACTAATTATGATGTTGTAGAAAATGTATTAGGATATGGATCACACTATCCAAATGCCCAAACTTTTTTCCTCCATTCCATTGTGAAACAAAGTTATGTTTCCAGACTGATACACTGTGGATAATCATTATCTATTGGATAATCACTGTATTTGGCCAGGTGTGCTGATCATGGTGGTCTATACACATTTTCTAAACACGTCAATTTTTCTGAAATTGTCTGTACATCTGTTTGTGGAAACTGCCCATTATTTATTTTTATTATTGTGGTATCATGTTTCAGATTTCTTTAACTATGCTGCAGTTTCAAAATATCTGGCTAAATATCTCTCTCTCTAACACACACACACACACACACACACACACACATTACACACACACACACACACACACACACACACACACACACACACACACACACACACACACACACACACACACACACACACACACACACACACACACACACACACACACTCTCTCTCTCTCTCTCTCTCTCTCTCTCTCTCACTCTCAGAGTCCGGAGAGGCTACTGCTGCAACATGGCCATCTTGTAATAAGAAAATTAATAGAAACGTGTGAATACATTTTCTGAAAGATTTTCAATTTCAGACATTAAACTAACAACATTTGTAAATGTAACTGTTTTACACTGAAATAGTCTTAAAAACAAATTTGCTTTCTTAATTACCTTTCTAGCAGGGATTCTCTTCTATTCTGTAAAATAAAAATCTGACAGGCTAGTGAAAAAACCAATTAACAACAGTGTCATTTGTTTGTACATTTACCTGATTATTTTGTTTTAGACATAAGTCAGATGTTGTTATGGTCCTCCAGCTGTATGTTGGCTGGCGCTGACACCTGTGCTGCCATTGCTCTCCTGATGAGGTGAGATATATCAAAGTATCACCAACATACGAGTGTTAACTCAGAACATAATCTGTCTTTAGGGTTTTTTCCCCATGCTAGATAAACAAACTTCCTCTTAACCTGGGAAAATATTGATTTTAGATACCTTTTAAATATACCTTGTAAACACAGTGAAATATGTATGCATAGCACAACATCTCAGTGCATGCCATTTCCTCAACAGGATCACTCAGCCATAAAGTCTAAGGCTGCCCGAAATCACTCTTGAGTAGGACTGTTCTGAATAAATAATTTCTTCACGACCACTCTCTAAAGGTACTAAAAAGGTACGATTTATATAGTATGAGTGTGTATAGTATGAATGTAATCCGGACATACTACATTTGCCATAGTGTCATCATCATGTGACCTACAGCATCAGTTGCGTCACTTCACTGCCATCCTCAAATCCTCTCCCGTGGCCTCATGGGATAGTAAAGTGTCCATGGAATGCACACTTCAGAATCCAGTAGTAGGTCGTCTAGGTATTTAATGAGTACTGTGAAGTCAGACATACATATTTTGTCACATACTGCTTTTCACCTACTATAGGGAAGTATGCCATTTCGGATCCAGCCTAAATCTCTGGCAGTCTGATTTGTCTCTGTGGTCTCATTTGAGGATTGAGGAACAACCCCGCCACCTAGTGGCTCACTCTGGGTTGGCATTTTATCAGAAATCATCTGCTGTGTTCTCTGTTCCTGATTTGACTGGTTCTGTCTCTGATTGGTTTTGCTGTTCAACTGGATCATCATTTACATTCTCACTGAAGAATTGATTCACAAACCTGGTGTTTCTTTTATATTGTGCTCCACCTGAATCTTCAGTGGTCACAGAATTTCCCATGCCACGTAATGACCAGGAGATAAGGGATCATGATGCTGAGAGCAAAGCTTTACGAAAATCACCGCGAGAATTTACAAAAATCAACCACCGTAATGTGGACTCATGCATTTTCTGTAAAGCTGCTTTGAAACGATGTGTATTGTGAAAAGCACTATACAAATAAATCTGAATTGAACAACAGTAGTATTGTAAAATTCTGGTGAGTTTGCTCCACTACGACGACCCTCGCTGTGAGAAATGCTGCAAGCGGAGTGATACAAATGGAGAAATGGTTCCCGTGTTGATACTACCTCTCAGCCAAAAAACTCAACGAGGCTGGGAAAATGGACTAGTGAGTAGATGTGTTTTCCTGTTCTCCTTACAGAACGAAAATATATCTCTAAGTATTTATGATCAATATATTATATGGTGTAAATATACTGAAATTAACATAATGTGTTTTATAATAAAATATATTGAATAACACATAAGGAATTGCCGCTTTTCATTTATTGGAAAAAGTATTTACAATATATTTACACTGTAAAATGTAATTATTTGAGTGTACTTAGAAAACATGAGGAAAACAATTGCCTTATTTCTCAAGGAAATTTTACTCAAAGTTGTAAGTTGCTAATACAAAGACACACAAAAGAGTACTGGGACAATGATAGACTGCATTTATTTCTATTTATTACAGTTTTTCTCCATTGTTTACACACATTTTCTGAAAGCATGCCTCATATTCTCAGAACTCTACACACAAATCCAAAAACACACACAATGGGCAAAACCCCTCAATTCTCCTCCAAAATTAAACTTTACATTCAAAACAATGTTATTTCTTCTCAAAATGGTATTTTGTTTTCAAATGACACACACAAACCATCATATGAATAGACATTTATAAGAACCAGTTGAACACTGATGTGCTCACTGTAAAACACTATGATGAATGGAAAACACTTCTTCTCATTCATCATAATGATTTAGGCCTTTTTTTGTTCAGTGTTTCACTTTCTACAGACAGTACATACTTACAGTAAGTGTGTTGTAAAATATCTGAGAATATTGTTATTATACTCAGAACACACAAATACACGGGAACGAATATATTTTATTTTTCCCACTGTTACGGCCAGCTCGTTTCGGCCGAACATAAACGAAACAAGTACAAATGAATCGACTTGCAAGATTTTTATTATTACAAAAACTTAACAGAACAAAGTCTAGGGTTCAACAAAAAGGGGAAAATCATAATCCAAATGGGGAATAGGAAAAGGTGGATATGGGTTGTGAATAAACAAAGGCAGTAAAACAAAATGACTCCTTCAGAGGCGGTCAGTCCCCTGGATGAAGAAGCCAGGTGGAGAGGGAAAAGCCAGGGTTTTATCCCCTCCATCATTAAGAGGCAACCAGGTAGCAGGGGTGTGTAATCTCCCACGCCCTTCCTGAAAGACATTGCCCCCAGCAGGCGAACAAATGAAGTGCGGGGTCGTAACACCTCCCTCCTCAAAAAAGATTTGGCACAAATCTAAAAAGAAGGAAAAACAGTTACACACTGCCCAACAACAGATACAAAGAATATTTTAGATTTTCCAGAAGAAACGTCTTCTGCCCCTCTTCATTCTTCATCACCTCTGGGCCCTAGAGGCGGATAGGAAAAAGAAAGCGAGAACAGGCAACGCAGAAACGATATTATATTCTAGAAAGGGCATCAGCTATAACCTTATCTTTTCCTCTGATGTGCTTAATTTCGAGGTGGAAAGGTAACAGTCCGACTTTGTCACAGAATTAAGTTTTCGATAATCTGTGCAGAATCGATATGAGCCGTCAGGTTTATTTACTAAGACGCAAGGAGAACTCCATGAACTGAAACTAGATTCAGCCAGATTGTAAGTAAGCAAATAGTTCACCTCTTGTCTTAGCAAATCTCTTTTGAAAGGATTGACTCGATAGGCGTTCTGTTTAACTGGACATGAAGTTCCTATGTCAATGTCATGTTCTATGACAGAAGTACGACCAGGAACATCAAGAAAAAGAGAGGGAAATGACATCACCAACTCAGTGACATCACTCCTCTCTTTCTCTGTCAGATAGGAAAGATGAGAGGACAGCTTAAGAAGAATCTCAGAATTTTTAAGTCGCCCGTCGACTTTCTCTTGAGAAAGAAAACTTCCATCCTCATCAGCATTCTCTAAAGAATCCTCACCCGTTTTGTAAAAGAGGGGAGACGATTCTGAAAAAGAGTCACGAGAGTTAACCACATTCACAGTAACAGAACAAACAGGAGCTATATACAATTTCAATAAGTTGCTGTGACAAACTTGTACTTTTTTTCTCCGGTCGGGAGTGTTCAACAGATAATTATTATCTGAAAGACGTTGAGCTACACTGTAGGGTCCTGTGAACTTAGCCTGAAATGGGTTGGCAGGTAGAGGCAACAAAGCCAGTACTTTATCACCGACCTGAAACTCTCTCAGCTTAGCTTTCCTGTCGAAATATTGTTGCATTTTTGTTTGAGACTTACGCAACTTCTTTTTAGCGAGAGCTCGTGCTTCATACAACCTACGCCGGAATCCACTCACATAATCTGAAATGTTTTCAGAAGGTTTAGACATTCGCCACTCATCAGCTAACACAGCCGTAGGTCCTCGCACTACATGTCCGAACACTAATTCATTTGGGCTAAACCCAAGACTTTCTTGGATTACCTCACGTATCGCTAATAACATCCATGGCAGACCTTCTTCCCAATCCGCATCGAGTTCCACACAATATGACCTCAAAAGGGACTTCAGGGTTTGATGAAACCTCTCAAGAACTCCTTGACTCTGCGGATGATAGGCACTAGAAATATTGTGGTTTACTCGAAGCTGACGCAGGGCTTTTGAGAACTGTTTTGACATGAAGTTTGAACCCTGATCGGATTGAATAACTTTGGGAATTCCGAAGGTCGACATAAAATTAGTGAGGGCCTTCAAGACAGATTTGGTAGTGATGGACCTTAACGGATAAGCAGAAGGATAACGAGTAGTCTGGCACATAACAGTTAAAAGATATTGGTGACCAGTCTTAGACCGGGGCAAAGGACCAACACAGTCAACTATCAAATGCTCGAAAGGAGTGGAGACGACAGAAATAGGCTGCAACGGAGCAACAGGCACTTTTTGATTTGGCTTACCGGTGATCTGGCATGTATGACAAGATCGAACATGTTTTGCCACATCTCGTTTTACCTTAGGCCAATAGAACTGTCGCAAGACACGATCGTACGTTTTACGAACTCCAGTATGACCAGCAAGTCCTTGATGAGCCAAATGCAACACAGAGTCTCTCACTGTGAAAGGAAGCACAATCTGAGTTTTAGGTTCCAGAGAAACATCTTTATGCAGGACCACTGTCCGACAAAGCAGACCATCTTCAAGAAAGTACGAAGAGGACAGAGGATCAGAACACTTCTTAGACTCTACTGCAGAAAATAAAGGTTTAAGAGTGTCATCGCTCTGTTGAGCTCTAATTAAATCCTCCCGAGAAATCTGTAACAAAGAAGTTAGAGAACAGTCATCAACATCAGAGAGATCAACATTGGTTTTCTCAGGAGTGGACAGAACCTCAGACGTATCAGCAGATTCACTTTGTAGTACTGTTGAATCTTTCTGATCAGAAGACAACGAAGGACAGGACTTCAGGTCTCTTTGCTCAAGACATTTAGACACATCAGATTCTGGCTTACCTGTATTAACAGTGTAAAAGAAAGTGTCATGCAGTGGAACTTCAACTTGGTTTTCAGACAGGGGTTTAGCCATTGATCGAGTAACTGCACAAGCTGGAAACAAATCAGGAAATTCTCTACAATTATCAACATCAGATTTCCTAGGTGTAGATGCTATTATGGGCGGAGCTGCCACATCACTCCGTCCCCAAACATTCCCACCAGCTAAATCATTTCCCAGAATAAATGTAATCCCAGGGACTGGAAGTGCAGAACGAACACCAACTACTACATCCCCAGATACAATGGCAGAGGAAAGATGGATTTGATGCAAAGGCACTTCAACAAACCCCATCTCAAAACCTTGCACCAATACATGAGTTCCAGTAGCGGTTTCAGAAGTCAAAGGCAAAATTCCTTCTAAAAGAAACGACTGCGCGGCTCCCGTATCTCGAAGAAGACGCACTGGCACCTTTTCGGTTGAACCAGGCATTGACACATTTCCCTCAGTGATAAAAGGTGTATAATCAACGGAAGAAGTCATACACTGATCAACAAGTTTATCACTAACACCAGATAAATAACGATCTTTCTCATCACGAGTATCAACAGTGAAAGGTGAAGTAGAAACTAAAGCAACAGGTTTCGACAATCTCTCTTTCTTCTTGAGAATTAGACAGTCAGATATTTTATGACCAGGCTTTTTACAATAAAAGCAAACCATGTCTCGTGAGAGTGCAGGTTTACTAACATGTTCAGCAACTGTCGCCTTAATATTCCTACTCATCACAGGAGACTTTGTCTTCGGTTGAAAGAAAAACTTAGATTTACTCATGTCGCTGGTTTTAAGACTGACTGAACTGAATGACCCACGATGGGTTAACACAAACTCATCAGCCATAATAGCAGCTTCCGAAAGTGTATCAACCTTGTGTTCAGTGAGATACGTAGCTACAGCATGAGGAACACAATGTTTAAACTCCTCTAAGAGCACTAATTCTCTTAACTGCTCTTTAGTTGTAACTTTCATTGAAGTGCACCAACGATCAAATAAATTCTCTTTTTCTCTTGCGAATTCTACATGAGTACATTCGTCAGTTTTACTCAAACTCCTAAATTTTTGACGATATGCCTCAGGCACAAGTTCATATGCATGTAACACAGCAGATTTCACCGTATCATACTCACCACTCTGTTCCAGTGAGAGTGCAGAATAAACTTCCTGTGCTTTACCTGTGAAGACACACTGTAACAATAAAGTCCAAAAGCTTTTCGGCCATTTCATGGATAAAGCAACACGTTCAAAGTGATAGAAATATTTGTCCACTTCTTTTTCAGAAAATGGCGGCACTAATCTCATATTTCTGTGAACATCAAACACAGGTTCACCTGTATTCGCATGCTGTTGTAGAACAGGAGGCACATTCGCTTGTGAAACTTCAGCTGTCTTTGCTGCTAATTCTAACTCCAACTTTTTTATCTGAAACGCTCTCTCTTCTCGTTCCTTCTCTATCTGAAACGCTCTCTCTTCTCGTTCCCTCTCTATCTCAAGCTCCATTCTTCGCATAGCTAACTGATGATCTAATTTTCTCCCTTCAAATTCTCTTTCTACCGCTCGCTCTTTCATAGCGCGATCGTCACGTTCAGCACGAACTTTCGTGGCCTCTAAACACAATTGCTTCTCTTGAAAAGACAATTCTGGAAATTTTGTCTCACTTTCACTATAAACATCAGCAGGAGTAGACACAAACGATTCACTCTGAGTGATTAACTCAGTGCTTACCTCTATAACTCCTCTATCAACAAGTGAGCGCTTCAAAGTAGTCACGATAGTTTCCTTCAGCCTCTTTTCTTGAGAAGTAAGATCGACACTGAAGCGTTCGGCAATTTGTACTAACTGCTCCTTTGTACAACTCTCAAGCAAAGCTTCTGACGGACACGCAAAGAAATCTTCGACCACCGAAGACATTTTGTTCGTATATGTATACGCACAATAACACAAACGAAACTACTACACGTGAGACGCTGTTTACCTGAAATACAACTCCCATAAGCCACTGCTTCAAAAAGGAACTACGTCACCATATTACGCAACCTATGCTCATTCACAAAAATTCCGAAGACTTCCCACAAGTCAAAACACAGTGTAAGCGCGAGAATAAACCGCACTATACACACGAACTGCTTACCTTCACTTATTTTTGTTGAATGGATTTACCGTTTACAATATGAGAAAACTCCAGCTCCTAACTCAGAAAAACACTAACTAAATCCTACCTGGTCTTCAGAGATGTACCGGGCTCGGGGCGGCATTAAACGCTGAGCTCCGCGACAATCAGTCAGACTGAAAGTCCGGAAGCGTACCCCCAACAGAGAGTGAATCTCCACCCAGGATAACCTCCAAAAACAAGAAAGGCAAAATAACAAAACAAAACAACAAACAGTGCTCCGTTGGAAGGAATGTTTTCACAATCCAGCTGGAAACACACTAACTAACCAGAGTTCTCATTTATAAAAGGTAATCATTCACAAAAACATACACACATACAACCCATACTTACCCACGTTTCCTACCCCAATAGGATCGCGGACGAGACTCCCAATTTATGTTACGGCCAGCTCGTTTCGGCCGAACATAAACGAAACAAGTACAAATGAATCGACTTGCAAGATTTTTATTATTACAAAAACTTAACAGAACAAAGTCTAGGGTTCAACAAAAAGGGGAAAATCATAATCCAAATGGGGAATAGGAAAAGGTGGATATGGGTTGTGAATAAACAAAGGCAGTAAAACAAAATGACTCCTTCAGAGGCGGTCAGTCCCCTGGATGAAGAAGCCAGGTGGAGAGGGAAAAGCCAGGGTTTTATCCCCTCCATCATTAAGAGGCAACCAGGTAGCAGGGGTGTGTAATCTCCCACGCCCTTCCTGAAAGACATTGCCCCCAGCAGGCGAACAAATGAAGTGCGGGGTCGTAACACCACAAAAACATTGTACACAGTGTACATCCCAACCAACACAAAGTAGGACATACAGTGGTCTACATACAAAACAACAGAAGAATTTACTGTATACAGTTACAGTAAAAAAACACTATGCTGCATCCTTTCTTCTGTTGCGGTCTGGCCACAGCACCTCATCCACATCACAAGCAATGTTTTCCCTGGCCAAGCAGCGGGGGAATATCGCCTAGCATGGCGATTCCAGCCATGAAAAGCATCAGCTGCTATATCCCCACATGCGTCCTCCATAGCTTGGAGAAGAGGTATACGCGTTTGTGGATTTCGGTCATACACTTTCCATCTCCAGGCAGAAAAAAATTAATCAATAGGATTGAGGAATGGAGAATATGGAGGGAGATAAACAACTAAAAAGCGTGGGTGGGCAGTGAACCAGTTACGAACCAGAGCAGCCCTGTGGAAACTTACGTTGTCCCAAATGACAACGTACCTGAGCTGCTCTGGGCCATCTACCTGATCTGGTGGAATGAGTGTGTTGTGTAGGGTGTCCAGGAATGTGATCAGATGGGCGGTGTTGTAGGGGCCAAGGGTAGCATGGTGATGGATGACGTCGTGATGGGTAATCGCTGCACACATTGTGATGTTCCCTCCGCGCTGGCCAGGGACTTCAACAATGGCACGCTGGCCGATTATATTCCTTCCCCTCTTTCGTCTTTTTGTGAGGTTGAACCCAACCTCATCAATGAAGATGAACTGGTGCTCCACTGCAGCCACCTCTAGCTCAAGGACTCTCTGAAACACACATGACAATATCAGAAATAGACATGGAGTGGTCACTATTGTGAAGCACAATCATTATGATTAC
Organism: Rutilus rutilus; assembly: GCA_021464565.1. Lineage (NCBI taxonomy): Eukaryota > Metazoa > Chordata > Actinopteri > Cypriniformes > Leuciscidae > Rutilus > Rutilus rutilus. The sequence continues at coordinate 34,868,362 of JAJAQA010000015.1, read as the reverse complement.
AATATTGAAATATGTATAATTTACTGTATACAGTGTTGGGAGTATGCATCAATTGTGGGACTCACTTGCACATAGTTATGTCGCAATTCTTTGACTCTTTCTGAATTGCGTTCAAATGGCACCCTGTAAACCTGCTTCATCCTGAGATGATTTCTGTGCAAGACACGGTCCAGTGTTGATAAGCTTACCCTATCAATATTTTGAAATATGTCATTGTTATTATCTTTCTTTGTATTTGCCGTAATGTTATGGCGTTGTTTTCTAGGACCATGTTAATGATTTGAGTTTCCTGTTCAGGAGACAGAACACGTTCCCGACCGCCTTGTGTTGGTAATCTTTCAGTTCTGCCAAACAAATAGTAAAATACTGTAAATACAAAGTAGGTATACATTTCCTATATACATGAAGCATACTTTACAGTATTTTTACAGTCCTACAGAACAGTCCACAGGCAATACTGTACTACTGTACTCATTGAGTACTGTATTGATATGTAGTACTGCAATTTTCTAGTGAGAGTAGATTTCTTACCTATTCTCATTTCGGAAATATGCATACACTTTCAGATCAGGGGGAACACACTAGTCTACTTTATATAAAACACTGCAGTCTTTGATTTTCACTGTTTATTCAGAAGGCATATTTTCAGGAGGCACATTTTCAAACAACCAAAAAAGCAAATAGGCCTACTCAATATTGTATATTGCAGTAACATGAATTCAGATAAAGCAAAAAATAAATAAATAATAATAATAGAAAAAACACTATACTGTAAACACAGAAAATCATGGCAATTGTGCATACGTGGGCTCATGGATCCTGCCGTCTGTTGGGGTCTGGCCACAGGACCTCATCGACATCGCAAGCAATGTCTTCTCCCGCTAGGCACCGGGGAAAATATCCCCTTGCATGTCGAAACCATCCATGGATTGCTGTCACCTGAATGTCGCCGCAGGCCTGTTCCATTGCCTGCAGAAGAGGCATGCGGGCATGTGGTTGGCGGTCATATACACGCCATCTCCAAGCCGAAAAGAGTTCCTCTATAGTGTTTAAAAATGGTTATACTGTAAGTAATCATGGCAGGGGCGTAGCACAAGATCCCGGGCCCTATGTATAGGCAGTCCTGATGGGCCCCCATGTTCCAAATAAAATATATTCCAGACTTTTCAAGGGCCCTCTCTCCCCTTGGGGCCCTGGTAATCAGTACTGGTTTTACCCCCAGTCCGACACCCCTGAATCATGGTATGTTTCACAAAAACTACCACTTTGGCTGCAAAAGGAGCATTAGCACCCTGCAATATCCTGTACACGTGATGTGGTAATGGGATATACTGTAGTACAGTGCTGTAAATACCATCTGAGTAGAGTAGAAGGTAGAGAGGTGAAGACATACCTGTTTTCTAGTTGGAATGTTCTTATTACAGATGCCACTGTGAAGCGGCTTAGATGTGGGTGGACTCTCTGCCCAGCTTCCCTCATAGTCAGGCCATGGTTGATGACATGGTCCACCAAAGTTGCTCTTATATCATCAGAAATAGGGGTCCGTGCATGGCCTCTTCGACCTTGACCTTGACCTTGACCTTGTCCTCCTCCTCCTCCTTTTTGTAGCTGGCTGATTAGTGTTCAGTTTTGCAAGTAAGTGCCTTCAGGTGTGTATTTGAGTGGTTGCAATTACCCGATGTGTTTTGTATTTTGGATACATGTGTTTTCCAAATGGCACCCTGAGATTTCATTTCTGAACGAAGTGTCTTATGTATGAAATAGAGTGTAGTATGCAGGACCAAGTGTGTTGCATAAAGGAGTAAGTGTGTTGCAGAATTGCAACTAGAGTGCAAAGCAGCGCTTTTGTTTAAGGTATGGGTACATGTGTTGGAGGTATGGTAACAAAAGCTTCAAGTTGTGTTACTTTAGTCTAAGCATGGGTCTATAGTGTTCAAGCAACGGGCAAAAACTGTAATTATAATCTCATCCTAAAATTTGTCACTGATTAAAAGTGTGTTAAGTGTATTTTTGATATTGTATAATAAACATTGTGAAACTATGAAGAGAGATCCAACACTGTTATGGTAAACAGATAAACTTCTGAACTATTTAAGACAGACATCAAGAATCAAGAATCAGCATATTAATCTCAACAACGGTCACACTCACATGCTTCACGCTGCAATGCATTCTGGGCACCACCGTAGTATAAATCTCCTCCTTGGTTCACCAAAATGCATCGCAGCATGAAGCATGTCACCATTGTTGAGATGCATCTGCTGATTCTTGATGTCTGTGTCTGGTTAGTAATAAGTGAAGCTGGTAATGCTGTTTGTGGAGGTGTTTAATCCTCCTCTGCTGAGATCTTCACAGATTTAATGTCTTCTTTTATTCTCAGTTGATTTCATCTGAGGCTGTGGCTGAAGTCAGTTGTTCACAGTAAAATCTCACAGTAAAATGTACTAAACAAAAAAAGTAAAAGTATGTGAATTACTTTATGTGATTTTTATGTGCACTTAATGATATAGTGGAGATCTGTTAGTGTTTAATGTTCTGATGGGATGTAAAGTGTTTCTGTATTGTCTGTCTGTGGGTCATCATTGAGCTGGAGAGTAGAGCCTGAGCTTCAGTCCAGGATGAGCAGAGAAACACTGATGATATGCTGTGTGTTGCTTGATTTAAAATACAGTAACTGTGTAGTTGCTGATGCATTGAAGTTCTTCAACTCATTCATGTGTGCTGTTGTTATCTAGGATTTAGTTAAATTTATGTTAGTAAACTCATAAAGTCTTTTTTTTTTTGGACTGAAATGTAATAAGCTCACAGTATACATATTTAATGGCAATTGACCAATCAATTTCCTCAAATGAAATGAGTTATCTCAGGTTTCAATTCAGTGCATTATTACAGTTTTTTTTCAACTGCTTACACACAAAATCCTTACTTGTCACACAATTTCTGAAACCTGACACTCAAACACCATAACCACACACCAAATCTGCAAAACCATACACCAATTCATGGCCTTCGACTCAGTTTTCAATTTCATAAAACACTTTTTGCAAACCACAACACACAATTCTCTATGTAACACACAAATCTAGGAAGTATCTTGATTTCCTTTTTCAAACACAACCCCTCAAAATGCCACAGTAATTCATCAGAGCCTCACACACACACACACACACACACACACACACACACACACACACACACACACACACACACACACACACACACACTCCTCACATGTGCAAACACTCATTGCTTTAGAATAGGCCTATAAAAGGCCAAAGGTCGAGTTATAGGTTTTTGGGACTGTGTAATACTGTAATTCACAACCACAAATGCTTACAGTAAAAAAAAGTAATAGTTTTGTTTCAGTCTTGCTTTCATGTTTACCGTGAAGTTTTCAACATCTCTCTGCCAATTACTTTCAGTCTTGTACAAAAATGTACATAGAAGCTCATGAAAGAAGAGCTTTAGGTTTTTAATGACTGTGTGCATATGATATATCCAAAATATAATACCATGGCAAAGGTGTTTGCAATGTAAGACAAATGTTTGATTTTGAGATGTGTTTGTGATATTTTGAATGCAGTGCTTCATTTTGCAAGAGATGTGAGGCGTTTTGCATTTTGTGTGTGCAATTCTTGGATTTGTGTGTAAAGTTTTGGAAAAAAGAGGCAAAGTTTTGAAAATGTGTGTAAGCAGCTGAAAAAAACTGTAATAACAGTAACACACTGTAAAGATTACATTAAAGAACTGTAAATTCACAGCTGCTCTTGTTTTGCTGCTTTTTCAGGTGTGCTGTATAATTTTACAGTATAATTGTAGTTTATGATTTACAGTACTCTTATAAATATTCGTTTAAATCCCTGGGATCGATGCAGAAACGACCTTGTGTGGAGACCATTGAGGACACACACTCTGTGTAATGACTCCCAGTCTTGTCATGTTTTTCAGTTCAGCCTCTACTTTATCACGCATTGCCACAGGTATTCGACGAGGGAGCCGGACACCTGGAGTGACGTCTGGGTTGATCTTCATTGGGTACGTCACAGGTAGGGTGCCCAGCTCATCATCAAACGGGTCAACATATTCTGTGAACATTTCTTGTGGCAAGCTTATATTTTTATTGAAATCAATTCCATGCACTTCTTTTTTGAGGGGTATCAAGTTTATTTTTAGACAGTCTGGCAGGCCCAGCAATGATTTTACATTTGTATCAACCGCATGAATTTGCAACAGGTTCGTTTGCTGGTCAGACGCTGCAGCATCACAGTTCCTTTTGTTTCAATCGCTGTGCCTCCATAAGCCACTAATGTTGCTTTTGACTTCTGATGAATTCTCTCTTCTTTCCAAACTGCTTGATACAAGTGGAGATGACATTGCACTTTGCTCCTGTATCAATTCTACAATCGAGGGGATTGCCATCTACTGTTAGGCTACAATGAATTTCGTGCTTGTGGTGATTGACTGCATCAATGTCACTGCCCGTCAATGTGAAATGATTCTTCACTGCTGTCTTTGTTCGTGTCAGTGATCTGACAGACGGATTTAAAATTGTCTTTTGATACAGATCTGCACTAGGACTTTTTACAACTTTTACAAACCTTTTACATCAATGACATTAGCTGCGTTTCCATTACCCTTCAAATTGCGCAAATTGAAATTGCGAATTGAAAATACGCTCAATGGAAACACGTCAATTTCGCAAAAACTCCCATTTATCGCAAAAAAGTTTTTCCGCTCGCATGAGGAGGTTTTTCAGGCAAGGAATATTTCGCAAAACTGCAATGGAAACAGTTTTTGCGCATTTACAGGTCACCTGACTTAGTGTGTTTGGACAGAATACGAGACAGAGCTCTTTATCAAATTCATATAAGACAAAAGAATGACAGAAATACTGGATTCTAAACCTCAAATAAATGCCACAATCAAGATATGAGGGAGAAACACCCAGAAACACCTCATATGAGCCGCTCACAAGTATAATAAGGGTCTTTCCTTCCATTAATGCTTGGAGAACACGCCTACGTTTCCTTCCATTAATAATAATAATAATGTCTAGTGCGGTGGCTGTGATATAAATAAACTTACCAACATCTGTTGCCATGATTTTTGGAATGACTTATCGTGAGATGAAAAAATTATGTTTTAGTCGCGTAACATCAGTTAATGGAAACGCCGTCATTTCACAATAGTTTTTTATCGATATTTAGAAAAAAATCGCAAATCGTTTTGCGCAAATCTTTAATGGAAACGTGCCTACTGTTGTCCAAAAGCCTTGCGTAGATCACGCTTTGCTGGATTTTTACAGTTAGCAATGTTCTTTGTCCCGACGGCTCACAGGCCCACTGCGCGGCGCAGCTCCTTAGGTTATTTTACTGATGCTATTTTACTGATTTTTAATGAGTTAAATCACTTTCTCTGAGCAACACTCTTCTCACGCCATCATCTTCTATGCCACACACCAGTCTGTCTCTGATTAATTCGTCTGTGCGGCACCAAAGTTACACATTTCCTCTTTATTTCTCAGCGTCCTCAGGTAAGCCTTGAAGGTTTCTCATGGTTTTTAATTTCTGGTGTTAAACGAACGTCTCTCCATTGTCATGTTTGTCTCCAGCATCCTTCTCTGAATCTCTGGATCCTCTCTTGACTCCACTGGTGTAATCACATCTTGCCCATTAGCACCCAGTATCGCCGGAGCATATGTGAATGAACGCTCTCTTTCAATCTCCGATGGTCCCGCAAGATTGAGGAGTATGTAGGCTTTAGTTTTATCTGGCTTTTCGCTGTCAAATTTGTTCAAATTGTTCACCAGTTTTCTGCCATGTTGCCTTTGAAGATCAGCGGGTCTGGCCATTGTGTCCTCTTCTATTCTCTTCCTTTATTGATTATTTTAACTTCTGACACCATATAGTTCCTTAAACACATCTCAAGGAGAAGTGTGTCTTAACTAACTGGATGGCACATCATCAGTTATCTACACTGATAGTTTGCCCTTCCATTCTTGACTGAACCCCTATCATGACTATATCTGTTTTATCAGGGCTGTGACTGTGATGGGCCATCCCGCACTCAGAGGGGCCGGAGGGAACAGGCTGTCCCGTTCTCCTGCTATAAAGCTCCGTGTCCTGCACTAGTGCCACTTCATCTGTTCATCTGATCTCCTCACAATGAACGATATCTACAAAGCAGCGGTGAGTCTATACAGTTTTTCATAGAACTTTCTTGGATTGAGTAAAACAATGCATTCAATCTAGACGTCCTAGTGTTAGTGTTGAAATACTTCAGGCATTCAAAATACTTATACTTTTTAATGAATAGTTGTGACTACAGTTATATAATACATTGTAGTTGCACTTCTAAAGAGTGTGGTATTTCATTTGTTGTCTTGACGCTTTCAGACATCTGTGCTAGTCTTTAAACTCTATAGGCTAATTGAGTGAAATCAATTAATCAGAATTGCCTTTATGTAAGTCATATTCAGATGAATCTCTTTTACTTTGCTTTGTCTGTCGATTTTTGAACTAAATTGTCAGAACACAATTTTAATAGAATGGTTGATTTAGTATTTTACATTAATGACACATAAAAAGTATATCATCATCCTAAACATGCTAAATTTAAATCTTAATATGTTACAATTTAAAAGTAAAGGCACACTGATGGACTTAAGAGGGACATCTTCCCATCTTACCCTACTGTAACACATGACATTTGGTGTCGATCATGTGCACTCTACCATCTAAATGTAGCCGTGCATAACCATAAATATTTATTACAGCTGTGGTTAAAAAATATTCATGAAAACATACTCATCATAAGGAGTATTATAAGGCTTCATAAACACATTCATAGAAAAAGTGACTCAGTAATATCTTAGGCCATTACCGTATATAAGGATTTATACAACTATTGATGTTCAAAATAAAATACAACATAGTTTCTATTGCAGCAACAATGACTGGGAATCATATTATAATGTGCATGAATTAGGCATCACTCAAGCAGCCAGCATGATGTCGTAAGCTAAAAAAGACAGCTCAAAATACCTTGACTCTTGAGCATTATCAGAGTTAGATAGGAGCCACTCGAGAGGCCAGAGACACTATCCTTCATGACTACACATGGAGCACCACCTCCCCCCCATGGCTAATTCTGGCATGCTTTGCTCAGCTGTGCATGTGTGTCTGCGAGCTGGAAGAGCAGGCGCTTAAGATAAAACACTTCAGATTCCAGAACTGTGTGTGTGTGTGAGAGAGAGAGAGAGAGAGAGAGAGAGAGAGAGAGAGAGAGAGAGAGAGAGAGAGAGAGAGAGAGAGAGAGAGAGAGAGAGAGAGAGAGAGAGAGAGAGAGAGAGAATACGACTTTATTACAATTTTTCACATGAACCATTTTTTCAACAAAGCAACATTTACCATTTTACATTTACCTTTTATACCACAAAGAAACACAAAATAAAACAAAAAAAACTTTCTACATTAGCAGAAGAGAAAAAAATGTTATTTTTCCATCAATAACAGAGCACAGAGCCTCATTCTTACACCATTTCATTTCAAATGTGATAACGTCATCCATGGAACTATAAAAACGAAAATCAATGAGTATTCTGGATTTAACTGTGGCTAAAAACAGAATATTAATATCTTGATCTGCACCCATTTCTATCTTGTTTTTGCTACTCATATAGATTGCCAGCTTTGCTTGACCTATAAGAACATTTTAACATACTGACAAATAAACCTATTTCTTCTAACATATTTAAAACCAACAATAAATATGTCTATAGAAAAAGATTCATTAAAACTAAAAAATAAATTATGTAATAAACTAAACAACCTTTTCAGTCTAAAACAATCCATATAAGCATGAAAAACAGTTTCTCTCTTTAAACAAAAGGGCATTCTGTAGTGACATCAGGGATTAGACCTGAAATAAAAGCATTGACTGCTATTGCACCATGTAAAAGTCTCCATTGTATGTCCCCAGCTCTTTTACTTAAAGGTGGCTTATACAGGGATCTCCATTCTGGTTTATCATCATCACATAGTTTTAAAACATTACGCCATGGTGTATCAACCCTCTTATCAAGTACTTTTTTGTTAAAAACAAGAACACAAGCTTTATAAAAAAATGTACCAGTACTTGAAAAAAAATTAAGACATAGGGATTTTCCAGAGCTAAAAAACATTCCTGAAACATCATCTAACACAGGAAAAATTCTTCTTTTTCATTAGGAACATTTTTTTTTTCACAGTAATCTGATAAAAGTTTCAGTTCATCAGAAGTGAGTCTTTGTTTCCATTTTTTTCCATTTACAATGTTATGTTACATGTTACATTTTTCTAATATATGAAAAACAAATCATCTAGACTTAATTTTCAGACTCAAAGCAACTTCTTCCATGTTCCCAAAGTCTGGCCCTGTCAAGTTAACTAGACTCCCCATTGTACATATTTTGGAAGCCACAAGTGTTTCCGTGAGTCCAGGAATTGTACAGTCATTGTGTGTTAAAGGAGACATATCATGCTTTTAAATTGTTCCTTTTTACATATAAATCATACATTTGTAGTCTATATAAAGCGGAACTGCAATGCTTGGGTCTGAATTCCTCATTACTATAGCTCCACAGGCCCCTTTTCTACCCCTTTTCTGATGTGCGTCTGAGAGCAGCTCGTTTTGGTGCGGTCTCTTTAAATACAATTGAGACACTTCATACCCCGCCCGCTCTCCAGGTTGCAGAGGTTCAACTCCACCCCGTTCGGCCATTTTTGTAGTCTGATAGCAGAGATACGATTATCTAGCGGCACAGAAACTTTTTATTCACACGTTATTAACAAAATGTCAACAACGGAACACTTGTCCAGCCAGCCTTACATGTTCGAGCCAGAGTCGGAGCCGGAGCGAGATGAAAATGAAGACGACGAACCTGCAGAAGAACGTCTTCATATGGATGTATCGCACTGGTGTGTACTGTATTTACACATGAAACTTTGGTCTTCCGACCTTTTACCACAGTGTCGATTTATTTTGATTAATATGTGCGAGGGAGAGAGAGCAAGACAGCGTCTAGTTTGGAGACGGTGATGTCTTGTTTACACTTTCGCCTGGCTCTGAAGAGAGAGAGAGAGCGGGTCTCTCTCTCTGCTCGTTCTTTCAGTTAAACATGCGCCCTTGTCACAAGCGCGGCAGTTCATCTACATTAGACGGTGTAATGAAGCGTGTGGGTTACTACATCTAACAACCGAACATTTTAACTTACCCTCTCGTAACTTCTGCATCCTTTAGCTTGGACTACAAAATTGCAGCGAGAAATAAAAATGGCGGATTGCTCGAAGTGTTGGGCTGGAAGTCAATGTCCTTATTTGGCAGTTCCGCTGCAAATACTGTGACGTAATAGTTCAAAAAACGTCATAGATAACAGAAAAATCGGAACAGGTTGAAAAATATGACCAAACCAGAATATAAAGATATCAACGAAGCACCTGAAGAGAATAATTTCATATTTTCTGTACTTCTAAACACTCCAAATATACAACAAAATGCATTTAAGGGCTAAAAAAGTGCATTTGGCATGATATGTCCCCTTTAAATCAAAGCGTGCTCCATATATTAGCGGTTCTTCAAGGAGCCAGTGAAGAGATTCAAAATGCCCTTTTACTTTGAACATGTTCCACACTTTAAAAACATTCCGATAAAAAATAGCCTAAAAAAATTGAGGTTCAGTTTTGACAAGTCCATAAAGAAAAGATTTCTGTCCATTTTCAAATTTCCAAGATTTTGTAGTATTTTACATGCAACTACTTTCCAACTTGAAATTATTGAACCATTAAGAAGTCTTTGAAAAAACTGTAAACGAAAAGCTGCTGCTCTACTTTTGAAGATGTACCAATCCTTGTCCTCCTTCTTCTGTAGGAAAAAACAAAACACTCTGAGGAACCCAATGTAACTTGTCCCAGAAAAAATCAACTAAAATCGCTTGATTCTCTGCTAAGAGACGCAAAGGAGGATCAATGCAGGTTAACTTATGCCATAAAGAGGAAGCTACTAAATTATTTATAACTAAAGGTCGACCTCTGTATGACATATTTGGGATTAACCACTTCCATTTTTCGAGTCGACCTTTAACTTTTTCAAGAGTTCCTTCCCAATTTTTTTGCACAGTTGCTTCATCTCCTAAAAAAAACCCCAAATATTTAAAGCTTCCTTTCTTCCATACTAAGCAGGAGGAAGGGAAAAAGAACCATTTTTCCAATCCCCTATTAGTGTTGCTTAACTTTTTTCTAAATTCATTTTAGCAGAGGACAGTTTTTTTAAATCTTCAAGTACACTCATTAAAAGCTGTACATCACTCTGTTGACTAACAAACACTAAAACATCATCAGCATATGCAGAGACTCTTATACTTTTTCCGAAATTAGGCAAATTAAAACCTTGTACATTTTTTCTCAATTGTTGTAGCAGAGGTTCTATTGCTAGCGAATAACATTCCAGAAAGCGGGCATCCCTGCCTCACTCCTCTAAAAACTTTAAAAGGAGTGCATAAGCCACCATTCATTTTGCTCTCAACATCACTGTACAAAACTTACTAAAACCAAAAGCTTTTAACGTTTCCCATAAGTATGTGTGTTCAACTCTGTCGAAAGCTTTTTCTTGATCGAGCGAAATCAATCCAATATCACTATTTGATAACTTAGAGACATCATACATATCCCTAATAAGGGAAATATTATCAAAAATGTACCTTTTTGGGACACAGCAAGTTTGGTCTGGATGGATCACCTTATTCATAATTATTGACAATCTATTTGCTAAAATCTTTTAAAGAAGTTTATAGTCACTACACAGAAGTGAAACTGTCTCCTGGTCTCCAGTGTTTGATCTCTGTGAAATATCTTTTTTTTTGGGAAGGAGGGTCAAGACTGCTCTCCGACAACTCAAAGGTAGAAGACCTTCATCCAGACTACCATTGAGTACCTCTAAGAGATCTTCTCCTAAAACTTCCCAGAGAGAGAGAGAGAGAGAGAGGGAGAGAGAGAGAGAGAGAGAGAGAGAGAGAGAGAGAGAGAGAGAGAGAGAGAGAGAGAGAGAGAGAGAGAGAGAGAGAGAGAGAGAGATGTCATGAGTGGTGTCAGAGAGTGTGTGTTCTGGTAAACCCTGTGTCCCCACAAGGATGGCAGTATCTGAAATCCATTTTGGACATTTTTGGTCCCCATGAGGAAAACAGCTTATAAATCACACTCTGTGATGTTTTTTAAAGATGTCAAAATGTTTTCTGTGATGGGTGGGTTTAGGTGTAGGGGTTAGGGAATAGAATATATATATATATATTTTTTTTTTTTACCTTTACTTAACCAGGAAAATCTCTCTGAGATTAAAAATCTCTTTCACTGGAGAGTCCTGGCCAAGAATGGACAGCAGTTACAGTCACAACTTACAGATTGAAACAACAAATATACAATTAAAACACTTTGCAAATTGCAAATCAATGTGTCTTCTTCGAGTGACCGAATAATAGATTTAAAATGTTCCATAGGCACCAGAGTTTGTAATTTCAATTTCGATTGGAGTAAATTCCATTCAAATGGAGCTGCGTACATAAAAGCCTTTTTCCCAGTTCAGTTCTTACAAATGGAACAGCGAGAGTAAAACAATTATCAGACCGGAGGGAATATTTCCCAACACTTTTCTTTTTAATTAGACAACCTAGATACAAAGGCAACAACCCCAGAATAGTTTTATAAATAATTAGGTAATAATGAATTGTCCTTCTAATAGACAAAGATGGCCAGGCTACTCTATTATACAATATACAGTGATGAGTTAAAGGTTTACAATCTGATATAAATCTTAAAGCGCTGTGATAAACAGCATCCAAAGAAGAAAGAAGTTGAGAGGAAGCAAATTGATACACCACATCACCGTAATCAAGTTCAGGCAAGAAAGTGGCAGAAACTAACCTCTTTCTTACATTAATTGTACAGTATAAAAAGCATTATGTCTATAGCCCCTTTCACACAGAGATTCCGGAAAATACACAGATAAAGTGACCCGGGATTTGACCCGGGTTCGTTTGATTTTGGTTCATTCACACTGCCAGTGATTTTCCGGAATCAGAGAGTGCGTTCACACACAACCCGTAAAAATCCTGTAAAGACACGTGACATCGATGTGACTAGTAATGTCTCAGCAACGTCTTAAGTTTGCTTATGAGCTGCGATTTCGCATTTTTTTCTCTGATTCGATCATAAATTTGAGCATTACGTACCGTTTCACAGCTGGCAAACGATCCCGGCTTCAGCGTCATCACTACGACACGGCATTATTACGGCTTTTGTTCACACAGCGCGCGTTCCGGGACTGAACACGGCAATATTACTAGGGTCCCCAACCCGGCATCGATGCCGGCATCAATCCCGGGTCGTGTTTGCGTTCACACAGAAGGCTTTCTGATTTGCCGGGATCATCGCGCTGTGTGAAAGGGGCTTATGGAATGTCCTCATAAAACATGAAAAACACACGTTGTGTGTGTGCTTGTGACTGTGTGTGAGTGTGTGTGTGAGGGGGGGGCACTAGGCTATCTCCACTGATCTCTGTCTGAGATATACATGAGACTGTGAGTCTAGGAAGAACATCCTGACACAGGTTTATGTGTCACATCAGTCTGGTGTTTGTGTTGGATCCAGGATGGAACTATAGACAGTAACTCTTACTAAAGCAGCTGTCTCATGAGTTAGCTTTGCTGGATTACCCCTCCATTGTTGGGCCACCTCATATCATGTCCTTTATATGCGGTTTGTTATTTTTAACTCTGATATACCTTTATCTGTACACTGTAAAATCCAACAGTTGTTCTAACTAACACTTTTTAGTTAACAAGTTCTGTTATCATTTACTCACCCTCAAGTTGTTCCAAACCTGTATAAATGTCTATGTTCTGCTGAACACAAAGGAAGATATTTGGAAGAATGTTTGTAACCAAGCAGATCTCACAACAACTTGAGGGTAAGTAAATTATGACAGAATTTTCATTTTTGGGTGTACTATCCCTTTAATGTCTTAACTTAATAGTAAAAATCTAGTAATTTGTACTATTCACATACTATGCCTTAGTTACTCAGAAAACTTAAGTTAAAATTAACTGGTTTGAGAGACATTTTATCAAGCAAAAATGGGAATAGACTTTTCACTCATTCAGTCTGTCTCTAGTTGCATTCACTCATTTCCCAAAGTCATCTTGAATGTTGAATTGTCAATACAACTGAAAAATTTGAGAGAACATCACATAAGCTGACTTCATAAATTAAATGTTGATTTTCCTAAAAATGTTTTTGTTTGAACTCGCCATTATGGTGATCAGTGTTCCCGTTGGTTGGGCACTTGAAACTTAATTTCTATTATTGTAATTCTCTTTCTATTGATGCAATAAGAAATCACAGATATGTTTTCAAATAAAGGGAAATAATAAATAGGTTGCTTTTAAAAGGTGGTCTAACTTCTGTCTGAATCATTAACTTGTGCTAACACTTGCATCATAAACACCTTGAGAAACTTTTAATTTCGTTGATATAATCCATTTATATTTGAGGGAATATATCACACAATAATATATTCATTGATATATTCAGCATGCAAAACACAACAATGGTAACAATGAAATGGTATTTATTATATATTAGTTGTAACAATTACAGTTTTATTAGCTGTTTCTTGTTGTGCTACTGCTGACACAAGACAGCAAATAAAACTGCCAAATAAAACAAACATTCGATTTTTACAGTGTAGTGTGTAATCTGCAAAATAACTCAGATCAAACTTAAGTCTCTGAATTTTAATAAAATATGAGTATGGACTAAAGGAAACCTGTTTTTAATGGGAACATAACTTTGAAATATGTTTTGGCAATGTACACGAACAGGGTACACATTTAACCCATACATTTTCCTGGTTGAAACATTGAAGTGTGAAGCATTTGAGCAGAGTCCTTAATCATTTCATTGATTCATTTTTTGTTTTGTTTTTTGTGGTAGATTACTTATTGCCCACACATGCAAAGTTGATTACAGCATTAATTAATAATTGACATAATTCCTTGTTTGCATAGGAAATACATGTATAAAGTATTTTATATTATTTAAGCATCTGGAACCTTTTGATGATAACTGTATTGAGTTCAACCAACCTGAAAAACAAGGTTCCCTTTCGGGGGAACTCGCGCTGCGTCGAGAATCGACACATTGGGGAACGCCTTCGGCGTGACGTGTCTGAAGTCTGTATAGAACTAGTCCAATCTGGATTGGTGTTGCATCATGACGTCACTCGTGACGGTGACGCGGAAGCTATAAAAGGACGCCGGCACATAACCGCGTCAGCTTTCTGGTCTTCAGCAAGCGTTCTGTGTCTGCTGTATGTCTTATTTGGTGTTGTTTGTCCCTTATTATTAGTATGGCGAGCAAAAGCAAACAGTTCAGGCAGTGTGCGTCCCCTTGCCCGCGCTATTTGAGTGAGGGTGATTCACACTCGCTCTGTGTAGTTTGTTTGGGAGTGGAGCATGCACGGGCAGCGCTCGAGGGCGCTGTCTGTGCAAACTGCGATCAAATGCCACTGAGAACGCTCTGCTCCCGCCTGAGCCTGTTTGATGAATCAGGCCAGGTTCGCGCTCCCCGTGGATCGGGTCCCGCGTCTGCCGAGGCAGCGCGGAGCCTGCATTCATGGGGATTGCAAATGGAGTTGGTGGATGATGCTGAGACGGCCTCTGCCCTTTCTCAGCATTCAGAGGCCAGCTCCATGGATCCTGCTCAGGGTTTGGAAGCCCGCTCTGCGGCTTCTTCCGCCCAAGAGGAGGATCCTATACTCGAACTATCTGGCTCCGAGGAGCTGGATGTTTTGAGTATCGACGCAGGAGAATGCGAGGACTCGCCACCCCATTCTCCTGCCTTTGAGGAGCTGCTGGAGGTTGTGACCAGGGCTGTGGCTAAATTAAACATCGATTGGCCACAGGAAAAGCAGGAAGAGAAAAGAAAAAGCAAACTTGATGAACGTTTCCTGCAAGCCCGGTCACAACCTTCATGCCGGAGCCTTCCATTTTTCACTGATCTCCACACCGAGGTGTCGAGATCGTGGAACAAGCCCTACTCTTCTCGAATTGCGGGCCCCAATGTCCATCTATATTCCTCCATCCTGGCCTCGAAAGAGAATGGCCATGGGACGATGCCACGGGTAGAAGAATCATTTGCTTCCCATCTCTCGCCCGATTCCGCATCGTCCCTAAGAGCTCCGGCGCTTCC
The DNA here is from genome assembly GCA_021464565.1 of Rutilus rutilus. NCBI lineage: Eukaryota > Metazoa > Chordata > Actinopteri > Cypriniformes > Leuciscidae > Rutilus > Rutilus rutilus. The sequence goes on along the minus strand of JAJAQA010000015.1, from coordinate 34,853,084 downwards.
CTCCAAGCCCTGCCGTACAACATCGGCCTTGGTTGGGAAGGCATATATGGCGGCAGGTCGGGCTGGTGCATGCCTGCACACGATGGGGCTCCTGCAGGCATACCAGGCCGACCTCCTCAAAGAGGTGGACGACAGTGGGGAGGTCGCCCTCGACGACATTAAAGAAATGCGTCGAGCGGTCGACTTGTCTCTCCGGGCTACCAAGGAGACGGCCCACGCCATCGGCCGCTCCATGGCAGCTTTGGTAGCTACGGAGAGACATCTGTGGCTGAACTTGTCGGGCATCGGGGACAAGGACAGGGCCTTCCTCCTCAATGCCCCGATTTCGCCCTCCGGCCTCTTCGGCGATGCCGTCAACACCGTTGTCGAGAGGTTTCAGGAGGCGAAGCGACAGTCAGCCGCCCTTAAACATCTTATCCCCCGCCGTCGTCCTAGGTCTCGTGGGTCTGCTGCCAGGGGGCAGTCCCACGAGGCAGCCGCCAGCTCCTCACACCTGCAGGTCCTGACGCGATGCGCAGGCCTCTGAGGGCGTTCCCCCCCGCGATCGAGCACCAACATCTCGCTCCTTTGTGGAGCCCTCAGGAAATCGATGTTTGCCTCCCGCCGTTAAACGCGCTTCGTGACGCATCGTTTTCCAGCGAACGCGAATCGCAGAGTCCGCCCGAAAATACTGCGGCCCTGCTGATTTCGCGCCCTCTCATGAGGCCTGCAGAAAAATTATTTCGGTTAGCTCCTGCCAGTCAACTGCTTCAGGTCACCGAAACCCAAAATATGACAACCGAGGTCAGTCCAGACAGACTGATCCCCCTAGTAGATTATTTTGACACCTGGAAGGGTCTTCAAAATATATTTCAGTGGGTCCTGCGTACAGTGGAAAAGGGATACAGAATTCAGTTCGAGTATCGTCCACCAAAATTCAACGGGGTCATTCACACACTTGTCAGCCCGGAGCAGGGTCAGGTCATGGAACAAGAAGTTCAGTCCCTCCTAGCAAAGGAAGCCATAGAGTTGGTTCCTCCTCAAGAGAGGGAAACCGAGTTCTACAGCCGGTACTTCATAGTTCCCAACAAGGATGGGGGGTTACGTCCTATTATAGATCTCAGGGTACTGAACCGGTCTCTGAGGAGATTCAAGTTCAAGATGCTAACTATCCCCTTAATCGTGAGTCAAATCAGGTCCGAGGACTGGTTTGTCACGATAGATCTAAAAGATGCGTACTTCCATATATCCATCCTGCCCCAACACAGGAAGTTTCTAAGGTTCGCTTTTGGGGGAAAAGCATATCAGTACAGAGTTCTTCCATTCCGGCCTAGCACTGTCACCTCGCACCTTCACGAAATGCATGGATGCAGCTCTTGCTCCTTTGAGACTTCAAGGCATCCGTATCCTCAATTATATCGACGATTGGCTCATTCTAGCACAATTAGAGGAGATGGCGGTTCAACATCGAGATGTTGTTCTAAACCATCTAAGGTGCTTGGGATTGAGACTCAATGTCAAGAAAAGTTCACTAATTCCTCTACAGAGAACTATTTTCCTGGGAGTAGAATGGGACTCAGTCACGATGCGGGCACAATTGTCTCCTGCTCGTGTAAATACCATCTTGACCACAGTAAAGAGTATCAAGCTAGGCCAGGCCATCACTGTCAAACATTCCCAAAGAGTTCTTGGTCTTCTAGCAGCAGCGTCCAATGTGATACCTTTTGGCCTGCTGTATATGAGAGCCCTGCAGTGGTGGCTCAGGACCAGAGGGTTTTCCCCGAGGGGGAACCCATTTCGCATGATCAAAGTAACGCGCAGATGCCTTCGTTCTTTGACGATGTGGAAGAAACCATGGTTCCTGTCCCAGGGCCCTGTGCTGGGAGCACCGTGTCAGAGAAAAATAGTGACCATGGATGCGTCCCTCACAGGAGGGACCACCATCTCTCTTGGCACATCAATTGCCTGGAGATGCTGGCTGTATTTCTGGCACTCAGATATTTCCTCCCGGACCTCAGAGGCCATCATGTTCTAGTACGAACAGACAATACGTCGGTGGTCTCATATATAAATCGACGGGGAGGCCTGAGATCGCGCCCTCTATGCAGATTGGCACATCAGGTTCTTCTGTGGTCCCAGGGCAAACTTCTTTCAGTCAGAGCCATGTTTATCCCTAGGGACGAGAATGTGGGAGCAGACATCCTGTCGAGGCAGGGGCTGAGGCCCGGGGAATGGAGACTCCACCCTGAGACGGTGGAGTTAATATGGAGGAAGTTCGGCCAAGCGGAAGTGGATCTGTTTGCCTCTCACGAGAACACCCACTGTCCGCTCTGGTTCTCCCTCACTCATCCAGCTCCCTTGGGACTGGATGCCATGGTGCAGACGTAGCCGAGGCAATGTCTGTACGCATTTCCCCTGATCGCTCTGCTCCCAGGGGTTCTAGAGAGGGTCTGGAGGTACGGAATCAGTTTTCTCCTAGTAGCCCTGTATTGGCCGGCCCGAGTATGGTTTTCGGACATCATGTCTCTTCTAGCAGGCCCTCCGTGGCAAATCCCGATCAGGAGGGACCTTCTTTCTCAGGCCGAGGGCACAATCTTCCACCCTCGGCCGGAGCTATGGAAACTATGGGTCTGGCCCCTGAGGAGGACCAACTCTTAAATGCTGGTCTCTCAACTGAGGTTGCTGAGACCATCCTAAACTCTAGAGCCCCCTCCACGAGGAAACTGTATGCATTAAAATGGAATGTATTTGATTTATGGTGCAGAGAACATCAGTTGGACCCAGTTAACTGCCCAGTGGCTTCAGTGCTGGAGTTCCTCCAGAGTCGTTTCTCTGACGGGCTCTCCCCGTCCACGCTTAAGGTCTATGTGGCGGCCATAGCTGCCTTCCACATGCCGTTAGGGGTTGACACCCACTTATTGTACGTTTCCTTCGTGGAGCTAGGAGGATGAGGCCTGTCGTCCAGTCCAGGGTCCCCACGTGGGACCTGGCTGTGGTCCTTGAGGGGTTATCCCTGGCACCCTTCGAACCATTGGACGAGGTGTCTGAGAAATTTTTATCTTTTAAGATAGCCTTCCTGCTCGCTATTACTTCACTAAAAAGAGTGGGCGACCTTCAGGCACTATCTGATGCTCCCTCTTGCCTCGAGTTCGCTCCCGGCAGAGTGAGAGCTATTCTCCACCCCAGACCTGGCTACGTACCTAAGGTGCCCACAAATGTGGCACGGTCTGTGATTCTTCAGGCATTCCATCCTCCACCGCATGTGTCAGATGAGCAAGAGAAGCTACACCTATTATGCCTGGTCCGAGCCCTGGAGGTCTATGTCCAAAGAACCTCGGGCTGGAGAAAGTCGGATCAGTTACTTGTGTGTTTTGGGTCACCTAAGAAGGGTTCCCCTGTCTCTAAACAAACTATCAGCAGGTGGATAGTAGAGGCTATTTCTTCAGCTTACAAGGCGCGCGGTTTGCCTTCACCTTAATAAGAGCCCACTCAACCAGAGGAGTGGCATCCTCTAAAGCCCTGCTAGCAGGGGCTTCCCTTCAAGAGGTCTGTGATGCTGTCGGCTGGGCCTCCCCACACACCTTCATAAGACACTACAGTCTGGATCTACCCTCTACACCGGGTTCACAAGTGCTCTCGTCTTGAGTGTGCCAGATTGCTTCACACCAGGGCGTTTGTCTCTCAGTGTGGCGCAGTGGGCATTTCGTTCCCCAATGTGTCGATTCTCGACGCAGCGCAAGTTCCCTCGAAAGGGAACGTCTTGGGTTACGACTGTAACCCTTGTTCCCTGAGAAGGGAACGAGACGCTGCGTCCCTCGGCCACACTTCGCTCCTGAGAACGACTTGCTTCGACCAATCAGAAGCTGACGCAGTTATGTGCCGGCGTCCTTTTATAGCTTCCGCATCACCGTCACATGCGACGTCACGAGTGACGTCATGACGCAACACCAATCGAGATTGGACTAGTTCTATAAAGACTTCAGACGCGCCACGCCGAAGGCGTTCCCCAATGTGTCGATTCTCGACGCAGCGTCTCGTTCCCTTCTTAGGGAACAATGGTTACAGTTGTAACCCGAGACGTTTTACTGAAGCATAACAGTCAGTAGATCCTGATTTCTCCAGCAAAGAAAAACTACTTATAATCTTTTTCATCTGACAGAGTTGTTCATTATTACACACAATACCTATACTGAATTACTAAAAACAAAGAGACAAGTGTCAGTTCTCATTGTCAAACATTGAGTGACCACAGCCCACAGCATTCAGTAACAGAAACTCCTCTAAATGCCCAACATAACTGAACATTTAACATTAAAATAAAGTACAACATCTTTCCCTTTACTGAAATTTACCATAAAAAAACATAAATTTACTCCGCTAATGCAGTCCCTTGCAAAGCATGCTGGGAACTACAGATCCACTGCCCAGGGCTGCGTTTCCCAAAAGCATCGTAAGCCTAAGTTGATCATAGAACAATTGCCACCAATGGCCTCTATGATCAATTTAGCTCACGATGCTTTTGAAAAATGTGGACTGTGTGAACGCAGAGCGTTTTGAAACTATGCACTTTTATGGACTTCAAAACAGACATTTTTTAATATAACTCCGATGTGTTGCCACTACGCTTTCAAAATAATTAGTATTTAAAAATAATTAGTATTTAAAAAATCATATCTTTAACACACAGAGAAATACAATGTATTGCATTTCTGTATAAAATATAAAAATATTCCAGGCTACAACACAAGCATAAATGCATTAACACCAGTTATGAGGTCAAGGCAAACAGGTTTCAAACAGCAACAACTTTTGTGCATAAGTCTGCTTTAAGAAGTTTACTTTAAATAGTTTCATCATTAAAAATTCTTCTTTCTGAGGAGAATCATCAGGGCTGGATTGGGCTTAAAATTCGGCCCATGTTTCCCCATTAATATTTTGCTGGGGTAAGGGCCTTTAATTTAGATAAATAAATAACTAACTAAATAACTAACTAAATAAATAAATAAATAAATTACTGAATAAATAAAGCCAGAAAGAAATAATAACAAGATATTTTTGAACATACTGAATAATTAGCAGTTACAGTTTATTAGAAATGAAGATATCGACACAGAAGAAAAAAGCTTCGTCCTGAAAATTGACCAAAGTTCTTGCATAGAGTTTACCAGTAAGATCATGACACAGGCAAAAAATAAGCTCCTCATTACCATGTTTTTTTTTAGGTTTCTATAACAAGAAAAACAACAATAATACTATTACTAATAATAAACTATGGTATTTGTAATGAAAAACATCTTGAACACTATAAAACAACCTCTATAAAAGTGACTTGTTTGCCTTTATATTGCCCAATATTTAATGTAAGGCTAATAATAGTAACATTATAATAAATACCATAATGTCATATTTCTACAGCTTCCGTAACTGCATGGTAATTTTTATAGTGGTGGTATATAGTATACATAATTACTGTTGTCTGCAGTTTACCTCAATAATTCAGTTTACATGGAGCTATTCGATCTAGTTTCAGCTAGGTTCACAACAGAGCCTTTAATGATCACATAATGTTGTGCTTGTATCTAATTCAAATGAGAGCGACTTGCACTGGTTATTGCTTCAATAGAGCAGCGAAAGGGTCAAGAGTTCGTCAGCATGCATTTGTTCTTGAGGGGAAATAATTGAGGCTGAATCATAAAACGCTGTCAAAGGTTGTACATTTACAGTTGTATTTCTGATGCTTTTGATGTTTCGATTTTCCCAGTGAAGAAATCCATAAAGGCATTACTAAACTCCTGACATTACTAAACTAATGGCATTGCAAGCTGTGGAGCTTCTGAATGCTGGTGCTGGTCCTTCTCATGGAGGACTCAGTATCTCATTCAGGGCTCCTCCGGAGATGGTCATGGCACCATGGCACGCTCCGAGTGACCATCACTCCGACCTGCCACCAAGCTTTCAGCCCGTGGTCAGGCCTTGCATTTCTACGGGCCAGAGTTCCCCTAGAACAAGTATCCAGGCATGTTGTTGTCTCAACAGATGCCTCCACCACCGGCAGGGGTGCCGTCTGCAATGAGCATGCTGCCTCAGGCTCCTGAACAGGACCTTATCCTTGCTCTTCGCCGGTTTCTGCCGTTGCTGCAAGACAAGCATATACTAGTCCGGACGGACAACACATCGACCATTGCGTACATCAACCGTCAAGGTGGTCTACGCTCCCGTCGCATGTCGCAACTCACCCGCCATCTCCTCCTCTGGAGTCAGGTCGCTTCGTGTCATTCATATTCCAGGCGAGCTCAATCATGCAGCCGACGCGCTCTCACAACAGCTCACACTCCCGGGAGGCGCTCAGATAAACCTTTTTGCTGCTCCGGACAAGTACCACTGCCAGTTTTTCTATTCCCTGACCCAGGGGACCCTCAACACGGATGCACTGGCAAACAGCTGGCCCCGGGGCCTATGCAAGTATGCGTTTCCCCCAGTGAGCCTGTGCAAGGTCTGGGAGGTGACCTACCCTCAGTGGTAGTAGACACTATGACTTCAGCCAGAGCCACCTCTACGAGCCGTGCTAATGCATGGAAGTGGAACTTGTTCATTGAATGGTGCTCTTCACACCAAAAAGACCCCCGTAAATGCCTGATCAGAGTCATCCTTATCTTTCTACAAGATGGGTTGGAGCGCGAAGGCTGTCTCCCTCCACCCTAAAAGTGTATGTTGTTGCTATCGCCACACATCACGACGCAATAGAAGGTAAGTCAGCGGGAAAGCACGATCTGGTCATCAGGTTCCTGAGAGGTGCGAGGAGGTTGAACCCTCCCCGACCTCGCTTCAGGATGTCGACCTCCCTCTTGGCATCTCTCTCTGGTTTTAACGGCCCTGCAGAGAGCTCCCTTTAAGCCCCGCGCTCAATTTTCTAAAGAGGGTCGAGGACCCGCAAGCATTTTCGGTCAACGAAACGTGCCTGGAATTCGGGCCGGCCTGCTCTCACATCATCCTGAGACCCCGGCCTGGATATGTGCCCAAAGTTCCCACCACTCCTTTCAGGGACCAAGTGGTGAACTTGCTAGCACCCAGCCCTAGCGTCTCTGTGCCCTGTACGCGCTATATGTCAAGTCAAGTCAAGTCACCTTCATTTATATAGCGCTTTTAACAATATAGATTGTTTCAAAGCATCTTTACAGTGATAATCGGAGATTACAGTAACAGAGGTTGTTTTGGCTTTACAGCAGCTCTAGAATAAAGTTATTGTCCAGCTAAAGTTAGTTTTGATTGATTGATTCACTTCCGTTGCAAAGATCGTTAGTTATCAACTTAGGGGCCGCTAACACGACACCGTTCTAACATAAAACACTTACCCCTGGTTTCACAGACAGGGCTTAAGACTAGTCCTAGACTAAAATGTAAGTCTGAGCTGTTTCCACTGAAATAAACTTGCACTGACTGATCTTAAAAATATATCAGTGCCTTTTTAGTTTTAAGATGCACATCGGTAATGTTTTTTTCTAAGCATGTTTATAAAAATTACTTAAATGTCCTAATTGATCTATGGTCTAATCCTGGCTTAGTCTAAGCCCTGTCTGTGAAACCGGGCCTAAATGTTCTCCGGCCCGCTTATCCCGACAATGTTTTATCTGTAGAGAGGTAAAGGGAAGGAGAAGGAGAAGGAGGCCTTCACAGGGAGAGACTAGTTGACATTTCAGGACTGCGTTGTCGTCGCGTCCAGGCGCAGGTCCTTCATCTGATCTGGATACGCCCTGGATCCGGCGGACTGCGATAAACCTCGGGATAAACAGAGAGACTAATATTAGCGTAGACGCCATCCTTCTTATGATGTAACAAGTACATCAGGATTTATGGGAAGTGTTCTCGGTTCTGGCTGACCTAATCTATACAGCCTAACATTGAATTATAGAAGTCTATAATGTGTTATGTGTATGCTAGGTCAAAGAGATGTGTTTTTAGTCTAGATTTGAACTGACAGAGTGTGTCTGCTTCCTGGATAATGTTTGGAAGACTGTTCTATATGCAGACTGCACACAGAGCTTCAGGACCTCAGATCAGCTCTATGTATGTTATGGAGGCCAGCAGAGGTCTCTAAGCAGAGGCTGGGCCACAGGATTGCGAATGGCATCGTCTTGGCGTATCAGTCCCAATGCGAGCTGTGCCCCCTTAGGGTGAGAGGATGTGGTCTCTATAGCGCCCCTTTCAGCTTGGATTAGGCACGCATTCTCAGTGTTATCCAATATTCTTACTGTGTGGGAACAAATAGGAACAGCAGTGATTGAATTGTCTGTGTAAGCCCTGTCCTTCTCCCCCCCCGGGGGATCAGGCAGCACTGAAAGACGCAGTGATTGTGGCATTTTTCTTAGGGATCCCAATTTGTCAGTCACTGACGTAACTCGTAGAGACTGGCTGAATGGGAACATCTAGGTTACTAATGCACTGCTCGGCTCCTCAGGTGAGTGTCTCTCTGATCGCTTCCTATATACCCACAGCATGGGCCATGGTTCGCAATGCAATCTCACTCGCCAGTGTCCATTGGCAGGTTATGTTAACACTCGAAGATGAAAGGGCTCTCAGGCGCGATCCCAATTCGTCAGTCACTGATGTAATGTCTCATTCCCTCCTACAGGGAACAGGAGTTACATTAGTAAGGTGACATCTCTTTATTTGTTAATCTAGACACTGTACAAAAATAACCCCTTGTTTTGGTTATTTTCTATGAGTTTGCAGAGATGGTCCGTAATTGACCGTTGTTCTTTGTGAAGCATAAATTGTAAAATAAAAAAAAAAAAATTTCAGAGGACACAGCCTTATATTAGAAGAGGGCAGGAAGCTATATCTGTTGTTGTGGTATCTTTTTTTTATTTTTTTATTTTTTTTTATTAGAAACCTTTTAATTAATATTTTTAATATTTCATTTACTGTTTGTTACAAAAACACCAAAATCACACAAATCCACTTACCAAAGTCCACTGACTGAAACGTAATATCTGTGTGAATGCATGTTTGTGTTTATTTGTGTAGTGTACATTATGTTTTGACTTTGTCATAATTATTGATCCATTGATGTCTTCAACAGGTAGAGCAGCTCACTGATGAGCAGAAAAATGGTATGGCATAGTAATACTATACGGCATTTGGTCTCAGACTGGCCAAAAATGTTATGTTATATGTTTTAAAATGCCTCTAGATTATTTTATTTTTTTTACTACCTACAGTGCTGTAAAAAAAAGTACAATGGTATAAAATAACAATGAAAATAGTAACAGCCCACTTAAAGTCCCCCCACACTATTTAAATTGGATTTGAGATTTGGACACCAATTTGGCCACCCCAAGTCACTCCTTTGTTTGTAGTTTTGATTGTTTTGGGTCAATATGTCAAAAGGCCTACTTAAGCTTGAGCTTTAATTTTAACAAATGGCCTCATGGTGTCCTCAAGCACTCTTTGGTATCTACATTATTTTTAACATAAGAATGGGCCATTTGTAACTTGAATGTGCGTTTTCCTCTTTCAGTTATTTTACCTGTACACAAACACTGGTTTGTGTTTGCATGATATTGCAAACTGATAATTGTTATCAAATTGTTTTAATTATCATTTTTAATAAAAACACTGGTTTATAGCACAAATTGTTTTGCTGTATACTGCATTTTGTTATTCTTCTAGTTATTTACCTTTAGCGACTTATTTTACAATGTGGAAGTAAGCTATTTTCTGTGAATGTGGGCAACTTCCAATTCATAAGATGGATAATGTGGAATTCATAGTTCACATTATGATAGCAAGTTTGCCTGGCCCTATGGCAGCAAAATACCCACAAATAATTATAATATACTGGTGGTGATTCAAAGTTGGTATGAGGTTCTTGAAATGCATGTCACCAGATTCAAATGGTCTGATCGAAGATATTTTCAGGCATTGCTTGAAGTATGGCAAAGTGACGCAACCGGGTTACATACATAACCTCAGACAATCCCTTTCAAATGAAACTCAACACTGCATCATGATGTTGATGCTATGGGAACGTTAATACCCACGTCACCATACTGAAGGCATGCCTGACCAACCAGGTTGTGAAGTATGCAAAAGCACAAACCCTATGGTCCAAGAATGATTACCCAAAAGAGATGAACCTGGGGAAAACCAACTCCATAATAAATATAAGTGAACGTGTATGGAAAGGGCAAGCCTGTCACAGCACAAACATATACAAGTATAATATTTCTCCAAGAAGGTAGAAGTGAAGCATACTGCGCGCCTCAAAGGAATGAGAACTGATACAGAAGAATTAACCCAAAAGGACATGAGTTCCTGGGGTTGAATCCATATTCAGACTGTAAAACCTTATAAACATGTGCAGAGAGGACCAGCCTGCCACAGCACACTTTAGCTAGTGCCTTAGAAGTATTGACACTCCTAGTAGAGTAAGCCCTGATACCTCAAATCAGCTGGACCGCCTGGGGGTGGAGTCTCCACTCTCCCGCGAGTGTGAGCTGTCGTGACAGCGTTAGCTGCACGATTGAGATCGCCCGGAATATGAATGGCACGAAGCAACTGGAGTCATTTCTGACTCCAGAAGAGGAGATGGCGGGCAAGTTGCAACATGCATCGGGAACGTAGACCACCTTGACAGTTGATGTACGCAACGGCCGATTTGTTGTCCGTCCGGACTGGTATATGCTTGTCACACAGCAATGGCAGAAACTGAACCGCAACTGCACGCTTCACCTGAGAGATGTTCACGTACCCTTTGGCCGCCCTGCCATTGAGGGTAGTGAGAGTGGAGAAGGCTCCTGAGTAGCTTTGGGCAGAAAAAGGTGCCTTCCACGACTTCGTTACCTTCTCGTGCACTTCTGGGAAGAAGGGCACCAGAGCAGGGCACTGTTGCTCATTTGACCCCACCCCTGGGTACCAATCATCCAGCCTTGAGGGTGGAGCAGCAAAGTTTGCTGCAGCAAAGTTTCTCAGGAAGATGATCACCGCTGACGCACCATCACACCAACACAGGAACACTTCCGGGTTCTGAAGTCCACACGTGTTAGATGAAAGCAGAGCTGAATCAAAGTAAAAACGCTCGGCTTCGAAGCAAAAACTTGCTGAATGTGTCTCTGATCATTTCCTATACCCGCAGCACGGGGCGTGGTTCGCGATGCAAATCTCACTCACTAATGTACATTGGCTGGTTCTGTTAACACTCGAAGATGATAAGGCTCTCAGGCGCGATCCCAATTTGGCAGTCACTGACGTAACTCATAGTGACTGACTGAATAGGAACATCTGCCAAAGCCTCCAAAGTAGACCCACAAAGAAGCTGGTGACGTGCATTTCAGGCATCTATTTATGGTCTCAGCTGATGCTACATCACCTGACCACACTTTTGACCAATCAAGATCGGTGTTTCCCACCGAAAACAAAAACTGGCTGAATTTAACACCCATGCCCAACTAATAAAAAACAATAACAGCATTATTTATAGCCTCCCTGCTAAAAAAATTCAGCAATACTTGTCACCAGCATAAGTTATGTTTTGCATGCTGGGACCAGCATGGGATGCTGGTTGCTGGTTTGCTGGTCTCCATGGGAAGCAGGAGTGCCTGTGGACCAGCTACACCAGCTTGAGAACAGCATGACTATGCTGGTCCACCAGCTAGACCAGCACTATTCCAGGTCTAGCCAGAATAAACCAGCCTGGACCAACATAGAATTAATGCTGGTTTATGTTAGGTTTTTCAGCAGGGCTATATGCAATAAAGATTTACTAAACTGATATTAATTAACAATATCATTAAGTTGTTCATGACAGAGACACTATAATGTACACAAAACCTTAACTGACTGCTTAAGTTCTGTGGTTGTGTTTTGTAGAGTTCCGCGCAGCATTTGATATTTTCATTCAGGATGCTGAAGATGGCTGTATTAGCACTAAGGAGCTCGGAAAGGTAATGAGGATGCTGGGCCAGAACCCCACGCCGGAAGAACTCCAGGAGATGATTGACGAGGTGGATGAGGATGGTAAAGTCTAGAACAATCCAGAATAAGTAACATTCCAGAACCCTAACCTGTAATGTCAACAAGTGTTTTAGTCTAGTCCACCTAGACCGAGACCAAGTCAAGACCAAGACCAGTGTGTGTTGTGACCAAGAAAAGACCAAGACATTGTGGGGTTGAGACCAAGGCAGGGCAAGACCGAGTCAAGACTAAGACCAGACCAGGTCTCCTCAAATTCCTCTAAAAAAATCCCCATTTACTGCTTGAGAAATGTCTTAATCAATAAATACAATTAGAAAAATAAGACAATCTATAGAGCTGTTACCAATCAAATGAAATCACTAACAACAAAATTCATCTTTGCACTGCAGAGATGGCACAGAAGCTACAATTACAACTATAATAAATAATGTTGAGATTAATGTTTTAAAAATACAATTTTGTTTATTGAACGTTTGTACAAAATCAATATCACGTTTGCAATTGTGTTCATTTTTGTGAAAACAGTTCTCTTGCTCATGTGATATATCATATGTTATAATAAATAAATAAAAACAAGATCTCATACAAGTCATTTTTGCAATCATATCTTGAATTTGACTTAATATGATATGGCCACAGTCATATCACCCTGTATCCCAAGACTGGTTGCCCACTGAAGCTAAGCAGGGCTGAGTCTAGTCAGTACCTGGATGGGAGACTCCTGGGAAAAATCGGTTGCTGCTGGAAGAGGGGTTATTGTGGCTAGGAGGGGGCGATGCTCACCCTGTGGTTTGTGTAGGTCCTAATGCCCCAGTAAAGTGACAGGGACACTATACTGTAACAAGCACCGTCCTTCAGATGAGACGTTAAACCGAGGTCCTGACTCTGTGGTCATTAAAAATCCCATGGCACTTCTCGTAAAGTGTAGTGTGTCCTGACCAAATTCCTTCCATTGCCCTTATCAATCATGACCTCCTAATAATGCCCATCCACTGAATTGGCGCAATCACTCTCCTCTCCACCTATAGCTGGCGTGTGGTGAGTGCACTGGCGCCGTTGCTCTGTGGCTGTTGTTGCATTATTTAAGTGGATGCTGGTTGAGGAGAGACCTCCTGATATGATTGTATAGTGCTTTGGATGTACAGTAGTGCATGAGAAAAGCACTATATAAATACCTTCATTCATTAATTTCATTCATTCATTAGGTGACATTTTTGACAATCCCTTGTAGGGCTGTGTAATATATCGTTTGCAATATCGTGATTGTTATTTTAATGATGTGCGATCTGACATTATCAAGTATGTCCCTCACTTTACAAAAACACACCTGCTCTACGTGATGTAACTTAGTCTAGTATGTTAGACTAGTGCGCTTGCGCTAGTGCACGTTTTCACTGCGTGATTTAGTTATTTAGTAAAAAATACCTCTGTATGTGTCACGTACTGACAAGGAGGTTGAGGATCCAAATGCAGTATTTATTTTGAAAGGGTAATCCAAAGACGTAATCTAAATCCAGACAAGGGTCATACACAAACAAGCAATCCAAACAATAACAGAAAAGGGCTGAGGCAAGGAGAGAAATCCGAGGGAACAGGCAGAGAATCAAGGTGACCAGGACACAGGAGAAACAGGATACAAACACGCTCAGAGATGCAATCTAAACAACTAACAAGTCTTCGCAGGGAATGAATGTGAAAACCAGGCTTATATGGGGTGAGCTAAACAAGGTAATGACATACTGGTGAATGTGATCATGGCTGATTAGTCTGGGCAAAGGATTATGGGAAATGTAGTTTGTGGATGTGTGGTGATTGTCCGGGTTGGAGTGCCCTCTGATGGTTATCCCGGCCACTCTTCACTGGTGATCGTTACATAGCCCACCCTCAATTGCCCACCAAAATTGTCCAGAAAGGAGGTGGAGAGGGGGCGGACCCGAGGGCAGGATGGAGGGCCAGAGAAGACCTGTAGAGTGAGGCAGAGCAGGCGGCCGGGGCGGAGCAGGCGTCTGGGGCAGAGCAGGCCTGGCAGGTGTCCGGGGCGGAACAGGCAGGGCAGGCGGCAGGGGCAGAGCAGGCGTCCAGGGTGGATGCAACGCTTCAGGGGGCCAGGGAGGCGCCGGTTGCTCAGGTGCAGAGGTAGCCATCTTGTCTGAAGACACCGGCGTAGAGTCGGCCATCTTGTCCGAAGACAAAGGCGTAGCTGCTTCCATCTTTTCCGAAGACACAGGCATAGAAGCTGTCATCTTGTCCGAAGACACAGGCCTAGAAGCGGCCATCTTGTCCGAAGACACAGGTGTAGAAGCTGCCATTTTGTCTGAGGACACCGGCGTAGACACAGGCGTAGAGGTGGCCATCTTGTCCGAAGACACAGGCGTGGAGGCGGCCATCTTGGCTGAAGACACAGGTGTGGAGGCGGCCATCCTGTCCGAAGACACAGGCGTGGAGGTGGCCATCTTGTCCGAAGACACAGGCGTGGAGGCGGCCATCTTGGCTGAAGACACAGGTGTGGAGGCGGCCATCCTGTCCGAAGACACAGGCGTGGAGGTGGCCATCTTGTCCGAAGACACAGGCGTGGAGGCGGCCATCTTGGCTGAAGACACAGGTGTGGAGGCGGCCATCCTGTCCGAAGACACAGGCGTGGAGGTGGCCATCTTGTCCGAAGACACAGGCGTGGAGGTGGCCATCTTGTCCAAAGACACAGGCGTGGAGGCGGCCATCTTGTCCAGAGACACAGGCGTGGGGCGGCCATCTTGTCCAAGGACTCTGGAACGGTGGCGACCATCTTGGCTGAGGGGTCACGGGATGGAGTTGATGTGTGTGCTGCCCACAGACACAAAATAGCCTTGGCCATGTTGATACTGATTTAATTTGATTGTTAACAGCCCTATTGTGTCTTATTATTCTAACAGAATTTGATTTAATGTAAGAATTTGACAAAACAAAATGATGCATGCATTTAATTAGGTAAAAAATCCTAAACCTGCAAAGGTACCAGCACAATAAAATCACTCAGCAAAATATCGTCTAATTGTTGTTATCGATAAAATCCCAGAAAATATCGAGAAACTGTATAGTTTTTTTGTCAATGTCGCACACCCCTAATCCCTCGTTGATTTCTGACCTGGCATCATAATCAGTAACATTTCTAATTTGATTTCTTTTCTTACCGTTTTTGCCAGGTCAGAAATAAAAATATTAAATATTGCATTTGTTGCAGGAAGTTTACATCCAATCACAGTAAAGATGTTAACAAATAAATCGGACAATACACTAGAAATTTAGTGAGATCCCCACTGTTGTGGTCTTGATCTGTCTTGAAATAAAATCCTGAGTCCTCTTAGTCTGAGACAGAGACAAGAGCAAGTGCAAATGCAGTCGAGAACAAGACAAGACCAAGACCTTCAAGAAATGCTCAAAAATGAGGTACTGCAACACTAATCTCAACTAAAATACACTCAGTTGTAGCAATCTCCTATATCTTAAAGGAAATAGCAAGGCAACTCTGACTTTTAACAACATAACAATGATAAATCTTCATAAAAGCCTACAATCTGTTTGGAGTCTCAGAGGTTTTGATATTACAGTCCAACTTTCTCCATTCAAGGGATAGGTCCCCAAAAATGAAGATTCTGTCTTCATTTACTCAGGACATAAGTGTAAAAGTAATCTGTACAACTACCAAGTAGGGATGGGCACATCGATACTGCAGTATCGATATAGATACCTTTACAAAAACATATATATATATCAATATTAGAATGATATTAATACAAAATGTGTGTGTTGGCATCTCTTTCAAATGTTTTAAGTACTTTTTTAAATATTTGTGCCAAAACCCAGAATTTTTTAGCTGGCCTGTGACACATAATAATAATAATAATAATTTGTTACATTTCTATGGCGCTTTTTCTGAGACCTCAAAGCGCTTTACATAGATGGGGGAATCTCCTCAACCACCACCGATGTGCAGCATCCACTTGGATGATGCGACGGCAGCCATATTGCGCCAGAACGCCCACCACACACCAGCTTACTGGTGGAGAGGAGACAGTGATGAAGCCAATCAGTGTATGGGGATGATTAGGAGGCCATGATAGACAGAGGCCAAGGGGCAGATTTGGCCAGGATGCCAGGGTTACACCCCTACTCTTTTTCGAAGGACATCCTGGGATTTTTAATGACCACAGAGAGTCAGGACCTCGGTTTAACGTCTCATCCGAAGGACGGTGCTCTTTGACAGTATAGTGTCCCCATCACTATACTGGGGCATAAGAACCCACACAGACCACAGGGTGAGCACCCCCTGCTGGCCTCACTAACACCTCTTCCAGCAGCAACCTGTTTTTTCCCAGGAGGTCTCCCATCCAGGTACTAACCAGGCTCAGCCCTGCTTAGCTTCAGTGGGCAACCAGTCTTGGGCTACAGGGTGATATGACACATGACTGTGAGAAGCGAGTGTAGAGTATATGCAGGATGGCAGAAAGGAAACATACTGTTGTGTGGTGTGGTGCTAAATGTACAGCAAGATGCAATGATATACAGTATGATACATGGTATTTAATTTTATTCATATTTATGTTATAATAAATTACTTTATTATTAATCACAATATTTATATAAAATACAAGATTATTTTTTACATCTATTGGTACACATTTTTATTTAATTGTTCTCATATTTACTTTTGTGATAAATTTGTTATTAATGGCAAGTATGTGTCATGTAGTAGTGATTTTAAAAATGTGAAAAAACATTAAAATGCAGCATAAAGTGTATATAAAATAAAATGTCAGTGCATGTACTGTCATTGCAGTTCTGAAATGAGCATGTGCTAAAATGATTGTTTGTGCATGTGTGCAGGCAGTGGTACGGTGGATTTTGAAGAGTTTTTGGTCATGATGGTGAGATGCATGAAAGATGACAGCAAAGGAAAGTCAGAAGAAGAACTGGCAGAACTCTTCCGTATGTTTGATAAGTATGTGTGTCCTTAAACTAAAGTAAGATAACTAACCTGTGGTGGGTTTAGTGGTTTCTGATGGTTTTTGATTGGTTCTGGACAGGAATACAGATGGGTACATTGATCTTGATGAACTGAAGCTGATGCTGGAAGGTACAGGTGAAACCATCACTGAAGATGACATTGAGGAACTGATGAGGGACGGAGACAAAAACAATGATGGAAAAATCGATTATGATGGTAAGCATGTGTTATTGTTGTCTTATACTCAAGTTCACTCAACAACAAGCTTCCAAGCTTAGTGCTTAGTTTGTTAGTTTGAGATCTACAAGCAAGCATTGGTCAGCATGGCGTAGTTGGTATGACGTCCCCATAGCATCAGGGGTAGGAGACGCTAATACACATCTTCTGTAAGAGTACAGAATCTCCTGATCAAAAACACAGGTGAAAAAGAAGCAGAAACACGCAATAGAAGCCTTGATTATGCACATGGTGTAGTCTTTGAAAAATAAAACTAGATTTTCTTAACTTTTCGTTAAAAATGTATTTCTATGAAACTTACCAACAGGCAGTGTCCATGCTGTGATGTTTTGGAATGATGGGAGATTGCTTTAAACATTTTGCAATGTTTCTACAGAGACAGTATTTGTTTCACAACCCTTTAAAGGTGCAGTGTGTGATTTTTAGCGGCATCTAGTGGTGAGATTTGCGAATTGCAATCGGTCAATAATTCGTGGCCTTTCCTTGAAATTTCAAACTCGAATGAGAGGCTACGGTGGCCGACGTCGTCTTTTTCTGCTGCTTCTCATTCAAGTTAGTGATAGAACGCGCTCTGTAGCGCTGTCTGTTCGCTGTCGGCTATGGTAGAAACATGACGTCACGATATGTCGACCTTCATAGAAGGGGGTGGCTGCGGTTATGTACATATAAATGACTCATTCTAAGGTAATAAAAACATAACGGTTCATTAAGTAAGGTCTTTATACACCACTGAAAACATAGTTATGGATCTTATATTGCATTTCTGTCAATAGATCCTCAGAAATATCACACATTGCACCTTTAAGACCCAATGTGATGCGAATCTATCCTCTTCTCTGTCCCATGCATCTCCACTATCCTTCTATTGCAGAGTTCCTGGAGTTCATGAAAGGGGTGGAATAAAGGATGAAGTCTTCCTGGTGTTTCTCCCTGGATTGTCAAACACAGTAAACAGTAAATATTCAAGCTTGATGAGAGACAATATAGACTGACAGATCCTCTATTGTTCTATCTTATTAATATGTGTATAATTTTCAGGACAATATTTTCATAAGATTCAATTATTGTAAACACCCGTAAACATATTTTGAAGTCAGGGCCAAGCTGTGTAGATTTAAGACTTTCTTTTAATTGGTCTAATAATTTATTCATTTACTGAAAACATTTTACCTTCACATTAATTGAGTAAATCAGTTATGATTGGTTACACACTGACCAGACTTGGAATCTGAGCCTAAATATTTGCATGAGGTTGCTTTCGAATAATAAAAAGGTACCAAAAATCTAATGTTCTTCTCGTTTCCTCAAATTATTTCTAAAATTTAATTACATTCTACTGCAGTTTGTTTTACACTTGGAAAGACATAACTATCCTAAAGGGATTCCCATAATCCACATCTTTCAATCTTTTTTTTTTTTTTTTTTTTTTTTTGTAAAGACTGAGTTTACATTTGAGAGTGTATTGTTTTCCAGCCTATGTCAAATTAACAAAATGCTACTTGTCTGCTTGTTCATGAAGATAGAATAAAGCTTTTGAATATTTTGGCCTGTTTTTTCCTTGAGTCATGCACTAAAACATAACAAGGATGCCCTCTTTCACAGACAAGGCTTACGCCTAGTCCCAGGAGTTTGCATGTTTGAGCTGTTTTAACTGAAAGCAACTTGTATTGAAATATCTTGCAATATGTCAGTGCCATTGTTTTGTCTCAAGAAGTACAATCATTTTTCTTTTTCCTATGGCACATTTTAAAAAGCTACTTAAATGAGAGTATTAGAGAGTTATACTAGCATCACTAGTATTTATGGGATGGTCAAGTCACTTTCATTTATATAGCGCTTTTAACAATATAGATTGTTTCAAAGCAGCTTTACAGTGATAATAGGAAATTAAAGTAACAGAGATTGTTTTGGCTTTACAGCAGCTCTAGAATAAAGTTATTGTCCAGCTAACCCTTACGAAAAAGAATACTTCAAGTTAATTTTATTAAGTATATTTTTAAGTACACTTTATGTTGTAAGTATACTAATATCAATGTGTACTTGTCAACTTGTAAGTGTACTATTTCAATACTGCTTGGGACTAAATTGGCCAACTTTAAGTATATAAAAGTATACGTTTAAGTGTACTATAAGTGTAACAGTAGTAGACTAAGTACACAACTAGGTTTCTCATTTGTAATGCATCTGTACTACAAGTGAACTTATAAGTATACTAGTAGTTCCCTTTCGTGGTCACTCCGAGTTACGGCGGATGACGACGAATGGGGTTTCGCTTAGAAAGCCTATCACCTTCGAGTATATAAAACGAGCCAATGGCAATGAAATGCCATGGGTCTGCGGAATTTGCATAGCGTAACTCCGCCCCACCCTGGGGGTATATAAGGAAGTACGCTGGCAACATACAGATATGTTTTCGCTTCGGAGCCGAGAGCTTTCTTCACTCCTGTAAGCCGAAAAATTCCTGAGTTTACTCTTTCTCTTCCCTTCGAGACGAGCGACTCTCCGGATTTGGTGTGACGGTGATCTCCAGCGAGTGCACATTACCCTGCTGATCTGTGCAGTGATCTGCCAGTCTAGTGTGTTTCTCCCTGGTCGCTTCAGCATCCGCAGAGTTTTCCTGTCACAAAAAGAGCTTGCACGCGGCACGTCTTTTTAAAGATGCCTCACCCGTGCACTTCTGGTTGTAGTCGCAATGTTTCTTCATCTGATGGGCACAATCGCTGCTTTGTGTGTTTGGGCATTGATCACGCTAAAGCAGCACTTGTGGATGACTCATGTTCTCACTGTGGGAACATGACCATCTCCGCGCTACGGTCGAGACTCAATGAGCTCGTTAGAGCGAGAGTCCCCTCATCCACACCCCGATCTACGGTCTCCCTGAGAGGCTGTACTTCGGCTGATGGCAAGGGTGACCTGAGGGTGATGGTGTGGAACAAACCGCCGATTCGTCCACGGTCCACACCCCCCTCTCCAGCGTCGGTACCCGCGAGTGTTCAGACTGAGATCGCTGGTCCCTCTACGGCCCTGCGAATCTCGTTTGGCGCTCCAGAGGAGGATGCAATGTCGATCACTGCATCACAAGGTGGGCATGAGTCATCGGGAAGTGATGATTCGACTGTGCTGCCGCCTTCGGGTGTGCCAGCATTGCCCGAGTCAGATCCCGAGATGACGGCCATGCTTTCCCGGGCAGCCGTGGCCATTGGGCTCGAGTGGTCCCCGCCACCCGAGCCTGTGCGCTCGCGGCTGGACGATTGGTTTTTGGGTGCGGCCGCTGAACCCCATCGGCGTCCAACCCCAATACCTTTCTTCCCGGACGTGCATGAGGAGGTCACGCGGTCCTGGAAGACTCCATTGTCTTCCCGCGATCGTTCGTCGACCTTCTCTGCCTTTCCTCCCCTCGATAGAGCTGCTGCTTGTCGGTACACTGGGGTTCCCCCGGTGGAACGTTCTGTCGCGATGCAGCTGTGTCTGGCAAGCGCTTCCTCTCGTGGTGACCCTAACACCCTTCCAAAGCCTTTTGATTTTCGTCTACCCTGGTGGCGAAGTCTTACAGAGCGGCGGGACAGGCAGCTGCCTCTTTGCATGCCATGGCCATCTTGCAGGTCTACCAGGCCCAGATGCTCAGGGACATGCACGAGGGCAGGACTGACCCAGGGCTCTTTGATGAGCTGCGTGCCGCCACCGACCTTACTCTCCGAGCGACAAAGGTGACCGCACGCTCCCTGGGTCAGGTGATGTCCACAGCTGTGGTCCAGGAGAGACATCTGTGGCTGAATGCCTGCTTGTAGACTTGTCTGCTCGACACCCCCATATCCCAGGCCGGCCTCTTCGGCGGAGCGGTCGAGGACTTTGCCCAACAGTTCTCGACCGCTCAGAAGCAGACTGAGGCGATCAAGCATATTTTGCCCCGACGGCCCGCTGCTGACCCAGCCGTCGGCACAGAATCCTCAGCCTGCTCGCTGCCAAGGGCGCCCTCCCACCCCTCCCGCATGGCCCCAGCAGCAGCCAGCAGCACCCATTTTCACCCGGGCCGCGTCGCGGAGGAAGCCGCAGGAAGGCGCCACAGCCCTCTCCGGCCCCGCGCCCCGCTAAACGCCAGGCTAAGCGCCGCCCCTGAGATGGGCTGCTCAGGATTGGCGATCAGTTCTTCGCAGGAGGTGGTAGCAGGGCCACTCCTTCCCTCCACCGGGGTAGAATCTTTTGTTCTCCACTCCCCGCTGCCCCGCTGGTCCTCCCCTGGCCTCCTCTGGCAGGACGCGGTTAATGACCGTGCCCCCGCACAGGGCCGCTATGTTTACTATTTTAATACAAGTAGTAATTTTTTTAGTTTATGAAAGTACACACTGAAGTGTACTCTCAGTAGTTTAGTAGTTTATACTGCAAGTATACTTGTAAGTTTTCTTTAACTGAACATAACATTATTCGTATAGTTTACCATTTATATATTATTTTTGCACTTGCAGTATACTACTATGTTCAAATGTAGATATTATTTTTTATACTTGAAAAATACCTTTAACCACACTTTAACTAATTTTAAAAACATTTTATTAGCTTCATGCATTATTTTTTCAACACTTGAATGTCGGTAAGTTTAACCCTCTGGGGTCTGAGGGGTTTTCTGGGCCCTGGAGGTGTTCTGACATGCTCTGACATTTTTTTTTTTTTTAGTTATTTATAAAAATGTTAATGGCAAAGGTGTAAATTCACTCTATATAGCACAAACAGAGCTACCATAATATCTGATCAACATGCTTGTAAATCTTTGTATTTTTAAGAGAATAATGTTTATGCGTGGTTATTTGAAAAAAATAAAAATGAAAGTTGCTGATATAAGACCACAAAACACATACTAAATATGTGTCCACAAGACTTTTGACTAATGTATGTTGTCGCTCCGAGTTCTGGCTTCAAAATGATGTGAAAATCATCCTGCCTAATCGTTCTCATAAAACAATACATTGATTTAAACTTTGTAAAACAGTTTTTTTGTCAGAAGAGGTTTATGCATGGGAGGGGTAATGGCCCATCAATATTAATGAGATTCAGACCAGGGGTGTGACATAGACGCTCCCCCAATGGCTAATGGGCCATCAAGTGAGGCAGCCTGAACAAAGTAGAGGAGATTCAAAGGTTTTGTTTTTCAGTCTGTTTTATTGTAATTCCTCTATGTGGAGGAACTAAATGTTCTAAATTTGCAGGTATCTCACAGTAAATGCTTATGCCCCGTTGATGTGGGCTCTAAGCAAAATAAAGCAAAATAATGCAAAATGAGCAAAATAAACTAAAATAAAGGCAGATAGAATATAGTTTCATGTCTTGGTGCCATTTTTGAAAACAGTTCCTGTTCAACTGAAGACACAAGTGAACATTACATGCCTGGCATTTCCAAGGTGTCCTGCCTTTTACCAAGCTGTCCTTTGCAAAGCACACAGATCTTGCGACCAACTGTGCAAATGTTCTTTGCATCTGAGCTCAGCTCAGCTCAGCTCCTGGAACCGGCACATGGTCACTACTGGTTTGTTTTGGTGCTACTTTCTGTGACACACCACAGAGCTCTGCAATAAGCTGTTCCATGAACTGTAGATAACACAAAGAAAAAATATGTAACATTATCAACCAACCTCCAAAAATAAGTCATACAGGCTCATATTGTTATAAGAATATAAACAAAATTGAACGAACATGGGTAATTATGTACTTACTCTTTCTGATGTTTGACTGTGTTGCTGCGGGCCCTCCGAGTTGCAGATGAAGGTGATGCAGCTACATTCCTTTTTTTTTAAAGTTGAAAATTTTATAACATATTATAACATAAATATTTCAAAGTATATTACCATTAGTCTATATGAATAACTGATGCGAATAATTGTAGACACGTGCTGTAGGCATATATTGCGTGTCAATGGGCCATTACGGAGATAGCAAAACGCAAACATTAACACATTTGCAATTCATCAGCTGGGCATATTTACACATTTCAGCACATACACACATTTGCAATAGATATTTGCAAGCACTCTTCATTGATGATAATGAGGCAGCATAAACACTTGTCAAAATATAATCTAAACATACATAATATTTTCTAAATTAATTTCAAGATTCTAACTTTCATACAGGCCTATGATCTAAACATATCGTTGTACATATTATACAGCATGTCTAGGCTATGCTGTATAAAGTCTTCTGAAGGCACGCGCCGAAACGCGTTTGTGCAAATAAGTTTATTTATGCATGAAGCCTCTCTCCTACTTTATACAGCATAGCCTAGACCATTTAAATATAAATTACTCTGAATGGCAAGTATGGAAATGGTCCAACCAGTAACATCTGTAGCCTAAGTTTATATAAAATAGCTTGTCAACTAATTTTTCTGTACTGTAGGCTAATTGGCCTACGTGTTGTAGCCTAGTCATTAACCCTCTGGGGTCTGAGGTGTTTTCTGGGCCTGGAGGTGTTCTGACATGCTCTGACATTTGTGCTTATTTCTGTTACTTGTGACATTTTCATGGCTAAAGTCTGATTACACTGTATTCAGCACAAACTCTGCTACAATAATATATCAGCAGCATGTATGTAAAAGTTTGTAGTTTTGAGATAATGACATTAATGCGTGGTTTGTGAAAATACAAAAAATAATTGTCACTGAAATAAGGTCATGAAACCCCTACTGATTATTTCTTCACAAGACTTTTGAAAATTGTATCACGTAGCCTAGAATATTTGCTCCAAAACTATGTGAAAATCATCCTGACTGCTCATTCAGAGAAGACAATATATTGATTTAAAATTTCTAAGACGTTTTTTGTGTGAGAAAGCTTTATGCGAAGGGGCGTAATCACCTCATTAATATGTAAGCTTTTCACACCTGAGAAAGACAAAGACACTCCCCTAATGGCCCTATTTTAGGAGCTATCAGGCCCTGTCATTCTGAGCAACCTTGCACAAAGAATGAGGAGATTTAAAAAATAATGGCTTTTTGATTGTTTGGATTTATTTACAACTCAACATAATCCAAATATACACAACAAATGACAAAAAAGCACACTATTCAAAACAATGATCCAAAGACAGAGACCTTTGTGCTCAAACTTGACTTTTGACCACTATTTTAAAGTTACTGTACTCTGCCTTTGTATTGTCTGCAAAAAGTGAGAAGTCATGCCAAGGCAAAAGGCAGTAACTTCCACATTATCAATATCTGGTTGCTGATCACCATTAACAAAATCATTATAGTAACACCTGTATAAAATCTAGTGATCATGGCATTTATTTTGTATGATTTACAATTATTTATAGCCATCTACATATTGCTATCCTGTGCTTTGGTTGCATTCTGATGGCATTATTAATACATTTGACATGACAAAATACCTCCATAGATTTATTAGTCCAGCGTTGGGTCGACCGTGTTTAAGGCGGTGCTGAAGGCGCCGGCGAAGTTTTGGCACTCTGCCAGCTAGATGCATGAGTGTTTCAACCAGGTCCGGTACCCAAACTGGGTGAGGCAGGGCTTTAGTTCTTTGTTGTCTTCATCTGCTATGGCATGTGTAAAAATTTTCTGTCAACTCTGCATAATCCTTCGCAATCGATATCGCACGTTTGTCGATGGAGCGGTTTCAGACCATACTAAATGTTCTGACCTCATTTGTGCAGGACAAAGCTCTGAGGACATCAGACGTTAGAGGGACTGATGGCAGCTGTATAAAGTACACAGGCTACACCGTAATTAAAATTTTAATGGACAGTAAAACAAAGACAGATAACCGTACAATCTGGTAGGTAGCATTATTTGATAGAACACCGGCACAGTAACTTCATATTGACGCGCGGCTAAACAAAGGCAGAGTACCGTAACTCAATTTGAGCATTCCAAAACTGAGCCAAAGAGCGGTAACTGGTGTTACGGTATTCTGCCTTGGTTTCTCATGGGCTTTTGTAAGTTACTGTTAAGACAACTCATTATTTTCTCGAAAAAACAACGGAATTGATTCAAGATACTTATCCACATGATAAAGGAGGTCTTGAATGTGCCAAAAATATAAATAACTAATTTTCGACCAAAAACGAAGTTACGGTCTTTTGCCTTTGCACGGCAGAATACTCACCGTGTTTGTTGACTGATCGATCCTACTTACCACAGTTGTTTCATAGACTCTTAACCCCCTGGGGTCAGCGGTATCGCCGGCGATACCAGCTCGCTTTTTTTTCTTATCAGTGCAAAAGAGACTCAAAATACTGAGTCTGTTGATTTTGATCTTACATACTTGTGTTATACATCAATCGATCCTGTTAAGTGTGTATTTTTTTTGTGTATACTCACAATAAAAACAAACTGTTGTGCTTTTCGCCAAATAAAGAAAAATAAACATGATGCGAGGTCTGCCTTCTCTCTGTCAGTGAATTGCATTCTGAAACGCGTCCGAAAATAAACCGTAACTCAGCGAATACCAACCCGTTCTCATCTCAGGGCGTCTTATAAGGCCGTTTTGTCACATCCTTCGGCGTTTTCTGCCCACGCATATAGCACCCTTTTGCGTATAGATGACACGCACATGGCTTTCAACCAACTTCAATGTAAAACCATCCACGATGTAATTACACGCTCAGGGCTTCGCCAATCGTCAATTCACCTCAACATTGACCGACTGCACAGACTAAAGACGTTTTCAGCAATGACTTATGTTTGATCTATGATTAGGATTGCCTACACCTAACATAGGAGGTCATTGTTTTCCATTATTTATCTTTCAAGAGGAGTCTATTTGCCATTTTCAACACCCTTATCGTCTGTGAGAGACGCTCGGCTTAACCACCTCCAATGCAACCCACCCGCGTTTTACAGGACGCAGTTGGACTTTGCTAGCCAATCCAAGTGCGTGATATCAGACGCTTTCAGAAACAGTAGCAGTAGGCATGCGTAGGCTACAATTTTGTTTAGTTTTAAATTAGCCTGTGGTAGCCTACTCAATTAAAACGTGAATGTGTGCTAGGTATCCTAACTAAAAACACGACAATATAGGTTCCATCATCCCTTAATTGCCCGCAGGAGTATATTGGCCGAATTCAAAACAGACCCTTTATCGTGTGTGAGAGACGCTCATGGCTTTCAACCATCAATGCAACCCACAGGCGTTTTACAGGACGCAGTTGGACTTGTCACATATGGACGCTTGGCCAGGACCCCTTGGCGTCACTTTTGAACGCACTGGGTAGACCTTTGGCGTCATTTTTCAACGTGCAGGGTAGTCCGATTGACTTCTATAGAACTCTAAACCGGAGCCTGCAGCGTTGAAATTTGACGTCTTGGGTAACACCGCAACCCGTCTGCTGTGTATGGCTCGACCAGGCTACAATAAATAAAAATAAAAAGGAATAGACTACAATAAATGATCTATGCCAGGGCTAGTCAAATGGCGGCCCCCAGATGATATTTATCTGGCCCTCCAACTGGTTTTTGATGTTTAAAAACCCTCGGCAAAGGTTTAGCGCGTTCATAGGCAACCGCATTCAGCGGTGAGTTTAACAATGCTCAACTGCAGGTAAAACGGCATTCAGAGGTGAGTTTAACAATGCTCCACGGCGCGTGCAAGTAAGCAGTTTAACCGTTTTCTAGTCATAGGTAATAATAATAATAATTCGTTACATTTATATAGCGCTTTTTCTGAGACCTCAAAGCGCTTTACATATGGAAGGGGGGAATCTCCTCAACCACCACCAATGTGCAGCATCCACTTGGATGATGCGACGGCAGCCATATTGCGCCAGAACGCCCACCACACACCAGCTTACTGGTGGAGAGGAGACAGTGATGAAGCCAATCAGTGTATGGGGATGATTAGGAGGCCATGATGGACAGAGTACTGGCAGAGCCATAGAGGGTACTGGTACATAGGTACACTGCTTTAACTAGAGCATGCTGGGTAACGTATTTTTATCGGAGGTTTGTTGATGTTAATAAATATATATATAATATGCTACGATTGTGTTCAATTAATCTTTTTTTATTTTTATTAAATCCTCTAAATTAATAATGCTGACGTCACTGTATGGGGCGATCCCAAGGTCCATTGCGATTTTTCCACTTGGTAAGTAGAAGAGTTAATTAATAGAGATGGATACTATTCTTAAATTTGCACATCAAAAACTGTTGAATCAGGACAAGAAGTTGTGTTTAGAACCTTTAGATGTGTAAGGTGGCAATTTCATATGACGGTAAATAATAGAAGGCATTATAAAAATATAGCTTGGTGCACCAAATGTGTCTTTGTTTGGAAAAAAAGTTTTTTTTTGTTTTTTTTGCGAAATAGAGCAAAACTTACATTTATTAAAAAATGTTGTCTAATTTCTGTCTAAAATGTAATTAACTATATTAACTTCTTGTTTATTGAACTATATAAAAGGAATATCACATAAAATCTAGCCCATTCTGGCAATACAGATGAAGAGAATACTGGTGTAAAATGTTCAATTCTGTTTTTTTTCTTTAGGTCCCTCTTTGGCAGCTTCAAAAATTTTCACACACACACACACACACACACACACACACACACACACACACACACACACACACACACACACACACACACACACACACACACACACACGCACTTTTAAGAGCCATGTCCGTCTTGTTAATCTGTACTCATCAGTCTCTCCCTCTCTCTCTCTCTCTCTCTCTCTCTCAATCTATATTTGTTTTATCTATCCATCTCTTCGCTGTGAGTCTCTCTGTCTGTTTGTGTTTCTGCCCATCACGATGTCCAAGAGTGATTCAGAAATCCAAGAACACCTCATGATCTTGGATAACCTGGTTGATGACCAAGAACTGAAGGATGAGCTCTAAAGTCTTGATGACCTCCTTGGTGAGCTGCTAGAAGAGGAGGCTGCAGCACCAGTGAAGAGACCTGAGCCGAGGGACGTGGAATGGAGAAAAAGAGACATTACTGGAAATATTGTCTATGTGAGGCCAAGATCAAGCAGGAATCAGTCAAACAAGGGTCAGTATTGTTTTTCATTCACAATATTTTGAAGATCTACATTGTTTAGGCACTTATGAGTGTATCAAATCAAGGAATACATGTATAGCTTGATATGTCAGGGAAACAATCAAACCAGAACCAATCATTTGATTTTTTTTTTACATAAAAAGTAGATTTATTAAAGATGTCACTAGTCTTGGATTAAGTGAAAGACACATTAAGGCTAATATTACATATTTGTGTAAAGCAGTATAAACTACAAAGTTAGCGCACAAAACATAGTTTAATTGTGGGCTGTATTTACATTGTCAGGAAATCTTGTCAATATGGTTATAATGTCAAATGAGCTACCCATTTTACTAAATCTCTTGCAAGTTATTGGTCTTGGCAAGGGTGTGTTTAAAACAGTTTGTTCTTCAGAGTGTGTTGTCAATGGCCAGGCAGCTTGTTTCTTTTTAATCTGCTTCTATATTAGCATTCCTATTTGCTGTCATCATCTGTATGGCACCTTATATGCAGATAACCAACAGTAATTGGACTGCCCCATTAGGGTTTGGGAAATAAAAGTGTACTAGTATTTCTCTCTAGCTATATGTTAAACAGTGAGCTTGCACCATTTTAGGCTGGTAACCAGGCCTTGGGACAAGTTATAAATGTTGATTTGTGTTGTTTTTATCCTCTACAGCTGATCACATTCGGAAGACTGATCCTCCCTTCATTGCTCCTGACACTAACTGTGAGGTGGCCTTTATTCCAGAGACTGTTGGTATGTACTTCATTGTGTTTCCATTAGCCCTTGTATACAGTATATATATCTGACAGTGGGTTAGAATGTAAATAAATGTTTCTATTTTAAAATTTGCTAGAATACTGATCCTTTCACAGACAAATGGAGTACACTTTAATATTGTAAAATATATATATATATATATATATATATATATACATGGAAGGAGATTATTGTTTCTGAATATTCCATACCATTTACAGAGTGTTTTTCTACAAGATCTCCAGCACTCACTAAGCGAATCCTCAGATGATGAGGCATCACCTCTTGAAACCCCAAGAGATCCTCTTCTGGCTTCCTCGAACTGGAGCAAACGACAAAGTCTCTTTTCGGAGAGGTGGAGGGCAGAGAGACCCCCCCTGGTGAACACGGCTGCGGCACAAGAAAATGTGGCAACACACATCTGCCAACAGTGTGGGAGAAATCCAGCTGCTGTCCGGTGTTGTGACTGTCCACCACGTCCCTTCCTCTGTGCTGATTGTGACGTCAGCATGCACACCAGACATGTACTTCACAACAGAGATGCCATGACTGCTGGATTCTTCCAGCCATTGCCTCCAACAACTTTCGTGGTCAACGGCTCTTTCCCATTGTGGTAAGTTCTGGTTTGTGTGTGTACAACATATATCTCATTCTCAGAATAGTTAAGCTCATAAGCTTTACTATTTAAATGATGACTTTTTGTCTCTTATTGTTTTATCTTGAATGTATGTGGATACTCTGTGTCAGTCAGATTTTTGAGCATATCTTGAGTACTTTTTCTGCAATATGCTTCATTGCCATTGATCTATTACAATCTTATATTTCTCAGTCAATACAAATTAACATAATTCAAGTGTACTGTATGATCTTTTTCAGTCCGGTTTGAACCTGTAGAGATGCCTGACAAAATCTGTGGTTGTTCACCAGAGTTATTGAGGGTTAGTCCAGGAAAGATTGTTGCTGTGGTCACAATGAATGGTAAGAATGTGAAGAACTTTATTTTGTCCTGTTTGAGAAGCATCTTTAAAATAAATATCTATCCATACGCGACACCCTAGAAGTTTGACATAGATATAAAACTAAAAATATATGAAGTATACAAAGTAATATATAAATTGTACAAAGAACCCAAACCCTGGTTTATATTGCTGTTACATTAATCAAGGTTTATTGGGACACAAATTTGCCAGACCACTCTGATCGTGAAAAGAATCTTTTTCCTGCTCAAAATGACACCCTTGCATCAGGTCAAGCCACATTCGGGAGGTCTGACCTTTGCCACTTAAAGGCCACCATGTAATGCCTGACTCACACTACAGGAGTTTTAGGCCGATTTAACCCAAATTTTCCCCTCCCGAGAATCTGAGAAAAAATATTGTCGAGGACCTCGATCGGTTCCGATGTTCGGCGCAGATTATCTGGTAATGTAAGGCATTCATAGATCGAATCTTGCACCTCCCGAACTGCTCACAAATCGGGCTCGCCCCGATCATATCATACATGTTTGATATTTAGGATTTTAAATCGGGATGAGCAAGACTGTGATTTTGTCAGTACAGTCACAATAGCCAATAATAAAAACAAGTATACGAGGAGACGGAAGTGTAATGTGTAATTTTGTAATGCGCTATAAAGGTAAAAATTCTAGCAAAGAATTCTGGAAGAAAATCTGCAAAGATTCTCCTTAAGTGTGTCCTGCAATCACAATCGGTTAGGATTTTAAAACTCCTATAGTGTGAGCCAGGCATTAGCCTCAGTGCATTCAGATTTTTCAGATATCTCTGTTTGCCCATGGAGCCACATGGTTCGAGCTTTCCACTCAGAAGAGAGAATTCCTGACTCTGTCATCTCTCCGAATAACATCTCTGAAATTCATCCTTATAGCAACTTCACTACTTCTGAACGAACAAACCATCAAGACTTTAATCTAAGACTTCATCCAACTCCAATAAACAGAGGTTTAGCATATGAAATGTACAGATTGATTAAACAATACATGACAATGGGAGTGTGCTTGTGTATTACCTTAAGAGTGCGAAAGTTGTTTAGCCCGATGAGATCTGTATGTGTACCGAGTTTCATATTAATTCATGCAATCGTGTTTGAAATATGGACCAAGTTTTCGGACTCCGTTCAAGGGGGCGCTGTTGAGCCCTCCGCCACGCCTGGGTACCAGCTTCAGCCCGGCCCTGATGGCCTGTTCTGACTTGTGTGCAAAGTTTCAAGAGTTTTCGAGCACTTTAAGGGCCACAAACCCCCCCAAAACCTTGAAAAACAATAATTAAAAGCAATTATTAAAAGCCCCCCCCCCCACACACACACACACACACACACGCACACAGAGACGCAGAGAGAGAGAAAATGCTACCAAAATATCTGACTTCCTGTTGGTATAAATACATAAATAGAAATGGCCTTGGCTCTGAAAAGTGTATGCAGATGAGCGTGAGTTTGCAGAGGCAGAGAATAGATGAGGTTGGATTAGGCTGAACAACTGACCTCTGTGTAAAGTCCCTATTTACTGCATGTAATTATAGCACTATACTGATGTGCATCTGCATTGAGTGTGATTGTATGCATATATTGCTCTGCATGTCTTTCACACATATCTCAACACTTTCCTGCCCTGTTAGAGATGCAGATGGGTGGAACCGTTATAGAGAACAAGGAAGCAGAAATGAGAGACAGATAAAGGATATGCATATGTTTGTTAATCACTGTTATCTGACACGACTGTTTCTTTGAATATCCTTGAGACTGAAGTCAATCTGGAATTAGAGCTTCCATTATCATCATCATCATCATCATCATCATCATCATCATCACCATCATCACCATCACCATCATCATCATCATCATCATCATCATCACCATCATCATCATCATCATCACCATCATCATCATCATCACCATCATCACCATCATCACCATCACCATCATCATCATCATCATCATCATCACCATCATCATCATCATCACCATCATCACCATCATCACCATCACCATCATCATCATCATCACCATCATCATCATCATCATCATCATCACTCTCTGCCTGATCTCAGGTCAGTTCTTTACTGGTCTGTCCCGGTCAAATAACTTATTATTACATTTTATGATCCAGCTTGATCATATTTAATAACCCAGCACAAATGACCTTGTGTTTGGCAGGTCTGGTACTTTGTTTCAAAGTGACTGGATGCTGAGTTTCAATGTTCAAGCGCATGAACCCGAACCAGAAAAAGTCTAACTTTTGTTTGTGGTAACACTTTAGAATAATGGTCCGTCATTAATAAGTAATTAACTATTAATTAATATAGAAACAAGCTTAACTAATCAGTAAGTAATATCAAATTTAGGAGACAATTCCCTATTAGGCAATCAATAATTACTGAATGAGATTAGCCTCATTAGAACTAATAGGTAATTATGACAAATTATAAAGAATTACTAATTAATTACTAATCACAACATTAACGTGTGTAGCAACTCATAATGTAATAACTGCACATAATGTAATAAGGATTACGCTATTATTGTAATAAAATGCTCATAATGTAATCATTTTCTCAAAACGTGATAAAATCTGATATATACACCAGAAGAATGGCTGGGGAAGCTCTCTGAAAATGGCTTAGACTTTATTAAAAGTGTGAAGGATAGACATGTCCATGGACAGACAAATCTTAATAATCGATGAAAGTCTGAATCAGGAATACGGCCAGGATGAAAGCCATGGTCCATGTTTGAGTGAGGAATAGGGCCACAGTTAGTGTTGGAGATAAGACAAGTTGCGACTCTGCCTCCTTAATAGACTGAATAAATGGAGATGCTGTCCCATGAAGACTAACATAGTCTAGACTAGTGGTCCCCATGACCTTCTGCAATGAGGCCCAGAATTAGTGACATTTGAATCGAGGCGTCGGAGCGTGTGTCGAGAAAAAGTGGGCGTGCCAGATGAAGCCGCGATTCGAGGCTTGTGTTGTTAACGTGAAAATCACGTGACTAATGACAAACGAGGCCTCGGTTTGTGTGGATACGTCACCGGTTCGGTCTGAGTGTCGCTTCCGGATAAAAGGCGGTTCGAAACTCGCGCCTCTTTGTGGGTGTTGTCAGGAGTAGTAGAAGCAGTTGTAGTAGTGTCAGAGAGTCAGAGAGTTAGATAACTATCATTGTCATTGTTGTGTCATATGTGAGGGCTGTATATTATTACATTATCAGGTTAGAATAGTTATAGTATATTATTATTATAGTAGGCCTAGCTATATTATAGTCTTGCTATATTAATTAGATAAGATTATTTGGATTGCTCTGGATTTTTGCATCTGGACTGGACTGTTTTTTGATTTGGATTGCCCTTTTGGATTTGTTTGCTCTTTGTGACTCTTCCTTCTTCCTGGTAATGGAGCCAGCAAGAAAGAGGGAATCCTCCCCTGTCTGGGCTCAACTGAAGCATCAGTGTCCTCATTTGTACCACTGCCATTTTTACATTCCCCTGCATCCTCTGTTCCTTGTGAAAGGAACTTTTCCAAGGCTAGAGAGATTTTGTCCAAGAAGAGGAATCGTCTAAACCCCAACACACTTGAAATCCTTTTTATTGAAATATTGTAATCCTTCCTTCTGGACTATTCTGTTGCAGTTTACTTTAATCTGTTATCTATAATCTGCTAAATGAATAAATGTACTTTATTACACTCCCTCTAACATAAGCACTGCACTCAACACGGTGTCACTGTTGTTGTTCATACTGTCACTATCCAAACAATTTATGAATAATTAATTAACTGTGAGTGTGACTCTGCACAAGTAAATTCAGACAGAGAAAGATACATATTTTATATTATACACAGTAATGGACAAATGCCTGATCATGTCTTTTTATTATTGCAATTAAGGTTATTAAGGTTACAGAAATCAACAGTGAGTACAAAATAAATAAATAAATATTTTTATTTATAAAATATACATTAAAATATAAATATACAAATAAATATAAATATCTATTTGTATATTTACATTAAAATATATTTTTTATAAAATTAGGGAGGGAGGGAGGGAGGGAGGGAGGGGGAGGGCGACACTGGTTCAGAATGAATTAATTTGTCTGCTATTTCTTTGCACAGTAGCTAGGTGTCACTAGTGAGCAATGCTGAATGAAGCTTCGAGTAATGAACCTTTGGCTGAAGCAATGGGCTGCGAGGTCTCAGTGGTTCAGGAAGCCTCATTTTGCCATCACTAGTAAGCGCTATGAAGAGATGACTAAGCCATCTTCTGAGAAACAAGCTAGATGAAGGAATTAAACAACTTTTTACCAGCGTACAGATCAGCAGAAGCAAGCAGCAAGCATGTATGAGCAAACTGAATGTGCTTTAAATAGGGCGCCCTGTTTGAGCTTTGGCCATTGAGCAGCGAGGGGAGTTAACGAGCTAATGCAGCTCAGCTGGAGCAGATCAGCTGACGGGACAGGGTTCTTAGCAAACAGCATTAGCAGCGTCTTGACTACCTGGCCTGCCAGAACTGACGCTGACGCTCAATTGAGTTCACAGCACTCAAATATTACCGAAACTTGAATGACTGAAACAGAACTCAAACTGAATGAGTTATAGAACATTTCTAGATCCCAGAATGATAATTGTATAATTAAGTGATTAATTAAGTGATGATTGAGCATTAGTGATGAGCACCTGCTGTTAACAAGCAGAATCACTGAAGGAAAGAGAAACACAAGAACTACAACTGACTTCAGCCTAGGGATGGCTCGATACCACAATTTTGGTTTCGGTACGATACCAGAAACTAATACCTCGGTATCGATACTAAATCGATACCACAGGTGACAAATAACCAGCCTCAAAATTTAAGTGAATTGAAACAATTTTATTAAAAAACACTGCTTGAAACTCTGCTGTACCGAAATGTGCAAACAAAAAGTTATCAAAATGTTTTAAAAAAAATTAAAATAAATAAAACAGTCAGGGAACTTACAGTAGGTTAAATTTTGATTTAAAAAAAAAAAAAAAAAATTTTTTTTTTTTAATTCTATAATACTGTTAGGTCAGGTTAATGAATGTTGACAATGTAGCTTAAATGTAAAGTGTTACTCTAACATTCATATTATATCCATATTACTACTATTACTCTCTCTCTCGGCTGATTCCTCAGTCGGACGCCACAGCAGCAGTGATATGCCATTAATTTTACTATCACTAATACTAAAATTAATATCACTAATCTCTTTATTCATTCAAATTCAATTAATATATGACTGTTTGAAAGTGCAAAAATTATGAGGACTAAACTTCATTGGTTCTAGCGTGTCATGCAATCACATTTGAGCTTTCATGTTTACCGTGTCATATTTAATTGATAAGCTCTTATGTATGTGCGCTGTAAATAAAAGTCTAAATTAAATCAGTTGAACGATGGACTCACCTGTCGATCTCTGAACTCTTTGAACAAGTCAGTATGATCAAGTGACAAGTGGTTCTTAACGTTAGCCAGATTTGATGTGTTGCCTCCCGTGGCTAATTTAAAGCAGCGTTTGTAGAGTGGTGCATTGAGGTCTGTTGCTTCACCTTTCTCATTACTTTTGTAGGCAAAGTAAGGCCATATTTCACTCCTATTGCTCTCTTTATTTATTAATTTCGGGCGTGTAGAATGAGCTTCATCTGTTTGATCCATCGTGTTCCTCTGTTGTCACCGTTTGCCGGTTTTGCGTGACCCGCGTCAGTTTGGGTAGCGCACTGCCGCCTAGCGGTGAACTTCGAAACAACAGCGCATCAAATACCGAATTGAGCAAAATTATGATATTGTACCGTTTGAAATATAATATATACCGGTATTTTTGCAGTACCGGTATACCGCGCATCCCTACTTCAGCCACAGCAAAATCAACTGGAGATGAAAGAAGACATTAACCCTCTGGGGACCAAAAACGCGCCGGCGCGTTTTGCTCGTTTTTTTTTTTTAGCAATGAAAAATAAACACAAAATGCTCTGTTAATTTTGATCTTTCATTTTCGTGTAATACATCAATCGATCCTGTTCAGTTTCTATTTTTTTTCTGTATACTCACAATAAAAATAAAGTGTTTTGCTTTTTGACAAATAAAGAAAAACTAACATGATGCTATTTCTGCCTTCTCTCTGTCAGTAAACTCCCATTTGAAACGCGTTCGAAAATGATCTATAACTCCGCGAAAATTCAGTCAAACAGGCAAACAGACCCACGGGCATAAAGCTTGAGATCGCAGCTTTTAAATGAAGTAATTTATATAAAAAACAAATATTATCAGCTTCTGTAATCTGTATAAAAAGAGAGCGACTCCAGTCGAGCTCATTACGAGATGATTCACAGTAATTTGACCACGCCCCGGAGAGCGCGTGCTATTCAAACGCAAATTCTGAGAACCATTTCAGTCTGTGAAACGCCCCCACATCAGCTGTAAACAAAGAGGCATAATATAGCCTACCTTATGGAGAAAATTTTCCGTGCTGATATGAGGAGCAGATCCCGCTGAGGAGTGAGGTAGGCTAAGTTATCCTTTCTCAAGTGTTAATGTGGAATAACGTTATGGAATAACGTTAGTGTAGGCCTATGTAAACAAAAAGATGAATCGCGTTTCTATAATATGAATCGCGTTTCTGTGAGATGAATGAAGGGTACATATTTGTAAAGACTGTTTAGCCTAAATATGAATCGCGTTTCTGTGAGATAAATGAAGGGTACATATTTGTAAAGACTGTTTAGCCTAAATATGAATCGCGCGTCTGTGTGTGAATAAACTGCTTTGCTAGAGCCTACTGAGATGAGTAAAAATCGACTGAAATATGTTGAAATAAAATGTATTTGTATAAGCAACGTATTAAACTGCAAATGAACATTTATAGGCTATGCCCTAATATTTCATAAAAACAACGTTACAGTCAGGCGAAGTATGAAAGACAATATTTTGTTGACTAGATTTGGGTACAGTTTTTACTGTAGAATATACTGTCACATCAAATAAGCTTTTCTGCTCATATATATAAAATACTATTTTGTCAAAAATAAAGTCATAGACTAAGATGTTCCAATGTTGGCTATATTCAAACTAATGAATACATATGATAAAATGTAGGCCTATAATCTTTTTTTTTTTTTTTTACAAAGAAAGAGTACTTTTTTTGCAGAAATATTGCTGAAATTGTAATTATTGTTGTAATTGTAACCTTTTTAATAAAATAGCAAAACATATTTACAAGATAGATGTAAGCAAAATCTTAAATGGTCAATATAAGTCTTCTTCTAAATATATAGGCTATTTTGTCCTTGCATTGTGGCTCAGTCAGTGTCACACCTGAATGAATGGCTAATTATGCAGAGTCATTATGCAGAGTGGGTGGGACTGGGTAATCTAAGGTGTAAACTACTCCTCCCCCTCGCATATTGGCTTTCCAAGCAAAACCTGTTTTACACCATTTAAATCAATGTATTTTTTTTTTGTGAACGATAAAGCAAGACTATTTTCACATAATTTTGAAGCTAGAACTCGAAGAGAAAACATCCATTAGTCAAAAGTCTTGTGGGCACATATTTTGTATGAGTTTTGTGGTCTTATTTCAGCAACTTTCATTTTTATTTTTTTAAATAACCACGCATAAACATTATTCTCTTAAAAATACAAACATCTACATACATGTTGCTCGCATATTATGGTAGGCCTGTTTGTGCTATATAGAGTGAATTTACACCTTTGCCATTAACATGTTTATAAATAACTGAAAAAAGCACAAATGTCAGAGCATGTCAGAACATCTCAAGGGCCCCAAAAACAGCTTGGTCCCCAGAGGGTTAAATATCTCAAGATCTCAGCAGAGGAGGATTAAACAACTCCACGAACAGCATTACAAGCTTCACTTATTACTAACCAGACTGACTTTATTACTGCCATTCGTCTACAGAAGTTCTTATTAGAATTAAAAAAGGTTTAGAAGTTGATGATTTGAGTTTCATTTAAGGTCACCATGATGGAGATCAGTGTTTGCTTTAGTTGAGCTCTTGACCCTTGACTTTTGCACTTAAAGGGGTCATATAATGGTACATGCACTTTTACAAGTTGATTGTACTGAAATGTGTGTTGGCAGTGCCTGCACACAACCATCATAAAATGATAAAAATCCATCCAGTGTTTTTTTTTTTTTTTAATCTTCTTATATGTTTCCTCCTGTCTCAAATCAAGCTTAGGACGCCTCTCCCACGATGGCTGATTGACAGCAGCGTTTCAAAACACAGACCCGCCCTCGTGAGCGAGCTGTCAATCATATGATCGGGTGTTGATGGTGAAGGATTGATGATAACAATCATCATTTAGAGACTTGATTCACTGATTTCATTCAGAGTCTGATCTCTGATTAAAAGGGCAACATATTAGTTTCACTCAAAACTGTGATTCTACAGCATAAGAGCTAGCCATGTTGTGGCCATCAGATAATATGAAGGATTTTACAAATATTTGTGCACAAAAAGTTTCACAGAAAAGTTATTGCATTACTAAGACTCACACAGACATCAAGAATCAACATATGAATCTCAACAATGGTGACCATTAAAAAATGATTCATGCTGCAATGCATGCTGGGTACTAGCATAATACAAAACTTATCCATGGCTCCCAGCATGCATTGCGGCATAAATCATTTTTTAATGGTCACCATTGTTGAGATTCATATGCAGATTCTTGATTACTGTGTAAGTCAGCATGATACCATAGAGGTTTTTAAAATCTGATTGTCACAACAATGGGCCTTACAGCAGAATCAGTTATATTATAATGAATAATACAAGTAATACATCACCTGTCTAATCAGAGATCTAAGTCACTAAATGATGATTTTTATCATCTTAACACAACCACATGCTCATATTTTCTTTTGGCGTATGTGCCATAACAAATGTGTTTTATAAACACTCAGTTACAGCAGCCAGAGGAAAAACTGGTGTTATAAAGTCAAGGGTCAAGAGCCCAACTAAAGCAAAGACGGATCACTATCAGGGTGTCTTTAAATGAAACTCAATAAATCATTATCATCTAACCCTCTGTTCATTCTCAATAACAACTTCTGTAGACGCATGACAAAAGTCAAACTGTTTAGTAATAAGTGAAGCTGGTAATGCTGTTTGTGTAGTGGTTTAATTCTCCTCTGCTGAGATCTTTAGAGATTTAAACGTCTTTTATCTTGAGTTGATTTCATCTAAGGCTGTGGCTGGAAGTCAGTTGTAGTTCCCTTTCGTAGTCACTCCGAGTTACGTCGGATGACGACGAATGGGGTTTCGCTTAGAAAGCCTATCATCTTCGAGTATATAAAACGAGCCAATGGCAATGAAATGCCATGGGTCTGCGGAATTTGCATAGCGTAACTCCGCCCCACCCTGGGGGTATATAAGGAAGTGCGCTGGCAACATGCAGATATGTTTTCGCTTCGGAGCCAAGTTGATTCTTCACTCCACAGCCAAATTCTGAGTTGCAGTCGAGACTCAATGACCTTCGTGGTAGAGTCCTCTCACCCGCACCCGATCTACGAGCTCCATGAGAGCTGGTACTTCGGCTGGCGGCCAGGGTGACCTGAGGGTTACGGTGTGGAACAAAGCGCCGACTATTCCACGCTCCACACCGTCCTCTAGCGCTGTGCAACCCGCGAGTGCTCCGAATGAGCCTGCAGTACAGTCCACTGACTTGCCGCACATCTCATTCGGCGCTCCAGAGGAAGACCGTATGTCGATCGCTGCATCACAAGGTGGGCAGGAGTCCTTGGGAAGTGACGAATCGGCTGTGCTGCCACCCTCGGGTGTTCCAGCATTGCCCGAGTCTGATCCCGAGCTGACGGCCATGCTTTCCCGGGCAGCCACGGCCATTGGTCTTGAGTGGTCCCCGCCACCTGGTCCAGTGCGCTCGCGGCTGGATGATTGGTTTTTGGGAGCGGCCGCTGACCCTCGTCGCCGCCCAACCCCAATGCCTTTCTTCCCGGATGTGCATGAGGAGGTCACGAGGTCCTGGAAGGCACCATTGTCTTCCCGTGATCGCTCGGCGACCTCCTCCGCCTTGCCTCCTCTCGATCAGGCGGCTGCCAAAGGGTACACTGGGGTTCCCCAGGTCGAACGCTCTGTTGCGATGCAACTGTGTCCTCAGAGTGCTTCCTCCCGTGGCGACCCAAAGCACCCCTCCAAGGCCTGTAGGTTCTCCTCCACTCTCGTGGCAAAGGCCTATAGAGCTGCGGGGCAGGCAGCCTCCTCACTGCATGCCATGGCGACACTGCAGGTCTACCAGGCCCAGTTGTTACGTGACATGCACGAGGGGAGGACTGACCCAGCACTCTTCGATGAGTTGCGTGCCGCCACCGACCTCGCTCTCCGGGCGACGAAGGTGACCGCACGCTCGCTGGGTCAGGTGATGTCCACTTGCGTGGTCCAGGAACGACACCTGTGGCTTAACCTGGCTGATATGCGGGAGGCCGAGCAGACCCGGTTCCTCGACACCCCCATATCCCAGGCTGGCCTCTTCGGCGGTGCAGTCGAGGAACTGCCCAGAAGTTCTCGACTGCCCAGAAGCAGACTGAGGCTTTAAAACACGTCGGCACAGGTGCCTCAGCCTGCTCGCCGCCGAGGGCGCCCTCCTGCGGTTCCCGCCCCTCCCGATCGGCCTCAGCAGTCATCTGCCTCCGGCCCGCGTCGTGGAGGAAGCCGCAGGAAGGCGCCACAGCCCTCTCCCGCCCCGCGCCCCGCTAAACGCCAGGCCAAGCGGCGCTCCTGAGACGGGCTGCTCAGAGATGGCATTGAGTTCTTTTCAGGAGACGGTAGCAGGGCCGCTCCTTCCCCCGGTGGAGGGCCAGGGGAGAATCCTTGGTTGTCCCATTCCTGCTGCTCGTCCCACGACGGGCAGCACCCTAATATGGTTAAAGAAAGAACTCACTTCCCTATCTCTGAGCACACAGAGTGCGCGGATGACAGTGCGCGCCGCTCACGAGCCTCGCCACTCTCGTCTCCCTCTGTCGCCAGTCCCCTGCCAGAGCACGCCCCCGTGGGACGCTGGTCTTCCCCTGGCCTCCTCTGTCAGGACGCGGCTAATGACCGTGCCCCCGCACCGGGCCGCTATGCCACCCACGCCTGGGCCGGTCATTCCGCCTCGCTGCTCCACCGAGGGTACGTCTGTGGTCCGTATGACCCCGCTAGCACAGTTCCTGGGAGCCTGGTTAGAGCTTCCCAGTCTGTCCCGCTGGGTCGCGAGGACCATCAGGCTCGGCTACGCGATTCAGTTCGCGCGGTCTCCTCCCCGCTTCAGGGGAGTCCGCTTCACTATGGTCGGTGGCAATGCCCCTGTCATGAGAGCGAAGGTCGCCACCCTACTGGCGAAGGGTGCGATCGAGACCCTCCAGCCGAAATGAAGTCCGGCTTCTACAGCCCCTACTTCATTGTACCCAAGAAATCCGGTGGGTTACGACCGATCCTGGACCTGCGCGTCTTGAACCGCTCCCTTCACAGGCTGCCGTTCAAGATGCTCACGGCCAAACGCCTTTTCGAATGCGTACGGCCACAGGATTGGTTTGCAGCGATCGACCTGAAGGACGCCTACTTCCATGTCTCCATTCTTCCTCGACACAGACCGTTTCTACGGTTTTCTTTCGAGGGGCAGGCATACCAGTACGCGGTTCTCCCTTTCGGGCTAGCCCTGTCTCCTCGCGTCTTCACGAAAGTCGTCGAGGCAGCCCTTGTTCCCCTACGAGAACACGGGGTTAGCATCTTGAACTATCTTGACGACTGGCTGATCCTAGCTCACTCTCGAGACCAGGTTTGCGAACACAGGGACCTTGTGCTCCGGCACCTAGCTCGTCTGGGCCTTCGGGTCAACTGGGAGAAGAGCAAACTCTGCCCCGTGCAGAGGATCTCTTTTCTCGGTATGGAGATCGACTCACTTTGCGCAAGATCAGGGAGGACGAGGAGCAGGTAATTTTGGTTGCCCCGTATTGGCACAACCGCACCTGGTTCCCAGAACTAGTACTCCTCGCGACAGCACCTCCCTGGCCAATTCCCCTGAGGAAGGACCTGCTTTCTCAGGGACGGGGCACCCTCGTCCCGATCTGTGGAACCTCCACGTGTGGCTTCTGGATGGGACGAGGCAGGTTTGAGTACCCTACCACCAGCGGTGGTGGCTACCATCACTTCCGCTAGAGCATCGTCCACGAGACATGCCTATGCGTTGAAGTGGAACCTCTTCGTCAACTGGTGTTCTTCTAGAAATCTAGAACCCACGAAATGCCCTATCAGTGTCGTGCTTTCCTTCCTGCAAGAAGGGTTGGAGTGAAGGCTGTCTCCCTCCACCCTGAAAGTGTATGTTGCCGCTATTGCCGCACATCACGATGCAGTTGATGGTAAGTCCTTGGGAAAGCACGACCTGATCGTCAGGTTTCTGAGGGGAGCGAGGAGACTGAATCCTCCTCGTCCTCCCCTCGTACCCTCTTGGGACCTCTCAGTGGTTTTAACTGCCCTGCAGAGTGCTCCCTTTGAGCCTCTGCAATCAGTGGAGCTTTAGTTCCTGTCAATGAAGACAGCGCTCCTGGTTGCATTGGCCTCCATCAAGAGGGTAGGGGACCTGCAGGCATTTTCGGTTGACGAAGCGTGCCTGGAATTCGGGTTGGCTAACTCTCACGTGATCCTGAGACCCCGGCCTGGATATGTGCCCAAGGTTCCCACCACACCCTTTCGAGACCAGGTGGTGAACCTGCAAGCGCTGCCCTTGGAGGAGGCAGACCCAGCCTTGGCACTGCTCTGTCCAGTACGCGCACTCCGTGCTTACGTAGACAGAACGCAGTGTTTCAGGACCTCAGACCAGCTCTTTGTCTGTCATGGTGGGAAGCTGAAGGGAAAGGCTCTCTCGAAGCATAGGTTGTCTCACTGGATAGTGGACGCCATTGCTTTGGCTTACCAGCAGCAAGGTCGACCGTGCCCCCTTGGTGTGACGGCCCACTCCACCCGGAGTGTGGCATCCTCTTGGGCTCTAGCGCATGGCGCCTCGCTAACAGACATCTGCAGAGCTGCAGGCTGGGCGACACCTAACACATTCGCGAGATTCTACAATCTCCGAGTTGAGCCAGTTTCTTCTCATGTACTCGCTTCAACTAGCCGGTGCTAGATTCTGCTCAGGTGTCTTCGCTTGCTCGCCATTCCTCTCCACGGACGGGATACGTGCGATATTCTCCTCAGGTGAGCCTCATAAGCCCTGAGTCTCCTCCAGCACTGTTGACGTCAACGCCAGAGTTATGCCACTGGCAGCTTTCGCGCTTGGCTAGGTGCCTCCATGTGCATGGTTCCCCCTCCGGGCGACCCCCACATGTGTATTTCCACTGTAAGCCTCTTTGAGCATGTGTCTTTCCCTTGGCAAGCCACCTTGCCACCCCTGGGGTTGAAATATTCCACCTGCGGCTGGACACCCCAGTGATTCTCCATATGCAGCCCCGCTGGGTCATATGTGTATTCCAAGTCCCCCCCTTCGGGTTGGGCATAATTGCATATTTCCACTGAGATATGCTTCCCAGTGTACCTTGGTATTCCTGTGTTAAGTAGGAGTCCTTCGTCCGTGCCAGTCTCACGACAGTCTCAAATGTAATAAGTTAGCTTAACTTATTTAATTTGACTTTGTATTATTGTTTTAGTGGTCTCGATTAAAATAAGTTCAGAGTACTCATAACTATTGTTTTTATAAACTTAATTGAATTGAGTCAATCGGTTTTCTCAAATGAAATGAGTTAGCTTAACTTGTTGGGTTTTACAGTGTAATTACTCAAGTGTTACTTAGTCACTATTATGCAGGAATTACTAGTGATCTGGACCAGTATTTTAAAGTGAAATACATCTTTTTCACTTAAAAAGTATGGTCGAGATCACTAGTAGTTCCTGCATAATAGTGAAAAGACTGAGAAACGGGTAGTTATTGTAAAAAAGAAAAAAGAAATGAAAAACTGTAATACAGAAACAGGGCCACAAGCAGAAACCTGTTGTAAATACACAAAAAAAGCTGGTAAATACGAAATGTATATGCTCATTTAATTGAAAATAAATAAATAAATAAATAAACACAATGTATCCAAATGTTCCACAATACTTTGACCCTGTTAAACTATTCTTGGAGCTCAATAGCAGCTGGACTGAACTGACAGGAGCCAAACATTCAGATGTGGATGAAAATAAATAAATATATTCATTTATTCAAAGTATGTTTAAACAATTTACAGAAAATGGAAAATTATTGTAACTTGTTTAATTTAAGCCTAAATGAATAAATCTGTATTCTTTCAGTATTTGTCTTAATTGGGGCAGAAGGTCATGTGACCTGTTATTGACATCTCCTGCCAGCCAGCTGAAGATTGAACCCACACACACAGTTTACTGTTCACAGTGTGTGTGTTTGTCCTCTGGGTTCACCTCACACAACAGGATATTTTGAAATGAGTTAGCTTAACTTGTTGGGTTTTACAGTGCAGGATTACTGATCGTAAATATTCATGTTGTTTCAATATTGTTATGATTCATCATTCTTTCAAAGGCATATGCCATTTTTAATTTCCTTAACTTA
The DNA here is from genome assembly GCA_021464565.1 of Rutilus rutilus. NCBI lineage: Eukaryota > Metazoa > Chordata > Actinopteri > Cypriniformes > Leuciscidae > Rutilus > Rutilus rutilus. The sequence continues at coordinate 34,808,557 of JAJAQA010000015.1, read as the reverse complement.
CCTGAAGTGAAAGGGCCTAACTTCACTCTTTATAAATATCTTTGTTAATTATTATTATTATTATTTTATTTTATTTTTTTGGGTGAAAGGAAACGATATAAAACCAACTCAAAGTGGTTTGCTATAGTCAGTTGCTATAGTAAACTGGTTTAGCTGGTCTCTCAACCCAAACCCCTCAAAAACCATTAAAACTGTTTGGCCAGACTGTGAGACCAGTTTAGGGTGTTCTTCTTAAAAGGTTTTTTTCTTTTCTTTTCTTTCAGGAACTCAAAGTGCAGCAGTAAACTTAGACCATGGAGGACAACGACAGATATTCTGAAATCAGACTGTCCATCTTCCTCATCGCTGCTGTGTGTGTGGGGGTGCCGTGTCTGATTTGGGCTTTTTATTTAGTGCATCTTCAGAGAAAGACCAGAGGCCGGATCTCAGCCTTCATCATCCTCCTCCTCCTCTGTGACCTGTTGCAACTGCTCCTGTATATATATATAGTGTCAAAACTTCTTTCTTTCAGTCGTTTCCATGTCTTTGAATCAGTCATTATAATCTTTGGATATTTGTGTCTGAAAATGTGTGGCGTTCACCTGCAACAGCTGGTGTCTCTGGAGGGGGTTCTGACACTGAAATATCCACTGATCTCTGCTCAGATTTTCTCAACCCCCTGTTACATCATAATCTCCATCATTATACTTATTTTTCCTGTAATGTGTGCATTACCGGTGGTTTTTGGTGGCAGTGATGTTGGTTTGTATCTCGCTTTAGGCTCAATTCTGGTACCTGTGTGTTTATTGGTTGTCACAGGCATAATCACATGCAAAGCCCCGCCCACTCCTGCCAGAACACCTGTCAGTGACAACAGACCAGGCGCATCGTTGTTTCTTGTTACCATGGTTACCGTAGTTGTGCTCTATTTACCATTTGTGTTGCACTGTGTGAAAATCCTCATCTTTCACATGCCAGAGTCTTGGTCTGTGATGTCTCTCGGCTTGTTGAGTTTGACAGTGATTTCAGAGCCTCTCCAGTGTGTGCTGATCTGTAGAGAGAATCTCAACACTCAGACCGAACAAACACACATAGAGCTCAACTATGAACAGACATCAGTCTGAACTGAATATCCAGACGAGGATTATTTCTATATAAAAAACAAAAAATGGTTAAACTTTATTTTGATGGTCCCTTTAACACATTCTGTTGACTATAAGTAATGTTGCACCTACATGTGTACTAACTCTCATTAGAGTATTAGTAGGGTATTATCAGACTGGTAGGGTTATGGTTACATAAGTTGACATGTAGTTGCAAAGTTACTTATAGTCAGTAGAATGTTCAAAAGGAACCATCAAAATAAAGTGTTACCAAAAGTTTTAAAGAAATATAATCACAAATGCTTAATACATGTTTCTCTTGTGCTGAAGTTTGCAAAATGGCTTAAAATGGCTTATGACACCTGTACACACACACACACACACACACACACAAGACAGTTGCAGCTCATACAGAACGCTGCTGCCAGAAAATATGAACATATCACACCAGTCCTCGGGTCCTTGCACTGGTTTTCGGTTGCATTTAGAATTGATTTTAAAGTACTGTTAATGTAAGCTTAGCGTTAAGTTCTGCCAGGAAGACTCAATCAGCGTGTCATGAATTAACTCACTTCTAACCAATCATGTGTTCACACTCTCAGTATAAAAGAATGGTACTTACATCCGTCTGAGTTCGCAGATACTGACGGCGCCAATTACCTCCATCCTCCCCAACCACCTCCAAGATGGTCCTTTCCCTCCATCCTCCCCACCACCACCAGGATGGTCCCTTCCTTTACCTCCAGGGGGTCGGCTGCGCCCCTGCCTTCATCTTCAGGCGGGATTTGCAGATTCCGTTACCCTCGCATTGCTTGCTAAGGACGGGGCCTACGCCAAAGACTATGCTTGCAGAGCTATTAATAAATTTACTCTTGTTATATCATTTTATCTCCTGAGTCTTTCTGGTAGAACTTGTTTATAAATCACGCAATGGTCTAGGACCTCAATACATTGCAGATATGCTCATCGAATATAAAACTAACAGATCATCAGGATCAGGTGTAGAGACAATGACAATGACATCTGGTCAGCTGCTTTTCAAATTAGTGAATCCTGATCTCACAAACACATCCTTCATTGTCTGAGAAAACAAAAGGGCTGTTCACTCCTGCACTGGCTCCGTAAGTCTGCTTAGGACTGTCAATATTGCAATTTTGTGGCTCTCCAGAGAGACATTAAGTCACACATTACCCTGAAACAGAAGGAACCCTGTTGTTTAAAATCCCCCCAGTTCAGCGTGAACTCCCTGTGACTTTATAGACTCGAGACATTCCAGATACTCCAGACACACACACAAAGAGACCAACCTTTGTGTGTAATTCAGGATAAGCAATTTCCCTTTTAAATATATGTACAATTCCATTATGCATGTGTGGTTAGTCTGCCATTATAATAGAGGTGTGGTTTGCTAGAGTATAGTTTTGAATTCTAAAGGTTCACTGAAAGAAGGTTCCTCAATAGTGTCTTGTAACCCGACCCCGACCTGGTCATAAACTTTATGATTTCAAAGCTGCAGCTCATCCAGTTCCTCTGCAAGCCAACATTCCATGACATTCCAACGCACACACACAAACACACTCTGGACTTTAAAACAGACATTTCCACACATGTGATCCAATAGCAATGTCTTTGATATGTATTTTTATGTGTGTATAATTGGCCAGATAATGTCTGAGGTATCTATGCAACGTTATTATGTTAATCCAAAATCACTATGCTAGTGATTATGAAGAAATTATGTAACCCTGTATTTCTTTCATGCACAAACGTCATTCGAGGTGTCAATGTAATGGGAAAAACATGTCGGAGTCGAATCTTGACTGCAAAGTACAATAATATGCATTTATTCCAGGAAATACCATATTTCTAAATATGAATGCTATTTTCGATCTCTCACATGACAGTCAAAGTAGGCGTTTCTTCACAAACAAAGAAACTTTCTTCCCGCCTCAGATCAGAAGATCTGATTTGCTGTTGTCCCAAAAAGAGGGCATAAACAGATGTCTTTTAAAAGAAGAGACCTCTTCCTCTCCCAACTCTCTCAACTCTCTCATCTCTCATCGCTCGCTCTCACCCCTTCCTCCTCTTCTCCCCGGCAACGCTTCTCCAGGAACCTCTGGAAAGGCTTCGGCCTTCTCCTCGGACCAACACATGTTCGAGTCGTAGCTGCCGTTCTTTTGCAACTAAGTTCCTACCCGCCTTTCCCCTCCAAAGGGAAATGATCTGAACTTTCTCGGTAATGACCCAGAAGACGAAGCTAGATGCAAACCAGCCGGACACGCGCACGCGCGCGTCCCTCTTCCAGCATCACACTGAAAGAGTACAACATCTCGCAAGTATCTCTCTCTAACAGCTGATTCCTGGTGTCTAGCTCGTAGGTCTGTGAATTAAGTTACCCTCTATCTCTTATCTCTTTCTTTCTTTCTTTCTTTCTTTCTTTCTTTCTTTCTTTCTTTCTTTCTTTCTTTCTTTCTTTCTTTCATTCCGATCACGTCATGTTTGTTTAAATGTTTGTTTGTTTTATTGTTTGCATTTTACGTACGTTTATATTTGTAGCTTTTATAATCTCTAGTGTGTGCCATTTTGTTAATAAACCCATTTATACTTTTAATTGTCTCTGTGTTTGAAAACCCACCTTATAAGTCAATGAAATCAAAGATCTAAGCTACAAGCTCGATATTATAGACTACCTTGAGTAGTTTTTAATTCATAAACTCAGAAAGTTTGATGTTCGTGGCCAGAAGATAAAACTTTCTTGGAGTTTGTAAATATGGTAATAACCTGGCTGAACTGTGATAAGCTATCTTACATACATTTGCTGGACAAGTAAATGATTGATAAAGAGACCAGGCCAGCCAAGAGGTAAATACCGAAAATTGATAAAGTAAACAGTTAGAAATAATAACAGTGGTTCACTCAAAGCAAGGAGAGTCTGCTGAGTCTGGAGCCAGCTTCCAGAAGAGATCAGACGTGCTTTAACAGTAACATTCAAATCCAGACTCAAAACACTCTGTGCATTTACTGACTGAGCACTAGCTGTGCCACTGTGTGTTCGACTGATTGCATTTTATCTTATTTATGTAACATCTGTTTATTCTTTTAATTGTTTTTATAACTGTTTTACTTATGCTGTTTTGATTTTTGGTTAGGGCTGTCTGGTTGGAAGAGTTGAGAGGATTGGGAAGTGAGACGGTGATTACTGAAAGCCATCAGAGAGTCATCAGTCACTAGGAAGTCGGGAATTGTTACTAGTGTGTCTCGCGATCCGAAGCTCTCTGACTCTTCCATTCAGACAGAGGCGCACCGAATTTAGTGATCCAGGACTCTTTTGTTGTTATTTTTATATCTTATACATTATATTTTTACATTATGCATCTGTTGTGATTATTTTAAGTCAATTTAAATTCCTTCTATGTGTAAAGCATTTTGAACTACCATTGTGTCTGAAATGAAAGCTCTAGCATTAAGTTCTGCCAGGAAGACTTAATTGTTACGTCACTCTACTTTTTATCTATCCAATCACATTCCAACACTTGTGGTATATAAGATCGGTACTTACTCATGTTTGAGTTCGCAGATGCTGACGCTTCAATTCACCACCATCCTCCCCACCTCCTCCAAATTGAATCCTTCCCTCATCCTCCTCACCACCACCACCAGGATGGTCCCTTCCATACCTCACGGGGGTCGGCTGCGCCCCTGCCTTGATCTTCAGGCAGGATATGCAGAGTCCGGACCCTCAGATTACGAGCTACGGACGGGGCCTACGCCAAAGAACTTTATTGCTTGCTGGGTTGCTAATAAATGGTTAATTGTCACAGTATTTAGTCTCCCGAGTCTTTCTGGTAGAAATGTGCTTTATGAATAAACTTGCCTTGCCTAAATCATTTCAGAAGTTATGGAAAAGTCTTGGCATTGAATATAAGTCTATCATGTATCCTTAAATGCTCACATGAGGATATTGTAATTCTGTATTTGTCCACGCTGCTCTTTTTCTTTTTTTTTCTTTTTTTTTTCTCTTGAAACTGGTTAATATTAATGCTCTGAATGTTGTTTACTCTGAAAAAAAAAAAACTTGCCTTGCCTATTGTGTTTATATACAGCTAGTTATAAATACTGTTTAAAAATTTTAAAATGAGGATATCACCAACAGCCTTGAATCTGTGTGACTGTCAGGGTTCCTGAGTTTCATTGTGTGTTTCTCCCACTAATTCCCATTGAACACTGAGCGTCTCATTTAATTCCTGTATGACCTCTGTGTGTTTGGGTGTGGAAATGTGGGAACTCCCATCACTGTGCGTGTTTTAGGATGCGTTCCCAGGATGCTGTCACATTTTCTCCCACTTTACTTTCCACTCCTCATTCCCATAGAGGAACTCTTTCACATGATCAAATGTCCCACCTGGACACAATGAATGCTGGATGCTTGCCCCTTACAGAACAACAATATATGGGAATATACTGCAAAATATAATGTGATATATTACATAATACATTTCCATTTATGGGAAACTAGTGCTTATATTTTTCAATATACTGCAATATATGCTTTGACCATGTATGGCATGTATGTTAATGAATATAAAATAATTATAAATAAAGACAAAAATAGCATTACATGTAATATTAGCAACATTTTATATTTTATTGTGTACATATTTTTCACATACATGTTCCCATATAAATGTGAATGTAATTACATATTGACATTACAATAATGTAATGTCATATAGCGCCCCCTACCTCTTGTTTCCAGAGGAAAATAGCATCACAGTCCAGCTTAAGTAAGTTCAGTGATGTTTCATTTTGTTGTAATGAAGTTATTAATTTAGTTCATTTATATAATATATAGCCGCAAAACTGTGATGTCGCCATCGTCCAGCTCAGTTCAGTTCTCATATAATGGTGTCAATGCAGGCAGATCAATATTATTGTTGAATATTAAATTAAATGTAAAATTTTATGTCCCCAACTAAGCAAGCCAAAAGCCAATGGCAACAAAAGTGAAAAAAGGCGACAGTGGCAAGAAACCAAAACTCCAACACCGACAGAATAGAGAAAAAACCTTGTGAAAACCCAGGCTCAGTCGCTCACTTCTCCTCTGGCCAACAAGCGAACAGTGTTTGATTATGATCCATGCAGTAATCCAATCCAGATTGGATTGAAACATTCAGAATATTATCAAATGTGAAATACCTCTACACTGTAAAATGTAATTAGTTGACCTTACTTTAAAAAAGTATGCAAACTCGTTGCCTCAAAAAAATTAAGCAAAGTAATCTTAAGATTAGTGAGTTAGGAAAGCTTGTTTATTTTAAGTGTGCAGTACTAAATCAAGTAGTACCACTAACACATGTTTTTTATGTTCATGTAACTTAATAGCCATGCTTAGTGTTAACTTACTTTTTTCATTTTGTGTGGATTGCTTGATATAAATTAAACCCCACTTAGAATTATTAAATACCTACAACTTAACACTTTTAGGTCTGCTCACTCATTTTTCAAGTTCACTTAAATTAAAGACACCAATTTCTGAGTTAGGTTTACTTTATTAATTATAGCGGCACTGTCCTTGTACAGCATAATATTTAGAATGTCGTAAAAGTTTCCATTATACAAAAAAAAATTATTTTATTTATTTATGGTTTTTTTTGACACATTGACATCAAGAATCAGCCTGTGAATCTCAACAATGGTGACAAAGCATGTTGCAGTGCATTCTGAGTGCAACCAATTAAAACTCATTCATGGCTCCCATCATGCATTGCTGCATGAATAAATAATGAGCTTATGATCAGAGGTGATCTGTTTGTCACCATTGCTGAGATTCTTATGCTAATTCTTGATGTCTGTGTGTGACTACATAAAAAAAAAAAAAAAAAAGTTTTTTTTATTATATATTTGATTATTTGGATTTCATCGAAATGGCTAAAAATATTATGCTGTACCAGGACAGTGCTGCTATAATTAATAAAGTAAACCTAACTCAGAAATTGAGTTCTATATGAGTTCAGTGAATCAGGTCAAATGATTGTGAAATAACGATTATGTTAAAACACAACCAACACCATCAGATCATCTTTTCTATTTGTTCATTTGGCTGTTATAAGTCAGGTACAGCAGCCAAACAAAATCTAAAGTTAATGATATAAGGGTCAAGAGCCCAACTAAAACAAACACTGATCACCACAAAGGTGACTTAAAATTACAATAGTAATTACTTCAAATTACTTCAGCCAATAGTAGCTATTCAAGGGCGGATCTTGGCGTGGCCATATATCACCGTCTAGCGTAGAGAGGACTGATCTGCGCATGCCCACAGGTCATAAACTTACTTTTTCTAAATTAATCCAGCTCAAGTAGACTGAGCTGGTAACTTTTTCAACCTCAAAGTACAAGTAACTTACTAAAAGCCAATAGAGTTTAAATTTATTTAAATGCCAATCCCAATGCATCTTTTTACCTGATGTTTGACTTACCAGACGTTTGGAAATCAGCACATGTGCTGCCCCTGCTGAAAGGGGAGACCCCTCCATTCTCGATAATTACCGCCCTATTTCTAAATTGTCTGTACTTGCAAAGGTCCTAGAGTCGTTAGTAAACACCCAACTTAAGGGCTTCTTGCAAAATCATAACATACTTAGCCCGGCACAATCAGGCTTTAGGGCCAAATATAGCACCATTACTGCAGCTGTCTAGGTGCTTGATGACATCATCTGTGACCTTGACAATAAGTTGAGCTGTGCTGCCCTGTTCATCGACTTGTCAAAGGCCTTTGACACAGTTGATCACTGAAACCTGCATTAAGAGGCTCCGGGACATTGGCTTGGGCACTAAGGCAGTTGATTGGTTCAGAAACTATCTTGCCAACAGAACTCAAACTGTAGTTTTCGATGGGCATAGTTCTGCCCCACTGGGGGTCCGGCGAGGTGTCCCTCAAGGGTCTATCCTTGGTCTGGTCCTATTTACCATCTACATAAACACCATTGCCTCTGTAGCAGATAATGGCAAAATACACCTCTATGCAGACGGCACAGTACTATATTGTTCCGCCCCCACCCTAGCTCAAGCTTATCAATCACTACAGCAGTCTTTTAATTTATTACAGGCCACCTTCATTGAACTTAGATTGGTATTAAACGCTGGTAAAACTAAGGTGATGCAGTTCACAAAGTCTCGCACAGTACCCTCATCAACCGCCTTAGCCATTTCCACACTGGATGGGAAGTGTGTTGAAAATGTTTCATCTTATAAATATCTTGGTCTGTGGATTAATGAAAAGCTAACCTTCAAAGTTCATATTGATAAATTAGTGAGAAAGCTGAGAGTAAAGCTTGGCTTTTATTTTAGAAATTAAATCCTGTTTTACTCTCCTAGCTAGGAGGAAATTGATCAGTGCCACTTTCTTACCAATCTTGGACTATGGGGATGTTATGTATATGCATGCTGCCTCTACCACGCTGCACACACTTGACACAGTTTACCATGGTGCATTACGGTTCATTACTAATGCCAAGTCACGCACTCATCACTGTCGTCTTTATGAGGCGACTGGTTTTAGCTCTTTAGGTCTGTGTGTCATGGTTGGTCAGAAAGTGAAACGAAGATTCAAGTGCGGTAAAGGAAATTTTAATAAACAATAAACAAAAACCAAACTACAACAAAACAAGGCAGGAATAACTCGGGTACATCACCAGGGGAAAACAAAGACAACGATCGACACAGACTGCAAACAAGTGGGAACTAATAAAGGGAAACTAATCAAGGGGGAACAGGTGGGAGAACTCAAACAATAATCAGATAACAAGTGGGAGGGATCAGACAATGACAAGAGCACATGGCCCAAAATAACAAAACACCCATGTGCAACACAAGACAGGACAGGCATGTGACATTACCCCCTCCCTACGGAGCGGCTACCAGACGCTCCATCAGACCAGGGTGGGGGACGGGAAGGACAGACCAGGGCGGGACGGGAGGGACAGACCAGGGAGGGACAGACCAGGGCGGGACGGGAGGGACAGACCAGGGCGGGACGGGAGGGACAGACCAGGGCGGGACGGGAGGGACAGACCAGGGCGGGACGGGAGGGACAGACCAGGGCAAAGACAGTCCAACGGGCGGCCAGGGCGGAGACGACAGTCCAACGGCCGACCAGGGCGGAGATGACAGATCATCGGGTGGCCTGGACAGAGGAGACGACCCCTCGGGCGGCCAGGGCGGAGACAACCCCTCGGGCGGTCTGGGCGGAGACGACCCCTCGGCGGCCTGGGCAGAGACGACCCCTCGGGCGGCCTGGGCGGAGACGACCCCTCGGGCGGCCAGGGCGGCGACGACCCCTTGGGCTGCAAGGGCTGCGACGACCCCTCGGGCGGCCTGGGCGGAGACGACCCCTCGGGCGGCCAGGGTGGAGACGACCCCTCGGGCGGCCAGGGCGGCGACGACCCCTCGGGCGGCCAGAGCGGCGACGACCCCTTGGGCTGCAAGGGCTGCGACGACCCCTCGGGCGGTGTAACTGGCACCAACGGCTCAGGCACTGGAACTGGCACCAACGGCTCAGGCACTGGAACTGGCACCAACGGCTCAGGCACTGGAACTGGCACCAACGGTTCAGGCACTGGAACTGGCACCAACAGCTCCGGCTCTGGAACTGGCACAAACGGCTCAGGCACTGGAACTGGCACCAACGGCTCAGGCACTGGAACTGGCACCAACGACTCCGGCTCAGGAACAGGCACCAACGGTTCAGGCACTGGAACTGGCACCAACGGCTCCGGCTCTGGAACTGGCACCAACGGCTCCGGCTCTGGAACTGGCACCACCGGCTCAGGAACTGGAACAGACACTGGCTCCGGCTCAGGAACAAACACTGGCTCCGGCTCAGGAACAGACACTGGCTCTGGCTCCGGCTCAGGAACAGACACTGGCTCTGGCTCCGGCTCAGGGACAGACACTGGCTCTGGCTCCGGCTCAGGGACAGACACTGGCTCTGGCTCCGGCTCAGTACATGTAATATTAGCAACATTTTATATTTTATTGTGTACATATTTTTCACATACATGTTCCCATATAAATGTGAATGTAATTACATATTGACATTACAATAATGTAATGTCATATAGCGCCCCCTACCTCTTGTTTCCAGAGGAAAATAGCATCACAGTCCAGCTTAAGTAAGTTCAGTGATGTTTCATTTTGTTGTAAAGAAGTTATTAATTTAGTTCATTTATATAATATATAGCCGCAAAACTGTGATGTCGCCATCGTCCAGCTCAGTTCAGTTCTCATATAATGGTGTCAATGCAGGCAGATCAATATTATTGTTGAATATTAAATTAAATGTAAAATTTTATGTCCCCAACTAAGCAAGCCAAAAGCCAATGGCAACAAAAGTGAAAAAAGGCGACAGTGGCAAGAAACCAAAACTCCAACACTGACAGAATAGAGAAAAAACCTTGTGAAAACCCAGACTCAGTCGCTCAGTTCTCCTCTGGCCAACAAGCGAACAGTGTTTGATTATGATCCATGCAGTAATCCAATCCAGATTGGATTGAAACATTCAGAATATTATCAAATGTGAAATACCTCTACATTGTAAAATGTAATTAGTTGACCTTACTTTAAAAAAGTATGCAAACTCGTTGCCTCAAAAAAATTAAGCAAAGTAATCTTAAGATTAGTGAGTTAGGAAAGCTTGTTTATTTTAAGTGTGCAGTACTAAATCAAGTAGTACCACTAACACATGTTTTTAATGTTCATGTAACTTAATTGCCATACTTAGTGTTAACTTACTTTTTTCATTTTGTGTGGATTGCTTGATATAAATTAAACCCCACTTAGAATTATTAAATACCTACAACTTAACACTTTTAGGTCTGCTCACTCATTTTTCAAGTTCACTTAAATTAAAGACACCAATTTCTGAGTTAGGTTTACTTTATTAATTATAGCGGCACTGTCCTTGTACAGCATAATATTTAGAATGTCGTAAAAGTTTCCATTATACAAAAAAAAATTATTTTATTTATTTATGGTTTTTTTTGACACATTGACATCAAGAATCAGCCTGTGAATCTCAACAATGGTGACAAAGCATGTTGCAGTGCATTCTGAGTGCAACCAATTAAAACTCATTCATGGCTCCCATCATGCATTGCTGCATGAATAAATAATGAGCTTATGATCAGAGGTGATCTGTTTGTCACTGAGATTCTTATGCTAATTCTTGATGTCTGTGTGTGACTACATAAAAAAAAAAAAAAGAAGTTTTTTTTATTATATATTTGATTATTTGGATTTCATCGAAATGGCTAAAAATATTATGCTGTACCAGGACAGTGCTGCTATAATTAATAAAGTAAACCTAACTCAGAAATTGAGTTCTATATGAGTTCAGTGAATCAGGTCAAATGATTGTGAAATAATGATTATGTTAAAACACAACCAACACCATCAGATCATCTTTTCTATTTGTTCATTTGGCTGTTATAAGTCAGGTACAGCAGCCAAACAAAATCTAAAGTTAATGATATAAGGGTCAAGAGCCCAACTAAAACAAACACTGATCACCACAAAGGTGACTTAAAATTACAATAGTAATTACTTCAAATTACTTCAGCCAATAGTAGCTATTCAAGGGCGGATCTTGGCGTGGCCATATATCACCGTCTAGCGTAGAGAGGACTGATCTGCGCATGCCCACAGGTCATAAACTTACTTTTTCTAAATTAATCCAGCTCAAGTAGACTGAGCTGGTAACTTTTTCAACCTCAAAGTACAAGTAACTTACTAAAAGCCAATAGAGTTTAAATTTATTTAAATGCCAATCCCAATGCATCTTTTTACCTGATGTTTGACTTACCAGACGTTTGGAAATCAGCACATGTGCTGCCCCTGCTGAAAGGGGAGACCCCTCCATTCTTGATAATTACCGCCCTATTTCTAAATTGTCTGTACTTGCAAAGGTCCTAGAGTCTTTAGTAAACACCCAACTTAAGGGCTTCTTGCAAAATCATAACATACTTAGCCCGGCACAATCAGGCTTTAGGGCCAAATATAGCACCATTACTGCAGCTGTCTAGGTGCTTGATGACATCATCTGTGACCTTGACGATAAGTTGAGCTGTGCTGCCCTGTTCATCGACTTGTCAAAGGCCTTTGACACAGTTGATCACTGAAACCTGCATTAAGAGGCTCCGGGACATTGGCTTGGGCACTAAGGCAGTTGATTGGTTCAGAAACTATCTTGCCAACAGAACTCAAACTGTAGTTTTCGATGGGCATAGTTCTGCCCCACTGGGGGTCCAGCGAGGTGTCCCTCAAGGGTCTATCCTTGGTCCGGTCCTATTTACCATCTACATAAACACCATTGCCTCTGTAGCAGATAATGGCAAAATACACCTCTATGCAGACGGCACAGTACTATATTGTTCCGCCCCCACCCTAGCTCAAGCTTATCAATCACTACAGCAGTCTTTTAATTTATTACAGGCCACCTTCATTGAACTTAGATTGGTATTAAACGCTGGTAAAACTAAGGTGATGCAGTTCACAGAGTCTCGCACAGTACCCTCATCAACCGCCTTAGCCATTTCCACACTTAGACTTAGACTTAGAAAACTTTAATGTCCTCAGAGAGGCAATTTGTTGTACAGTACAGACATATTGACACATAATCCACAACATAAACATTATCCACATGCACAATATCATAAATAAATAAAAACTACTTCACATTACTTCACATATATTCTCAAGTCATACCCCTCCCCACACCTTATTTGATTGGGTTATTGCCATGGGAATGAATGAGTTTTTTGCTCGATTGGTTCTAACTTTGGGGTATCTATATCTACGACCTGAAGGGAGAGGCTTAAACTCCACTGAAAGTGGATGGGTTTTATCCATGCAAACCTTGTCTGCCTTCTGTGCCAATCTCATCAGGTATAGTTGGTACAGGTCTACCTGTTGTTTCCCAATGATTTTTCCACAGGTTTTAACAATCTTCCCCAATTTGTTCCTATGGGTGATTTTTGAATGTCCATACCAGCATACTATGCAGTAGGAGAGAATACTCTCAATAAAGGACTTATAAAAAAGAGTCAACATTTTATTATCAACATTAAAATAATTAAGCTTTCTAAGAAAATACAAACGTTGTTGACCCTTTTTAAAAACAGCATCAGCACACTGATCCCAGGATAATTTACTATCAATGATAAGACCAAGATACTTGTACTCCGTCACCATCTCTATCTCCTCTCCTTTTATTAGAGTCGGAGTGGGTGAGGGTGCCCCATGTCTAAAATCAAAAACCAACTCTTTAGTCTTAGATGCATTCAAATACAACTGGGAGGCTTTACACCAGTCAACAAATTCATGCAACACTAGACCATGTTCAGTTTCATCTCGCTCCAATAAACTAATCACAGCAGTATCATCTGCGAATTTAATTATATAACGTCCAGGGTAACTACTGCGACAACAGTCAGTGTACAATATATATAATAGTGGTGACAAAACGCTACCTTGTGGTGTCCCAGTTGAAGTGAAGCGGACCCCAGATAATGTTTTCCCCACCCTTACTCTTTGTGGCCGTCCACTCAGGAAGTCCAGGATCCATTTTATTAGTATTGAATTTAGCTGGAAGTTGTCTCTAAGTCTATTTCCTAAAATTTGTGGGTGGATTGTATTGAACGCTGATGAAAAGTCAGCAAATAAAATGCGAGCATGTGTTTTACAACCCTCCAGGTGTGTATACAAATAATTTAAAAGCACTAAAATGGCATCGTCCGTCCCCCTCCCAAATCTGTAGGCAAATTGTAGAGGGTCAAGAGCATGTCTACAGGAATTCATGATGTATGTTTTGATGATCTGCTCAAATGATTTAACTACAAGAGCGGTGAGGGCGATGGGCCTATAATCCTTGGGTGAGGATGGATGGGAGACTTTGGGAAGGGGGGTCACAACTGCTGTCTTCCAAAGCAGTGGAACCACCTGGGTGTCTACTGAGCGTTTGAAGAGGGAACAGAAAATTCCACTTAATTGTGCCGCACAGTACTTAAGCACTCTGCCTCCTATGTTATCCGGCCCCGGACTTTTTCGTACATTAATCCTCTCAAACACTCGCTGAACCATCTCCTCCTTGATGATCAAAGTACTCTCCGTCCCAGCATCGTCCGTCACAATCTGTTGCCAGGCAGAGACCTTATCGCTATCATTTATTTCAAAGCGGGTAAAATGTTCATTTAGGTTGTTGGCCAAAACAAGGGATGCGGTATCATCCATATGGTCAATGTTTTTTTCTGTCTTGAAGGGGGCGTTTGCCATCAGCTTTATACCTGTCCATGCAGCCCTTGAATTCCCCGCAGCCAGGGTGCTCTGTATCTTATCCTTGTACTGACACCTGGCCTTATAGATCTCCTTGTTGACCTTCCTTTGCATATCTTTTCTGTTTTGTAAGCTTCCTGAAGCGAAGACTCTCTTTTTCTCATTTAGTATGTACTTTAGTTCTTTCGTCACCCACGGTTTATTGTTTGGGTACACCTTGATGATCTTAGTTGGAATGACTGCACTCACACAAAAGTCTATGTAACCCGAGATAGCCTCTGTCTGTTCGTGCAAGTCAGCTGAAGAGTCCTCGAAAATGGCCCAGGATGTACACTCCAGGCATCCTTTCAACGTCTCTATACTGTCCGCATCCCACACCTGGATCTGCTTTTCCACAGGCTTAACCCTTTTCAAAATCTGTTTATAAATAGGTCTTAGAAGGACTGTGTTGTGATCTGAGCCACCCAAGGGGGCCCTGGTGCTGGATGAGTATGCCTTGGGGATGGAACCGTAGCATAAGTCAATGATTTTATTTTTTCGTGTTGGACAGGTGACATACTGTGAATAGGTAGGCAACGTTTTTTTGAGGGTACAGTTATTAAAGTCCCCCATTATAAACTTGGGCGCATCTGGTGAGATTTTATCCAATTCTTGGGTGATATTAAAAATAATGTCTGCTGCCTTATTTATATCTGCTCTTGGGTGTATATAGACAACAGTCAAAAATATTTGTGGGAATTCACGGGGAAGATACGAGGGGCGCATAGAAACTGATAAAAGTTCAATATAGTAAGTGCAAATCTTTTTTCTTACCACAGTTGTTTTGCACCATCTGTCGTTTATCATGATGCACACGCCCCCTCCGTGTTCCTTGCCTGTAGCCTTGCTGCATCGGTCCAAGCGTACTATACTAAATCCTTCAGGGCAAACTTCAGAGTCTGGCACAGTATAATTAAGCCAGGTTTCAGAGAAGGCTAAAATACAGGCTTCCCTGTATTCATGCAGGTAACGAGTGTTTGCTCGCAACTCGTCTGCTTTTCCTTTTATCGATTGGACGTTAGAGAGAATGATAGTTGGAAGTGGCACTTTTGTTTTCCTCTTCCTGAGTCTTTGGCGCACTCCTCCCCTCTTTCCTCGTTTTCTCTTGTGTTCCTTGTCATTGACAGTTCTTATTATCTCCGTGGGTATGTTAACATCAGTATGATTCCAAAAGTCCGCGTAGGCGCTCAGTTGTAGAAGAAAGTCTCTGCTGTAGCGTACATGTGATTCCGCGTTGCTGGCCGGTTCACCTGCCACGCTGATAACAAACAGTATCGACCCGACTATTAAAGCCAGCTCCCATACTCGACTCATAGTGACTGATGGTAACGGTCCGTAGACAGTGCATCTAATGATGGTTTGTACCGAAAATGATCGCACAAGCAACTAAAAAAAAGAAACAAACACAAAGGCAAAGGACGAGACAAACAGCCTGTACTACTGGTCGCCACTGTGCAGCGCCCCCCACTGGATGGGAAGTGTGTTGAAAATGTTTCATCTAATAAATATCTTGGTCTGTGGATTAATGAAAAGCTAACCTTCAAAGTTCATATTGATAAATTAGTGAGAAAGCTGAGAGTAAAGCTTGGCTTTTATTTTAGAAATTAAATCCTGTTTTACTCTCCTAGCTAGGAGGAAATTGATCAGTGCCACTTTCTTACCAATCTTGGACTATGGGGATGTTATGTATATGCATGCTGCCTCTACCACGCTGCACACACTTGACACAGTTTACCATGGTGCATTACGGTTCATTACTAATGCCAAGTCACGCACTCATCACTGTCGTCTTTATGAGGCGACTGGTTTTAGCTCTTTAGGTCTGTGTGTCATGGTTGGTCAGAAAGTGAAACGTAGATTCAAGTGCGGTAAAGGAAATTTTAATAAACAATAAACAAAAACCAAACTACAACAAAACAAGGCAGGAATAACTCGGGTACATCACCAGGGGAAAACAAAGACAACGATCGACACAGACTGCAAACAAGTGGGAACTAATAAAGGGAAACTAATCAAGGGGGAACAGGTGGGAGAACTCAAACAATAATCAGATAACAAGTGGGAGGGATCAGACAATGACAAGAGCACATGGCCCAAAATAACAAAACACCCATGTGCAACACAAGACAGGACAGGCATGTGACATTACCCCCTCCCTACGGAGCGGCTACCAGACGCTCCATCAGACCAGGGTGGGGGACGGGAAGGACAGACCAGGGCGGGACGGGAGGGACAGACCAGGGCGGGACGGGAGGGACAGACCAGGGCGGGACGGGAAGGACAGACCAGGGCAAAGACAGTCCAACGGGCGGCCAGGGCGGAGACGACAGTCCAACGGCCGACCAGGGCGGAGACGACAGATCATCGGGTGGCCTGTACAGAGGAGACGACCCCTCGGGCGGCCAGGGCGGAGACGACCCCTCGGGCGGTCTGGGCGGAGACGACCCCTCGGCGGCCTGGGCGGAGACGACCCCTCGGGCGGCCTGGGCGGAGACGACCCCTCGGGCGGCCTGGGCGGAGACGACCCCTCGGGCGGCCTGGGCGGAGACGACCCCCTCGGGCGGCCAGGGCGGCGACGACCCCTCGGGCGGCCAGGGCGGCGACGACCCCTCGGGCGGCCAGGGCGGCGACGACCCCTCGGGCGGCCAGGGCGGCGACGACCCCTCGGGCGGCCAGGGCGGCGACGACCCCTCGGGCGGCCAGGGCGGCGACGACCCCTCGGGCTGCAAGGGCTGCGACGACCCCTCGGGCTGCAAGGGCTGCGACGACCCCTCGGGCGGCCTGGGCGGAGACGACCCCTCGGGCGGCCAGGGTGGAGACGACCCCTCGGGCGGCCTGGGCGGCGACGACCCCTCGGGCGGCCAGGGCGGCGACGACCCCTTGGGCTGCAAGGGCTGCGACGACCCCTCGGGCGGTGTAACTGGCACCTACGGCTCAGGCACTGGAACTGGCACCAACGGCTCAGGCACTGGAACTGGCACCAACGGCTCAGGCACTGGAACTGGCACCAACGGTTCAGGCACTGGAACTGGCACCAACGGCTCCGGCTCTGGAACTGGCACCAACGGCTCAGGCACTGGAACTGGCACCAACGGCTCAGGCACTGGAACTGGCACCAACGACTCCGGCTCAGGAACAGGCACCAACGGTTCAGGCACTGGAACTGGCACCAACGACTCCGGCTCTGGAACTGGCACCAACGGCTCAGGCACTGGAACTGGCACCAACGGCTCCGGCTCTGGAACTGGCACCAACGGCTCAGGCACTGGAACTGGCACCAACGGCTCAGGCACTGGAACTGGCACCAACGACTCCGGCTCAGGAACAGGCACCAACGGCTCAGGCACTGGAACTGGCACCAACGACTCCGGCTCTGGAACTGGCACCAACGGCTCAGGCACTGGAACTGGCACCAACGGCTCAGGCACTGGAACTGGCACCAACGGCTCCGGCTCTGGAACTGGCACCAACGGCTCAGGCACTGGAACTGGCACCAACGGCTCAGGCACTGGAACTGGCACCAACGACTCCGGCTCAGGAACAGGCACCAACGGCTCAGGCACTGGAACTGGCACCAACGGTTCAGGCACTGGAACTGGCACCAACGGCTCCGGCTCTGGAACTGGCACCAACGGCTCAGGCACTGGAACTGGCACCAACGGCTCAGGCACTGGAACTGGCACCAACGACTCCGGCTCAGGAACAGGCACCAACGGCTCAGGCACTGGAACTGGCACCAACGACTCCGGCTCTGGAACTGGCACCAACGGCTCAGGCACTGGAACTGGCACCAACGGCTCAGGCACTGGAACTGGCACCAACGGCTCCGGCTCTGGAACTGGCACCAACGGCTCCGGCTCTGGAACTGGCACCACCGGCTCAGGAACTGGAACAGACACTGGCTCCGGCTCAGGAACAAACACTGGCTCCGGCTCAGGAACAGACACTGGCTCCGGCTCAGGAACAGACACTGGCTCCGGCTCTGGCTCAGGGACAGACACTGGCTCTGGCTCCGGCTCAGGGACAGACACTGGCTCTGGCTCCGGCTCAGGGACAGACACTGGCTCTGGCTCCGGCTCAGGGACAGACACTGGCTCTGGCTCCGGCTCAGGGACAGACACTGGCTCTGGCTCCGGCTCAGGGACAGACACTGGCTCTGGCTCAGGGACAGACACTGGCTCTGGCTCCGGCTCAGGAACAGACACTGGCTCTGGCTCCGGCTCAGGAACAGACACTGGCTCCGGCTCCGGCTCCGGCTCCGGCTGAGGAACAGACACTGGCTCCGGCTCCGGCTCAGGAACAGACACTGGCTCCGGCTCAGGAACAGACACTGGCTCCGGCTCAGGAACAGACACTGGCTCCGGCTCAGGAACAGACACTGGCTCCGGCTCCGGCTCAGGAACAGACACTGGCTCCGGCTCCGGCTCAGGAACAGACACTGGCTCCGGCTCAGGAACAGACACTGGCTCTGGCTCCGGCTCAGGAACAGACACTGGCTCTGGCTCCGGCTCAGGAACAGACACCGACTCCGGCTCAGGAACAGACACCACCAACTCAGCGGCGGCAATCTTGTCTGAAGACACAGGCTCTGCAGACGTGATGTGAACAGTCGCTGTGGCGGCCATCTTGTCTGAAGACACAGGCCAGGCAGACGTGACGTGAACACTCTCTGCAGCGGCCATCTTGTCCGAAGACCCAGGCTCGGCAGCGGCTGCCATCTTGTCATAAGACACAGGCTCGGCAAACGTGACGTGAACAGTCTCTGACTGGGCAGACGTGACGTGAACAGTCTCTGGCTGGGCAGGCGTGACGTGAACAGTCTCTGGCTGGGCAGACGTGACGCGAACAGTCTCTGGCTGGGCAGACGTGACGTGAACAGTCTCTGGCTGGGCAGACGTGACATGAACAGTCTCTGGCTGGGCAGACGTGACGTGAACAGTCTCTGGCTGAGCAGACGTGACGTGAACCGTCTCTGGCTGGGCAGGCGTGACGTGAACAGTCTCTGACTGGGCAGACGTGACGTGAACAGTCTCTGGCTGGACAGACGTGACGTGCTTCCTCCTCCTCCTCCGGACCACCGGACTCGAGACCACCGAATCCGGGACCATCGAAACTGGAACCACCGGACTCGGGACCACCGGAACTGGGACCACCGGAAACTGGGATCACCGGCACTGGAACCTTCTTAGCAGGGGGTTTACAGTGACGCTCCAAGGAATTAACTAATTCCTCAAACGTCAGATGTCTCAGATGTCTCATGACCATAAAGTCGATGGGTTCATCAAGGGCGTAATTAAACAAATCCTTCATAGCCATAACCCCAAGCCCCAGTCCCTCTGCAGCAGCGCAGAACCTCAATGAAAACTCTCGGATGTCAGTCCCCTTCTGACGAAGGGAACTCAACACACAAAATCTCTCGATGCGTTCAAAATGAGGGCAGGAAATAGGAGGCTGGAGTGAATCCTTCCGCTGAATCCTCTTCATGGTCGATCGTTCTGTCATGGTTGGTCAGAAAGTGAAACGAAGATTCAAGTGCGGTAAAGGAAATTTTAATAAACAATAAACAAAAACCAAACTACAACAAAACAAGGCAGGAATAACTCGGGTACATCACCAGGGGAAAACAAAGACAACAATCGACACAGACTGCAAACAAGTGGGAACTAATAAAGGGAAACTAATCAAGGGGGAACAGGTGGGAGAACTCAAACAATAATCAGATAACAAGTGGGAGGGATCAGACAATGACAAGAGCACATGGCCCAAAATAACAAAACATCCATGTGCAACACAAGACAGGACAGGCATGTGACACTGTGTAGATGGTTCCACTGGCATATTATTATTTGCAAAGCTATTAACGGTAATTTACCCAGCTATCTTAACAGTCTGTTGACCTGGAATCATTCCATTTACAATCTCTGTTCCGTTAACATTCTGGCTCTAAATATCCCACGTATAACAACTGAATTTGGTAAGGCTGCTTTTAGTTATGCTGCTCCCTGGTGTTGGAATTTGCTCCAAAAAGTTTTGAAGCTTTCTGTTTTCATCCCACTTGAACATTTTAAACAATTACTTAAATGTTCCAAATTTGATCAATGCACATGTTTTCAATGACCCCTTTATGTCATTTTAAATTGTTTAATATGTACTGTAAATCTGTTTTGTTTGTTGAGTCCGTTTCTGTGATTCTGTGTAACTTGTGTAATTGTTGCCCCAGGGCTCCCTTGTAAAAGAGATTTGAATATCTCAATGGGACATCACCTGGTAAAATAAAGGGTAAATAAAAAAAATAAAAAACTTTTTCATTATCTACATGTATATTAAAATCACCAACAATTAGGACTTTATCTGCAGCCAGTACTAACTCTGATAGAAAATCAGCAAATTCTTTGATAAACTCTGTATGTTGTGGCCTGTATACAGTAGCCAGCACAAATCTCAAACGTGATTTATCATTTACACTAGATATTGTTACATTAAGCACCAACAAAATAATTATAATTGAAACAAGACTTCTCAGTAATTCTAAAGATATTACTATAAATTACACCATTAGTGTGGGATGGTGTAGTGTGTTGTAGTGGCTAAACTTGATTGGTTAATGATTTATCAATCCTCTAAAAGCAAGCAATAAGAAATCACACAGCTTGACCTAACTAAACCTAAGGTTACTCGAGGTGGACTTAACCTGTATGAATTGAACTCAAAGTGTTTTTGAATAAAAGTGTATAAGCTTGATTCTCTGCCCTGCTGAAAAATCCAGCATTGCTGGTCACCAGCATATTTTTCATGCCGGGATGGCATGGGATGCTGGTTTGCTGGTCACCAGCATGGGAGTGCCATATAGACCAGCATTGTGCCTGGACCAACACAGAACTTATGCTGGGTTTTTCAGCAGGGCTAATAGTAGCTGCATCTCTTTTCTAATATTGTTTGACCGTAGTACTGCTTTTGATACTGTGGACCACAACATTCTTTTGGATAGGCTTGAGAACCACGTTGGCATTTGTGAGCAGATATTAGCATGGTTTAGATTATATTTATCCAATTGCCAGTTTTCCTGTGTTGTGAAGAGATGTAAGATAGCACATAAGTTATATATGAAGTGCCACAGGGATCAGTATTAGGCCCTCTGCTTTTTTCATCATATATGCTTTCACTTTATTAGACATTATCAGGAAACATGGAATATGTTTCCTCAGCCTTCTTTTACCTTAGAAACTACGACAAATATCTGTTTCAAATGCTGAAAAGCTAATGAATGTATTTATAACCTCCAGATTAGATTTTTGCAGTGATTTATTGAGGGGTTGTCCTGCTGGCTCTATAAATAACCTCCAATTGGTTCAGAATGCAGATCCTAGAGTACTTATTAGAGATGTGAAATATGATCATAGCCCAATTTTATCTACATTATAACCACCTCTCAAGTTTTGTCTCAGTTCTGCTAATTGTAATGTGTGGCACTTCCCAGGTGAGGGGGCTAGAGGTTAATGCTGTGCTGGTGAGAGCAGGTGCCGAATAAAAGTTCAGTTGTTATTGGAATACATGGCATTCTGTGCACTGTAAAACCTGATGAGTTAGTTCAACTCAAACAGTTTGAGGAAACCGATTGCCTTAAATCATTTAAGTTTATTAACTCAAACAATTTAAGCATAAAAAAATATTTGATTTGTGTCCAAGTAACTCAATAACTTATTGTTAAGATAACTTGGGTAAATAAAGTTAATAGTACTAAGTCCATTCAATTATTATAACTCAAATCTATGAAGTACACTGTAAACCCGAATAAGTTGGCAGAACTCAAAACATTTAAGGCAATCAATTGCCTACATTTCTTTCTGTTCTGATATTCAAAGTACATTAATTCATACAATTGTCACAGGTCGGGGTGGAGCGCCAGCGGGCCGCCCACCCCTTCGCTTGCGTGCCGCCCCTGAGGAGCTGACCATGGACACGAAGGAGACAGACACAGAATTAAAAATAAATGTTCTTTATTAAATAAATAAGTTTCTTAAAAGTCTCTTCAGCATTCTCTTCTTTTGGAGAGCAGGTTCTTCACTGGACTCAGAGAGTGGAGGAAACGCATAACTCACAACATTAGCAGGCTCTTCCCTAGCATTAGCAGGCCCTTCCAGCATTAGCAGGCTCTTCCAGCATTAACAGGCTCTTCCAGCATTAGCAGGCTCTTCACTAGCCTCAGGCAGAGAGAGGGATGAATACGTATAACTCACAGCATTAGCAGGCTCTTCACTAGCATTAGCAGAGAGTGGAGAATACGTATAACTCATAGCATTAGCAGGCTCTTCACTAGCATTAGCAGGCCCTTCCAGCATTAGCAGGCTCTTCCAGCATTAGCAGGCTCTTCCAGCATTAGCAGGCTCTTCACTAGCCTCAGGCAGAGAGTGGAGAATACGTATAACTCACAGCATTAGCAGGCTCTTCACTAGCATTAGCAGGCCCTTCCAGCATTAGCAGGCTCTTCACTAGCCTCAGACAGAGAGTGGAGAATACGTATAACTCACAGCATTAGCAGGCTCTTCACTAGCATTAGCAGGCCCCTCCAGCATCAGCAGGCTCTTCCAGCATTAGCAGGCCCTTCCAGCATTAGCAGGCTCTTCACTAGCCTCAGGCAGAGAGTGGAGAATACGTATAACTCACAGCATTAGCAGGCTCTTCACTGGACTCAGGCAGAGAGTGGAGAATACGTATAACTCACAGCATTAGCAGGCTCTTCACTGGACTCAGGCAGAGAGAGGGATGGATACGTGTAACTCACAGCGTTAGCAGGTTCTTCACTGGACTCAGGCAGAGAGAGGGATGGATACCTGTAACTCACAGCGTTAGCAGGTTCCTCGCTAGCATTAGCAGGCCCTTCCAGCATTAGCAGGCTCTTCACTGGACTCAGGCAGAGAGAGGGATGGATACGGGTAACTCACAGCGTTAGCAGGTTCTTCACTGGACTCAGGCAGAGAGAGGGATGGATACCTGTAACTCACAGCGTTAGCAGGTTCCTCGCTAGCATTAGCAGGCCCTTCCAGCATTAGCAGGCTCTTCCAGCATTAGCAGGCTCTTCACTGGACTCAGGCAGAGAGAGGGATGGATACGGGTAACTCATATTTATGTTATAATAAATTACTTTATTATTAATCACAATATTTATATAAAATACAAGATTATTTTTTTACACCTATTGGTACACATTTTTTATTTAATTGTTCACATATTTGCTTTTGTGATAAATTTGTTATTAATGGCAAGTATGTGTCAGTTTCTAGTGATTTAAAAAATGTGAAAAAAATGTGAAAAAACATTAAAATGCAGCATAAAGTGTATATAAAATTAAATGTCAGTGCATGTACTGTCATTGCAGTTCTGAAATGAGCATGTGCTAAAATGATTGTTTGTGCATGTGTGCAGGCAGTGGTACGGTGGATTTTGAAGAGTTTTTGGTCATGATGGTGAGATGCATGAAAGATGACAGCAAAGGAAAGTCAGAAGAAGAACTGGCAGAACTCTTCCGTATGTTTGATAAGTATGTGTGTCCTTAAACTAAAGTAAGATAACTAACCTGTGGTGGGTTTAGTGGTTTCTGATGGTTTTTGATTGGTTCTGGACAGGAATACAGATGGGTACATTGATCTTGATGAACTGAAGCTGATGCTGGAAGGTACAGGTGAAACCATCACTGAAGATGACATTGAGGAACTGATGAGGGACGGAGACAAAAACAATGATGGAAAAATCGATTATGATGGTAAGCATGTGTTATTGTTGTCTTATACTCAAGTTCACTCAACAACAAGCTTCCAAGCTTAGTGCTTAGTTTGTTAGTTTGAGATCTACAAGCAGGCATTGGTCAGCATGGCGTAGTTGGTATGACGTCCCCATAGCATCAGGGGTAGGAGACGCTAATACACATCTTCTGTAAGAGTACAGAATCTCCTGATCAGAAACACGCAATAGAAGCCTTGATTATGTGTAGTCTTTGAAAAATAAAACTAGATTTTCTTAACTTTTTGTTAAAAATGTATTTCTATGAAACTTACCAACAGGCAGTGTCCATGCTGTGATGTTTTGGAATGATGGGAGATTGCTTTAAACATTTTGCAATGTTTCTACAGAGACAGTATTTGTTTCACAACCCTATAAGACCCAATGTGATGCAAATCTATCCTCTTCTCTGTCCCATGCATCTCCACTATCCTTCTATTGCAGAGTTCCTGGAGTTCATGAAAGGGGTGGAATAAAGGATGAAGTCTTCCTGGTGTTTCTCCCTGGATTGTCAAACAAAAGGATAGTAAATATTCAAGCTTGATGAGAGACAATATAGACTGACAGATCCTATATTGTTCTATCTTATTAATATGTGTATAATTTTCAGGACAATATTTTCAGAAGATTCAATTATTGTAAACACCTGTAAACATATTTTGAAGTCAGGGCCAAAGCTGTGTAGATTTAAGACTTTCTTTTAATTGGTCTAATAATTTATTCATTTACTGAAAACATTTTACCTTCACATTAATTGAGTAAATCAGTTATGATTGGTTACACACTGACCAGACCTGGAATCTGAGCCTAAATATTTGCATGAGGTTGCTTTCGAATAATAAAAAGGTACCAAAAGTTTGCCTAACGTTCTGCTCTATTCCTCAAATTATTTCTAAAATTTAATTACATTCTACTGCAGTTTGTTTTACACTTGGAAAGAAATAACTATCTAAAGGGATTCCCATAATCCACATCTTTCTTTTTTTTTTTTTTTTTAAAGACTGAGCTTACATATGAGAGTGTATTGTTTTCCAGCCTATGTCAAATTAACAAAATGCTACTTGTCTGCTGTTTTTTCCTTGAGTCATGCACTAAAACATAACAAGGATGCCCTCTTTCACAGACAAGGCTTACGCCTAGTCCCAGGAGTTTGCATGTTTGAGCTGTTTTAACTGAAAGCAACTTGCATTGAAATATCTTGCAATATGTCAGTGCCATTGTTTTGTCTCAAGATGTACAATCATTTTTCTTTTTCCTATGGCACATTTTAAAAAGCTACTTAAATGAGAGTATTAGAGAGTTATACTAGCATCACTAGTATTAATGGGATGGTCAAGTCAAGTCACTCTCATTTATATAGCGCTTTTAACAATATAGATTGTTTCAAATCAGCTTTACAGTTGTCACAGTGTCTGGTTGTGTTTCCCCGGGAATCCACTAGATGTCCTCCTTCCCCCACGGTGTCATTCACAGGAACTACCTTTCCCACAATTCCAGTCTGTGTTATTGCACCCAGGTGTTTGTAATCTGTTTACCCAGCTGTCTCTCGTTGTCATCTCGTCTGTTCTTGTATTTAAAAGCCCTGTTTGTTCCATGTTCTGTGTGTATCGTTGTTAATGTCACACCGCGTCGGTTTCTTGTGTTCCCTACTATACCTGAGCTTGTTTATTTTTTTTGTACTGCCTGACTGGATATTGAACCCTGCCTGTTTTTGACCACGACTTTGGATTACCCTTTAATAAACCTCACTCTACTGCACTTGGATCCATCTCGCTCTCTTCCTTGTGCGGAACCGTGACAACAGTGATAATAGGAAATTAAAGTAACAGAGATTGTTTTGGCTTTACAGCAGCTCTAGAATAAAGTAATTGTCCAGCTAACCCCTAACGAAAAAGTATACTTCAAGTTAATTTTATTAAGTATAAATAAGTAATGTTCAAGTATATTTTTAAGTATACTTTATGTAGTAAGTATACTAATATCAATGTGTACTTGTAAACTTGTAAGTGTACTATTTCAATACTGCTTGGGACTAAATTGGCCCACTCTTGGTATATAAAAGTGTACGTTTAAGTGTAATATAAGTGTAACAGTAGTAGACTAAGTACACAACTAGGTTTCTCATTTGTAATGCATCTGTACTACAAGTGAAATATAAGTATACTAATAGTTTACTATTTTAATACAAGTAGTACATTTTTTCGTTTATGAACATACACACTGAAGTGTACTCTCAGTAAACTACTAGTTTAGTAGTTTATACTGCAAGTATACTTGTAAGTTTTCTTTAAGTGAACATAACATTATACTTATAGTTTACTATTTATATATTATTTTTGCACTTGCAGTATACTACTATGTTCAAATGTAGATATTATTTTTTATACTTGAAAAATACCTTTAACTGTACATTTTATTAGCTTCATGCATTATTTTTTCAACACTTGAATGTGGCTAAGTTTCATAAAGGCAACATTTTAAACAAAAAAGTTGAGAAAATCACGCCTTGATCAGATTCAGAACGATGATCAAAACACAGATGGAGGAGATCGAGTCCAACACCCACAAAGCTTCACAGTCGTTTTATCTTCATGGGTTCGACATTTCATCTGGTAACATTAAGCAGTTTTGATTACATGCTGTTTAATGTTTGATGATCACGTTATTTTACATTTGTGTGAGCAATCTTCTATCACTTGTTTCAGCTTCTTGCAATCTTATGTATTAGCTTCTATATGTATATGTCCATGCTTGAACAAGATGACACCTTGCCCCCCTCGTATAAGATAGAGCAATCTATCTTGCCTTCCATTTCATTGTTACAGAGTCTGTCTATTAAACTGGAAGGAGAGTTGAAAAAACATCCTATTATTTCACACTTGCATGCAGTATGGTTAAAAATGTCCCGTATGCGAAGCTGTGACCCTTACCTAAATACTTGCTCACGCATCTGGCTGAACCCTAAATTGCATATTAATAAAAACCCCTTTCTATGGAAGGAATGGATTAAGAAGGGTGTTGTTATATTAAGCGACCTTTATGAAAATGGTAGTCTGAAGTCATTTGAACACATACAACAGCAATATGGTGTATCTAGATCTCAGTTTTTCCGGTATTTACAATTACGACATTTACTCTGTACTACTTTTGGTTCTAGTTCACAGCTTCCTAAGTCAGCTGATGTACACTGCATGGTAATGTCGGCATATGGGAAGGGCCATGAAGCATCAGTGTACTATTCCTGGTTGACTCAAAGTCTTGGTGATGGAGCTTTACTAGCTCTTAAGAAAATATGGGAAAGAGATCTGAATCTGATATTCGATGATGAGGAATGGAATAGAGTTTTAAAGAATGTCAAAACGGCATCTAGGAATGCAAAGATACGCCTTATTCAGTTTAAGATTGTGCACCGTTTTTACTGGACTCCTTCCAGACTGTATAGACTTGGATTAAAAGATACACCACTTTGCTGGAGGTGTAATACTGGGGATGGACATTTAATTCATGCTCTGTGGTCCTGTACAAAAATTTTGGATACTAATATTTCATTATGCCCTCAATTGTTTATTTTAGGGGGATGGTCAGACAATGCAATAAGAGACAAGCACATAATGCACTGGGTACTAACCAGTTTATTGATTGGCAGACAAATAATTCTTAGGAGTTGGAAGTCAGAGGAGGCCCCTTCCTTTCAAGAATGGTCAACAGAACTAGGTAGAAGGGGAAGTAATAATTATATAAGAAATTTGCTCACACTCAAAAACCTAACTTGTGTTGGAATATGTATACTATTCTTTTATTTTATTTTTTTCCTCACCATTGTATGCCGGGAGTTATCTCAATTGTACTTATTTGTGTAGTTGTGACCGTGGGGGGTGGGGGGTTACTGAGGAGGAAAAAAAAAAAAAGTAGATTCTGTACAGATTTATTGTGTTGCATTCTGGAAAGTTTGAGAATCAATAAAAAATGTCAATCTGAAAAAAAAAAAAGATGACACCTTGAAGCCAGGCATGATTTGAGTGTCGACAGTTGCAAGATGTAGTTTGTGAGTGAAACATGATAGTCTGGTGTGGAGTGCCCTCTGGTGGCTCTCAAGGGCACTCCAGCTGGTGACCGTTACATAGCCCCCCCTCAAAGGAGCGGCTTCCAGACGCTCTAAAAATTGTCCAGGAGGGAGGTGGAGCGGAGGCGGACCCGGGGGCGGGATGGAGGGCCAGGCCCATGGAGCGGAAGAGGACCTGGAGACTGCGGCAAGACGGGAGGCCAGGGCGGAGCAGGCAGTGCAGGCGAACAGGGTGGAGCAGGCTGAGCAGACGGCCAGGGAGGAGATGACCCCGTCAGGCGGCACCGGCTCAGACACCGGCTCAGGAACAGGAACAGACAGCGTGGCAGCGGCCATCTCTGCTGAGGACTCAGGTTCAGGCGGGTTGGCGGCCATCTCTGCTGAGGGTTCAGGCGTGGCAGCGGCCATCTTGTCCGGAGACACTGGCTCGGCGGCGGCCATCTTGTCCGGAGACACTGGCTCGGCGGCGGCCATCTTGTCCGGAGACACTGGCTCGGCGGCGGCCATCTTGTCCGGAGACACTGGCTCGGCAGACGTGACGTGAAGCGTCTCTGGCTCGGCAGACGTGACGTGAAGCTCTGGCTCCCACAGGACTGACGTGGAGCGCAGGCTCAGCTGCTGGATCTATGTTTCTGTCATGAACTGCTCCGAGACTCGAAGGTGAGATCCAAATGCAGCTTTTATTATGGGAAATCCAAAGGCGTAATCCAAAGTACAGGCAATGGGTCAAAACACAGGTAGGCAGTCCAAACAAACAAACAAACAAACAAACAAACAAAACAGGCAGGGGTCAGAGGCAAGAGAGTACCCCCCCACCACCACACAGAGAGAGAGAAAATGCAACAAAAAAAAAACACATTCAAACCAAAATATCTGACTTCCTGTTGGTATAAATACATAAATAGAAATGGCCTTGGCTCTGAAAAGTGTATGCAGATGAGCGTGAGTTTGCAGAGGCAGAGAATAGATGAGGTTGGATTAGGCTGAACAACTGACCTCTGTGTAAAGTCCCTATTTACTGCATGTAATTATAGCACTATACTGATGTGCATCTGCATTGCGTGTGATTGTATGCATATATTGCGTCTTTCACACATATCTCAACACTTTCCTGCCCTGTTAGAGATGCAGATGGGTGGAACCGTTATAGAGCAGAAATGAGAGACAGATACTTGTTTGTTAATCACTGTTATCTGACACGACTGTTTCTTTGAATATCCTTGAGACTGAAGTCAATCTGGAACTAGAGCTTCCATCATCATCATCATCATCATCATCATCATCATCATCATCATCATCATCATCATCCCTCTCTGCCTGATCTCAGGTCAGTTCTTTACTGGTCTGTCCGGGTCAAATAACTTATTATTACATTTTATGATCCAGCTTGATCATATTTAATAACCCAGCACAAATGACCTTGTGTTTGGCAGGTCTGGTACTTTGTTTCAAAGTGACTGGATGCTGAGTTTCAATGTTCAAGCGCATGAACCCGAACCAGAAAAAGTCTAATGATTAGAGAATGCCATTCTTGTTTTTTAAAGATATTTTGGTAACACTTTAGAATAATGGTCCGTCTTTAATAAGTAATTAACTATTAATTAATATAGAAAAAAGCTTAACTAATCAGTAAGTAATATCAAATTTAGGAGACAATTCCCTATTAGGTAATCAATAATTACTGAATGAGATTAGCCTCATTAGAACTAATAGGTAATTATGACAAATTATAAAGAATTACTAATTAATTACTAATCACAACATTAACGAGTGTAGCAACTCATAATGTAATAACTGCACATAATGTAATAAGGATTACGCTATTATTGTAATAATATGCTCATAATGTAATCATTTTTTCAAAACGTAATAAAATCTTGAGCTCATAATGTAATAACAATTATTATATTATTTACAATTATAACAAATATTACAATTAATAACAATTATTATATTATTGTCATACATGTATTGTGATTGTCAAAACATTTTAGTACTTAAACTGAATTTTATTAGGCTTAGTGGCAACATGTTACAATGTTTACACGGTACAATTTCTGCTAAGCTATGTTTTTTTTTATTGCTTGACACAAATTTCACGATTTAAATTAAATTAAATTCTTGTGATTTTATTTAATATTGACTCATTTGGATAAATATTAGGTACACAAGATAGGCGTTAGTTTTTCTCAAGAAAAAAAAAATCTCACCTAATGCTGTAAACATACAGAGAGTCCTATCAGCTGGCAGTATTATTTAAGGTTAAAAATAACTCAAATTAAATATAATGCGTTTTTTATTATAATAACAACTTTATTTAATGATATAAGTAAAAAATGTAATAAATATGTAATATAATACACATATTTAGCAAAATACTCTCTATAGCTCTTTTTTTCTAGCCAACTAATGTGCTATAGCCTATATATTATGGTCATTAAATGGCTTTCCTGAGGTAAATGTTATGTGACATAATTGTTCTCCAGCTGTTTTATTGACCCCTTTCCGCGGATGAAAAAAACTCTGATTGGTCGATATTATGTATGAGGAATATACATTTCGGTAAGTTGTACTGTATCTTTCAACAGTTTCGTGTTTATTTACTAGGCTATTAGCTAGTAGAGGTGAATAGTAGAATTCAGCTAGTAGAATTTCGTAATAAAATTGACAGAATCTGAGAGCTGAGATTTTTAGAGTAATCTGCTCTGCCTAGTCTGTCGGTCTCTGTGTCCTCTTTGCTTCGCGATTTTTCTGTGTGTGAGAAAATGGATTTGTGGCGTGAGAGCGTGTGAAAAGTGTCAGTCGCGTCAGTCTCACGCTGAATGTGTGAGAGTTGGCAGCTCTATAGCAAAAAAAAAAAAAAACTTTAAATAATGCTAACATAATGACTAAATAAATAACACTGGAACAGTTAAAGCAGCCACATCTATGCTTTAAGAACACAGGCTACACACATTTCTGGGAGTCCTGAAGAAAAGCAGGAAAATGTTTTCAGACCTACATCTTCAGACAAACACTACATCAGTCCAACCTTATATTCAAAGTAAAAGAATGTTAAACATGTATGTTGAACTGCAACATTGAATAGTGTGATGTTCTTCCAGTAGATGTTCTTTATGGTAAACCATCCATAGAACACACGTCTCATTACAATCCAGGCTTCTTCAGTTTAGAGCAAGGCCCCTTTGTACAACTTCATCATGCTGATGCAACAGTCCTCGTCCATCTCAAGTTGCAAAAGATCTACTAAAGCTTCTCTGATATATATACCAGAAAAATGGCTGGGGAAGCTCTCTGAAAATGGCTCAGACTTTATTAAAAGTGTGAAGCATTGACATGTCCATAGACAGACAAATCTTAATAATCGATGAAAGTATGTTCAGAGGCAAATATGGGCTAACAGCCACAGAGTCAAGACTAAGATTAGCACTGACACAAGGATATCTGTTAGTGTCATTGCTAGGATTATGACCAGGTCCATATCTGAATCAGGAATACAGCCAGGATGAAAGCCATGGTCCATGTTTGAGTGAGGAATAGGGCCACAGTTAGTGTTGGAGATAAGACAAGTTGCGACTCTGCCTCCTTAATAGACTGAATAAATGGAGATACTGTCCCATGAAGACTAACATAGTCTAGACTAGTGGTCCCCATGACCTTCTCCAATGAGGCCCAGAATTAGCAGACCTTCACTAGAATGACCAGATGGGGATAATAAAGTAGTCACTTCTACACCAAGTGTTGATACAACGAGAAACTGTATATTGAAAATAATGGATGCTCTTTAAAGTGTTAAACAAGTGCTTATAACAACCATTTAAATGAATATATCTCGAAAAATTAAAAAAAAATTAAAAAAAGTACATAATTAGAGAGTGAATTTATTTTTATTTTATTTTTTTTGCATAAAACTTAAAATGTATTTTTGGGTCAAAACTCAGTGATGGAGCATGTCATAATCACAAAATTAGTAAGATTTTTATAAAAATAAAAGTTCACAATGTAGCCTAATAAGCCTGTAAAACCTAACAGTAATATTAACTAAATACAATTGAGTTCACAGCACTCAAATATTACCGAAACTTGAATGACTGAAACAGAACTCAAACTGAATGAGTTATAGAACATTTCTAGATCCCAGAATGATAATTGTATAATTAAGTGATTAATTAAGTGATGATTGAGCATTAGTGATGAGCACCTGCTGTTAACAAGCAGAATCACTGAAGGAAAGAGGAACACAAGAACTACAACTGACTTCAGCCACAGCAAAATCAACTGGAGATAAAAGAAGACATTAAATATCTCAAGATCTCAGCAGAGGAGGATTAAACAACTCCACAAACAGCATTACAAGCTTCACTTATTATTAACCAGACTGACTTTATTACTGCCATTCGTCTACAGAAGTTCTTATTAGAATTAAAAAAGGTTTAGAAGTTGATGATTTGAGTTTCATTTAAGGTCACAATGATGGAGATCAGTGTTTGCTTTAGTTGAGCTCTTGACCCTTGACTTTTGCACTTAAGATTTTCTTTGGCTGCTATAATTGAGTGTTTATAAAACATATTTGTTATGGCACAAAAGGCAAGGAGAAGTCTGATCGGGTGTTGATGGTGAAGGATTGATGATGACAATCATCATTTAGTGACTTGATTCACTGATTTCATTCAGAGTCTGATCTCTGATTAAAAGGGCAACATATTAGTTTCACTCAAAACTGTGATTCTACAGCATAAGAGCCAGCCATGTTGTGGCCATCAGATAATATGAAGGATTTTACAAATATTTGTGCACAAAAAGGTTCACAGAAAAGGTATTGCATTATTAAGACTCACACAGACATCAAGAATCAGCATATGAATCTCAACAATGGTGACCATTAAAAAATGATGCATGCTGGGTACTAGCATAATACAAAACTTATCCATGGCTCCCAGCATGCATTGCGGCATAAATAATTTTTTAATTCATAGATTATTGTTCTTAGATAGAGTTTCATATGCTGATTCTTGATTACTGTGTAAGTCAGCATGATACCATAGAGGTTTTTAAAATCTGATTGTCACAGCAATGGGCCTTACAGCAGAATCAGTTATATTATAATGAATAATACAAGTAATACATCACCTGTCTAATCAGAGATTAGGCTCTGGAAATGATCAGAGAATCAAGTCACTAAATGATGATTTTTATCATCTAAACACAACCACATGCTCATATTTTCTTTTGGCGTATGTGCCATAACAAATGTGTTTTATAAACACTCAGTTACAGCAGCCAGAGGAAGAACTGGTGTTATAAAGTCAAGGGTCAAGAGCCCAACTAAAGCAAACACGGATCACTATCAGGGTGTCTTTAAATGAAACTCAATAAATCATTAGCATCTAACCCTCTGTTCATTCTCAATAACAACTTCTGTAGACACATGACAAAAGTCAAACTGGTTAGTAATAAGTGAAGCTGGTAATGCTGTTTTTGTAGTGGTTTAATCCTCCTCTGCTGAGATCTTTAGAGATTTAAACGTCTTTTATCTTGAGTTGATTTCATCTAAGGCTGTGGCTGGAAGTAGTGTTGTTTTTGGCGGCCTGTTTTAATTTTAGTTTTAGTCTAGTCTTTGTGTCAGGCTGTCATTTTAGTTTTTATTAGTTTTAGTCACATTCATACTCTTTTTAGTCTAGTCAAGTTTTAGTCGACGAAAACTGATGACATTTTAGTCTAGTTTTAGTCAACGAAAACTGATGACATTTAGTCTAGTTTTAGTCGACGAAAACTGATGACATTTTAGTCTAGTTTTAGTCAATGAAAATTGTATTTTAGTCTCTTTTTAGTAATGCGATTCTATTTAACCCAGTCAATATAGAATTTCAAACAAGGCTTATAGGCTATTTAGTAGGCCTATATTTAGGGCTGTGACGGTGGCAGGTTTTTTTTTTTTTTTTTACCACCGCGGTAATGGACCAACTACCGGCGGTGGTTGGGGGGTTATTAAAAAAAAAAAAAAAAAAAACTTGTTTTATATTTCCACACAAAGACGCGTGATATAGGCTACACTCTGCGCTTTGAGAGGGATGTCGGACACGAGCAGGAAAACACGAAGATATCACAAGGGCGAGATATTTAGGCTATATATGTTTGAGATTGCGCTGCCAGAGAAAGTGAAACTAAAAATCACCCGCGCGTGTGAAACGCGTTTTACAGCTAAACTCGCGCCCTATGTCTAATATAACAAGCACTGTGTTAAAAAGAATTTGACATGCAAGTACAAATGTAGGCTATCTGTCCTACAGCGTTTTTCTACTTTACCACAAAGAATACGAATATAATAGGCCTAATTAAAAGCGAACCAAGAAACGTTTATAATCCCTTTAGAAAATGGGTGAGTGAGACGTATGAAGATTTGGGAAAAGAAACAAGAGATTCCATGCAGGGATGAGTCACGATTTTTGGATATTCGATTAGTTTATTTAATTATAGAATATTGAATAGGTTGTGCGATATTCTCTAAAATAAAATCTCCATGTTCTGGCGCTGATGCGACGTGTGCATGTAACCAGAGACGCTGCCAATAACATACAGCTTTCACAAAGAACCGGCAAAAGTAATGATTATGAATGTGTCAAATATATCAATGAGACATTTTAATAGAATAACTAATGGAGTAATATATTGTTAAATTCGCTGATAATCGGGTGACCAGATCGCAATCCAGAATTTAAAGCCGACAAAGGGTTCACGCACAACTCTCTCATTCGTCGTGACGTTATAACATTTCGTCTCGTCTCGTTTTGGTCAACGAAAATTAAGAGACATTTTAGCATAGTTTTTATTTTTTAAACCACATTTAGTCTCGTTTTTATTCGTCAACGATATTGCATTATGCATGTATTTTAGTCATCGTCACATGACCATGCATTTACGTCTAGTCTCGTCTCGTTTTCGTCAGGTGATAACGGTTCGTTGACGACAATATTTCGTCATAATTTTCGTTGACGAAAGCAACACTAGCTGGAAGTCAGTTGTAGTTCTTGTGTTTCTCTTTCCTTCATTGATTCTGCTCGTTAACAGCAGGTGTTAATCACTAATGCTCAATAATCACTTAATTAATCACTTAATTTATTGACTGCAATGTATATCTACTTTTAGTAAACTCAACTGAAATAAGTTCAGAGTACTCATAACTATTGTTTTTATAAACTTAATTGAATTGAGGCAATCGGTTTCCTCAAATGAAATGAGTTAGCTTAACTTGTTGGGTTTTACAGTGTAATTTTCCTTTAATGTAATATCTTATTTTACATAAACTTCTTATTTTACATAAACTATTATTATGTTCTGAGCTTAAATGTATTATATTGAAAGATAATTATTATATTGTAAACACTGTTTTACATTGTGTGCTGGTATTACTGTATAAACTGTGATTACATTATAAGTTGCCACAGTGTGTTCGTAATGTAATACATTTCTCATACAATAACCTATTACATTATGTGAAAAACTGTTATTACATTGAAAATGTATTATTACATTATGAGCTCAAGATTTTATTACGTTTTGATTTGATTACATTATAATAATACTTATTACATTATGTGCAGTTTTTACATTATGAGTTGCAACAACGTGTGTCTGAGACGTTAGCAATTGTCTTTTTTTACTCTCAACGTGGTCATAAACTCCATCACTAATTACTCAAGTGTTACTTAGTCACTACTATGCAGGAATTACTAGTGATCTGGACCAGTATTTAAAAAAAATTTCCAGTTATTTTTATTACCATTTTCCAACAGTTTTATACAAATCACTTACATATACAATTTGTATATGTACGAATGTAGACAGGAAAAACTAAACAAAATGAATAAAAAATAAAAAATAAAAAAACAAAGCAAAAATCCTGCACACACTTGAAGTATTAAGTAAAAATATATCAAATCAGGCATTAGGAGGGCCGTCCAAATTTACGTATTATAATAATTAATAAAAGGTTGCCAAATTGAGTAAAATGTTTGTTCTTTCTTCCTTAAAGAATATTCAATTTTGTAAATATTGCATTACGTCTCTAAGAAGGTTTTGATGAGTTTTTTTTTTATGAGATTTTCCATCTGTTCCCAATCAGGTTTGAGAGATCCATTCCAAAATGACATACATCGAATATTGCAGGAC
This sequence comes from Rutilus rutilus, assembly GCA_021464565.1. Taxonomy (NCBI): domain Eukaryota; kingdom Metazoa; phylum Chordata; class Actinopteri; order Cypriniformes; family Leuciscidae; genus Rutilus; species Rutilus rutilus. Next base: position 34,772,098 of record JAJAQA010000015.1, on the reverse strand, counting down.
CAATAATAGAGCCGGAAGCTTGGCAATCCCATTCCTCCTATGGGTTTGGGTCTTTGTGAAAAGGATTTTTTAATTCTTGGTGTCTTTTTATTCCAAATAAAGGACGCAACTAAAGAATCTATTTTGGTAAAAAAATTCGTATTAATCAAAATTGGAACACACTGAAATAAAAATAATTATTTCGGTAAAACATTCATTCTGATAATATTAATTCGGCCAGCGAGTGAGATCGGGAGATTAGACCACCTCTCGATCTGTTGCTCCGTTTGCTTATATAGGTTCATAAAGTTTTTGCTGAAGAGGCCAGATATTTCCTGCGTGATATTTATTCCGAGATATTTAAAACAGTCTGAAACAGCGAAGGGAAAAGGGGAGAGTGTATGTACTTGATCTTTTGCCTTAGAGCTGATCGGAAACAATATGCTTTTTGACAGGTTAATTTTATATCCTGATACTTTACCGAAGTCAGATAGCATGGTCATAATTTTTGGTAGAGACAGAAATGGATCTGAAATTTATAGAAGCAGATCGTCCGCATATAAGGACACTTTATGCTCCTTATCTCCTCTTACAATAGGCCTATTTCACAAAATGGCGGCCGAGACCGGAAGTAGGGTAGCGATACTTCCGGTCGCGCCGCCGCCCGCTACGATCGCCATTCATTCTCAAAATGGACTGTGCACAGCTTGTTTTCTCTGTCATTAATATAGCTGACAAAAGTAAGAATAGCAGATGTTGTCCGTTTTGTTGATAGTTTTCAGGGAGCTGTGACAAGATCGAAATTGGACAAAGGTTACAAATGATTCTTGACATTTGCTTGCATAAAAAAAAAAAGTTCCATTCATTTAAATGGCATGGCACTTGATGACTACTAAGCTCAGACTTACTATAGCTAAACAAAATAAATAAATAAATCGAAATGATGTCTGATTGTAGGCTGAAATCTAGTGGCTTTTGTTAAAATTTCATGTAATTAAGTGTTAGTTTGTCTCGGAGATTGCAGCAATCTGACTGATAGATTATGGCTCATTTTTCATGTTACCACCATGAATGAAACTAAGAATTGTACATCTTTACAGTGAATTTGACCTAACGTTGCTAGTAGGTCTAATAATGAAATTAAGGCAAATAATAAAAAAATGGTTAGACTAAAGTGAGTGATATTACATGTTTTAAAAAATCATGATGTTACAAAATCACATTTTACTGTCGGGTCCCCTTATGAAAAGAAAATATATTTCCCTATATGAATGATCAATATATTAAATGGTTTAACAGTGAATGAAAATATACAGAATAATATATTGTTAATATTACAATATATTGAATAATACATAAAGAATTTTCATATATTTAAAAATGTGAGACATATATTTACTAATATATCATAATGTATGTAATTTTATATTCAGTAATACACTTCATAATATATACAGGGATTAAAGTTCTCAGTCGCTACAAGAGTATACGACGGATTTCCGTCAATATCAGGGTCCCCCCCTGTCCTTATGTCTTAAATTCACTGTTCATAATTTGAATGCTGTAAATATGGTTACATTTCTCAAATAGTGTAATAAATGTCTTAATTTTAGTTTGAATGGGAAAGACGAAGTGTAGGCTATTCACCCTGCTCAGGGGGATGTGATCAAAGCCTGGAGTGGAGCAAAAGCATGTTCCTCTCTCCACTCTAAGCGTTCTGTTATCACTCCGCTCCTGACTCACTCCGGGTTTTCCAATCCCGCTCACGGAAAAACTGCTCCGTGTTCACTCATTTTTAAGAAAGTTACAGAAAACAACTTCTACAAACAATTTTAATTTCCCAACAGTTAATAATAATAAATAAAAGTGCATGATGTGCAAATCAGATAACAATCAAGTGCAATATAAACATGTTTAGTCAGGGCATCACTCCAGAACAGGTCAGGCATCAACACTCCATTTTCAACATCTGCTTCCTCCTTCACACCACAGACACGTCTTTTTGCCGTCTGTATCTGGCGTGATTTAACTTCTCCCCAGTTGTTCCATGAAAACCTGCAAAGCACGGCCTGCAGTGTAAGATATCTACGACCGGACTCGCGAAGACTCGTAAGTTACACGGACTTCATCCTCCGTGAAGTGCTTAACACACAAAAAAGTGCCCCTCTTCTCTCGGTATAGCCCAAATCCAGCGCTTTTTCAACATTTCGTCACATCTGAAGGCATTATTGTCTCGCGAGATCTGATGCGATATTTTGGCTGTCGTGGACGGTCATTTTAATAATGCAAATGAGGGGCGCGTTGATTGGTGGCAGGAAGGAGGGGGGTTGACACTGCAGGTAACTTCAGCATCATTACAAAATGACATCATGGCGCAAGTTGTCAATGAACCCGACCCGGCCGCGACCTACGGAATTCAACCGTATATGTTTGAGCCGGACTCTGAACCAGAGCTGGAAAGGGAAGATGTGGAGTCGATGGAAGGACGTCTACATCAAGATGTCTCTGAATGGTAAAGACAATCATTTTGACTGAGACATACATTAACATCAGTAACGAGCTAAAACATTTGTTGCTATTTTCTCCCACATAGGTTTACCTTTTATTTAAAGGGGTGGTTTACTGCCTTTTTTCTTTGCTTGATTGTGTTTATGGGCTGCAATATAACATGTCTTCGTGTTTCGTTTGTTAAAAAACGCCTTATTTTTCATAAATTTCACCTTTATTGTAAGCCGCTTCCTCCTCTGTCATTTGAACGACCGGTTGACTTCCTGAGTCTATGAAACCACTCCCTCAGAAAGAGGCAATGAGCTCAGATTGGTTAGTTCGGCCGGTGTGTTGTAATTGGCTAAACTGCGTCCGGAATCTTCACTCCCATTACCTTTACGGGCGACAGTTACATGTGCTCCTGGCCCGGTCAAATGAAATGGTGTCAATATTGCCTCATCAGTTTGAGCCAGAATCAGACCCAGAGAGCGGTGATGAAGAGAGTCAAGCAGAACCTCCGCAAACACGGCTCTTACTAAACGTTTCTGAATGGTAATTTTTTTTTAATTATTGTTATTTTCTCAAAGAATTTCCACACGCTGATACTTGAAAATGCTACTGCTGTTTGTTAGCTTTTGAGATACGCTTTCCCCCTGATTAAACATTTAATATAACTGAATACAGGACTGAGTAATACCGTTTTTTAAACATATTGTTTTATTGATAGAATGAACAACCGTTTAACTATTCACAAAACTTACCGGTATAGTTTAGTCAGTTTGTCGTTTTCTTTAGGTGTACATGTGATAACAGCAGCTGAAGTTCGCTGTTGCGATAATTTTTTGAAGTTTGCACACGTTTCTTATACACACAAAATAACATCGAACTAACTAGCTACTATAACCAAACAGCTTTGGCATTGGTTTGCGTTCTTGATCAAATAAAAAAATTACGTCATAAAGTAGCTATACATGGAAAATACGTTTACAAAATTTGTACATATTACAAATTCGGGTCCAAAATGTTTATACGCATCTGTCATATACTAAAGCCAGCGCTGGCATTTTTTTACATCCTTGATAAAACTAAAACATTACGTCTTAAATTATACAGGCAAATACATTTAAAATGATTAAATCTTACTTGCAGGTTGTGGCCTCTGGTTTTAAAGCTGTAACTGCTTCATGTTGGAGTAATAGTTTCTTGTTGAATCCGACATTGAACTCGTGTAGATTCTGGAAGCTGTCTTCCGTAAAATGCGCAGCACAGAGAGCTAAACTACGATTGTAATTGTCAGGAACATAATCAAACTTAAATTTTAACCATTGTTGACGAACTACAGCGTCTGTAGGAAGCCTGAACACAGAAGACCTGACAGCTACAGCTCTCTCCACTATAACTCCTCCTCTTCGACAGCAGAACATGTTCCGGAGGGAGGGTTGATGTAAATGTATGGGTTAGTTACGTATAAAACCCGGGAAGTATCTCGTTGTAGTCCCATTCGAGTCGTTTTTGTAGGCATTAAACTTCCTGATTTTTAAAAGACGATATCTCCGCTTACGTTGAACTTTCAGCGCAGCAACTTTGCAGATACTGTTCATGCACCAACAGCAACATTACACAGTATTTAAAATGAAAAAAGTGAAATAGCAATCAACCACCCCTTTAATGTAGATTACATTAACAGAGATGTAGTCTACTTTTTTTATCAGCTTACAGTGGTTATTGAGATCAACGTTTGCTATCATGTGGTGTTTTTGCCTTGTTTCTCGTTGTGGTTTTTTAGACGTTTAATATTTTTCTTCTACAGACATGTAATGTGATGCTTTTCTTTATGTTTATTATTACTTGACTGTTTGTTTTATTTATCTATCCTTATCTATTCTATAAAAAAAATCAATACAATGATATGTTGTTTAGCGCAGACACCTAACGATAAGCCAGTTGAAAGTGTTGTTGGGACAGCGTCATTAAAAATGAATTTCATCCACTGGTCCCTGATAGTTTGGTCCGTTTTTGGTAGAGAAAACACATTTACATGTTGTTTCTGGCAGTCAACAACAGAGCAACTCACGTGTGCACTTTGTTTCTGCATCTTTCTCGTATGAATATGAGGGGGAGAGGGGTAGAGGGGTACAGGGGGAGAGGGGGAGAGGGGTACAGGGGGAGAGGGGTACAGGGGGAGAGGGGGAGAGGGGTACAGGGGGAGAGGGGGAGAGGGGGAGAGGGGTACAGGGGGAGAGGGGTACAGGGGGAGAGGGGGAGAGGGGTACAGGGGGAGAGGAGTACAGGGGTACAGGGGTAGAGGGGTACAGGGGGAGAGGGGGAGAGGGGCAGGGCGGGCTTCCTGCAGCATATGTCTGCGGTGTCCATATATGGTATATCCTGCCCCGTCATGACGTCAAGTCGGGGCAGAAATTAAAATCTCGTATTTGAGTGCGCGTGCACGTGGGCTATTTTACAAACCCTGGGGTAAACAAACGCTTCACTTTTAAATATCGGCTTCCCGGCCAGTGTATAATCGTAACATACATTGATTCTCGTGGAAAAGTGAAAATTGCAGGTTATGACTCCTTTAAAGAAATGTAGTAGGGGCCAAATCCAAACCTCGACAGGGCCGAGAAGAGAAAATCCCACACGACCCTGTCGAAGGCCTTCTCGGCATCTAGTGAGACCAATATTTCGGATACTTCTTTATTTGGATTTTGAGTGTAGATAATGTTGAACAGTCGCCTGATGTTAAAAAACAACTGCCTGTCTTTAACAAATCCAGTTTGGTCTGGTGACACAACAGTTGGAAGGACCTTTTCCAAACACATGGCTAAGATCTTTGCCAAAATTTTGTTATCTACATTCAAAAGGCTTATGGGTCTCTATGAACCTGGTTCTAGGGTCCTTGCCAGTATAACGTTGGAGGTAGAGAACCTGTAGTCAATGCTTCATTATAGACACTTAAAAGAAGTGTTGAGATTTGATCTATAAAAGCCTTGTAAAATTCAACACTGAACATGAATTCAACATTGACGCTGCTTCTTCTTTAATTTGCTGGGCTAATAGTTTACCTGTTTTTTCCCCATATTCATCATTTTTGTGTCTTAATTGTGTCAAAAATGTAGTCGTTTCTGCTGTGTATAGTAAATTGAGTTCAGTCTGCAATGACTGCTTTCTTTTATAAAGGTCTGGTGTGGGGGAGTTAGCATAAACTCTGTCAATTTCCTTAAGTTCTTGGGTCATTTTCAACTCCTTTTCCCTTCGCTGCTTATTTTTCAAGCTATTCAAGCAAATAATCTGGCCTCTCATGTATGCTTTAAATGTTTCCCACAAGGTGGATCTTTTGATCTCTGGATCATCATTTGTATGCAAAAATATATCAATTTGATTTTGCAGTTCTTCTATAACTTTATCATCCGCTAAAAGAGCATTATTAAACCGCCATTTTTTGGTTGTCGGGTCTTGCCCCGTCTCTATGTGGAATGATACTGGACTATGGTCAGATAACACAATTGCTTCATAATCACAGTGTTTGATGTTTGTTAAATATGCATAATCAATTAAGAAAAAATCAATTCTAGAAAACGAATGATGAACCGGAGAGAAGTAAGAATATTTCCTTGTGTTGGGAGATAAAACTCTAAATGGATCAAATAATTTATAGGTATTCAAAAGTGTATGAATGGCTTTAGCAGACTTTGATATGTTGGATGGTTTTTGTGATGACCTATCAGTTGTTGGGTCTAACACCAGATTAAAATCCCCTCCAATAATCAATTTCTGAGAGTCCATATTAGGTAATGCTGTAAAGAAAGAGGTAATAAAAGCCTCATCATCAACATTGGGGGCATATACACTAGCTAGAGTAACTGGTTTATTGTACAATTTTCCTGTAACAATAACATATCGTCCTCGAGGATCAGAAAGAAGGGAATTGTCTTTCTAATAATTATAGCTGCGCCTCTGTTTTTTACTGGGAAATTAGAATGAAATAAATATCTGTCCAATCCATTTAGTTCGTAATCGTTTATGATCCTGATCTCTCAAGTGTGTTTCTTGTAAAAACCCGATGTCCATCTCTAATTTTTTAAGGTGGGTCAATACATTTCCTCGTTTAATAGGTCCATTGAGTCCTTTACAATTCCAGGAAATAATTTTGACCAAGTTTTTGTGACTAGATGAGTCTAAAATATTGTTTTTAGCCATAACTGTTTAGTTGGAAAAATAAAAAATTACTTTGTTTTTTTGTGTTTTTTTGGACGGTCTCCAATAAAAATCAAAGTTGTATTCAACTGTAGTGCAGGTAAAAACACAGAACAAGCCAAAGTCCCTAAATACAGCAAACCCTGCTCCCTCCCTGAACTCCCCTGCTAGCTGCTCTGTCAGAACTACAGAGGAAGCGCATATTCCCAAAAGAAAGGTTATTTATACACTCAGAGAGGTGTGTGAACATTTGACTTACCACTAAGCTCCAAAAAAAAAAAAAAAAGTTAAACCAATTTCGTTTTCCAGACCATCTTAACCATATTTTGGCCAGTACCTATGTCTAATGTAACCCAGAGTTCCCTAAATTTGAAGCAAATAAATGTTCAAATAAAATTAAAATTAATTAAATAAATAAAAAATGACATTAATAGTAATAAAAGGATTCACATTCTTTGGGTACCTGGTTGAGAGTCCGTTACTCAGTTCGTCTAGAGAGACCATAGCATTACCACACATAAGTGTCCAAATTAGTGTTCTTACGTTCAATGCTCCTCCAGTGATGATGATTTGTTGCTGTCAATAAACCTCTCCACTGCCCGTGGGTCGGTGAAAGACATTTTGGAACCATCGGCTGTAATCTCCAGCTTGGCAGGGAAAAACTTTCTGTACTGGATTCCAGCGTCACGTAGTTTGTCTTTCACTTGATTAAAAGCTGCTCATTGTCATCCTACCTCTGGGCTCATATCGGGGAAGATATGAACCTGTGCTCCCTCGAAGGACAGCTTGCCTTTGGTCCGGGACAACGACATGATCTTTTCTTTATCCGAGTAGTAGTGAAGGCGGGCGATTATGGGTCGGGGCCGTTCACCATTACGTGGTTTTGGGGCAAGGCTTCTGTGGGCACGATCAACAAGGATGGGGCCGTCAAAGTTTTCTTCACCAAGCACTTTAGACAGAAACTTGGCCACAAACGCGGTTGGCGTGTTGTTTTCGGACCCCTCTGGGATGTTTAGTGTCCTGATGTTTTGACGGCGGCTCCTGTTCTCCAAATCGATGCATTTTTCCTGAAGTTTCTTATGATCAGCAGCAAGAGATTGGCAAGAATTCTCTAGAGCCGTGAGCCTGTCAGAGGTGTCGCTGAGGGACTGCTCCATGCCCGTCTGTATGTTAGCTGCTTCTGCCGGCATTGAAAACAGTCTCTCAACTTTTTCCGTTAGCTCGTCACGAATAGTTTTCATGTCCGCTTTGGTTGTCTCCCGCAAGGATAAGATCTCGTCGCGGATCTCTTTGCCCAGGCCCTCTATTTCTGTTTTAAGAAATGATCGCATGGTGTCTCCGTACGAGTTGAATTCTGATCTCAGCTCGGAACGCAAACTGCCTAGTGAGATTGGGCCTTCTTCTGTTAGCCCCGCGGCACCGCTAGCTTTATCACCTTCACTTTTTCCTGCGGTGGCGGCGTGAGACTCAACCTCCAGAGTCGTCTGCGTGTATTGTCTGCCCTTCCTTTGAGACATTTTGATATCACGGACGTTGTGGCTCAGTTTGTTTGAAATTAGCTGGTCTGGAAAATAAAATTTAATACAATTTACACGGAGCTGGTCCCTTGCTCTGCTCACGCCATGCGACCGGAAGCGGAAGTCTCCCCTCTGGACCAGTATTTTAAAGTGAAATACATCTTTCTCACTTAAAAATTATGGTCGAGATCACTAGTAGTTCCTGCATAGTGATAAGTATTTGCGATTTTATACTGAGAAACGGGTAGTTATTGTAAAAAAGATAAAAGAAATGAAAAACTGTAATACAGAAACAGGGCCACAAGCAGAAACCTGTTGTAAATACAAAAAAGCTGGTAAATACGAAATGTATATGCTCATTTAATTGAAAATAAATAAATAAATAAACATAATGTATCCAAATGTTCCACAATACTTTGACCCTGTTAATTAATATAATATAACTGTGATAAAAATGCAGATACAGTTGAAGACCTCCGATGCAAAAGCCTCTAAAAGCCTCTGTCAAAAATGAGATGATAATATTCTCCACACAGAGTACACGTTCATCAAATACTTTCACTTCAAACTCACTAGATCCCAGCCTCAGCCCATTCAGAACTGCCGGTACTTGGCTAGAAACCTATACGTAGGAGCCTGATAAAAATGTTCATATTAAACAAAAACTTTAGACGGACTTAGAGGCTTTTGCATCTGAAGTCTTCAATTACAGTTGTTTTTACAATCGCTACACATTTCTCAATACTTAGGTCACTTTTTCAAAACTCTTCACACAGTTCCCCGAACCAACTTTAAGCTTCACACAGCGGTTCATTTCACAGTCAAAATGCTCTAAAACTGACAAAATAATTCAAATGTGCCTCAAATCAAGTCATTCTTCCATAACACTGGCAAAAGTTGTGACCCAACAAACACACTTTGTCATTCATTACTGACCTAAAACCCCTAAAAACAGGAAGAGTTTCATGATGTGTGGAATAGATGGATGGATGTACAGAACTGTGAAGGTTCTAGTTCTCTCTCTTCTTTCCTCGTGTGTTTTCCTTGATCCATGTTCATGCATGTGAAACAAAATCATTCTGAAGCCATCCTGTTTTACTAAAAGATGACTGACAAAAAATAATAATAATTACTAAGAGAAACTACTTGGGCAGACTTTCAGCTGAAATTGCAATTAGTTTTGTTTGTAATAATTATTATTTTATTTAATTATAAATATTCTTCTAATATTTTATAATAATTCCTGCAGAAATGTGCAAAGTTTGCCATCATTCTGATTTGAATGTGCTTTTAGCAGTTTTGAAAGCAGTGTTAGCATTACAAAATATATATATGTATATATAAATATATATATATATGCTGCAAATAGTGTTTTGCAGATGGTGAAGAATGAATGACAAAAGTGTTCATGAATTTGAGAAAATATGGTTATTGTCATTGAATGCATTTTGTGTGAAAGCAATGGAAAATGATTCACAGTTTGTTCTGCATAGAGTTTGTGACTTCAGTTTTGACCGATGCATGTGAGCAATCAAAAAAAAAAAAAGAAGAAGAGAAACTGAAAGTTTCTCAGGTTTAATATCCCACACCACAAGTATTTTTGTCTCGATTTGCTCTTATCATCCGATCGTGGCTGTATCTCTATTAGTGTTACTTGATCTTAGTGCTGCATTTGACACCATTGACCACAACATTCTTTTAAATAGACTCGAAAATTATGTTGGCATTAGTGGATACTGTCATACTTTATGTATTTTTATAACAGACCGTTATCAGTTTGTAGCAGTAAATGAAGAGATGTCTTATCGATAACAAGTTCAGTATGGCGTACCACAAGGCTCAGTACTAGGACCATTTCTGTTCACTCTCTACATGCTACCATTGGGAGATATCATTAGGAAACATGGAATTAGCTTTCACTGTTATGCTGACTGTCACGAAACTGCTCCAAGACACGGATGTGAGATCTAAATGCAGCTTTATTTTAACCCTCTGGGGACCAAGGTGTTTTTGGAGCCCTTGAGATGTTCTGACATGCCTTGAAATTTGTGCTTTTTTCAGTTATTTATAAACATGTTAATGGCAAAGGTGTAAAATCACTCTATATAGCACAAACAGGGCTACCAAAATATGCGGGCAACGTGTATGTAGATGTTTGTATTTTTAAGAGAATAATGTTTATGCGTGGTTATTGGAAAAAATAAAAATGAAAGTGGCTGAATTAAGACCACAAAACACATATTAAATATGTGTCGACAAGACTTTTGTCTAATTGATGTTGTACCTTTGAGTACTGGCTTCAAAATTATGTGAAAATAGTCTTGCTTTATCGTTCACAAAAAAAAAAGACATTGATTTAAATGGTGTAAAACAGGTTTTGCTTGGAAAGCCAATATGCGAGGGGGGCGTGAAGGAGTAGTTTACACCTGGGTTGTCCCACCCACTCTGCATAATGACTCTGCATAATTAGCCATTCATTCAGGTGTGACACTGACTGAGCCACAATGCAAGGACAATGCCTATATAGAAGAATACTTATATTGACCATTTAAGATTTCGCTTACATCTATCTTGTAAATATGTTTAGCTATTTTATTAAAAATGTTACAATTACAACAATAATTACAATTTCAACAATATTTCAAGTGTACTCTTTCTTTGTAAAAAAAAAAAGAAAGAAAAAAAAGATTATAGGCCTACATTTTATCATATGTATTCATTAGTTTGAATATAGCCAACATTGGAACATCTAACATCTTAGTCTATGACTTTATTTTTGACAAAAATAGTGTGACTAACGCCTGACTAACGTTGTTTTATTGAAATATCAGGGCATATAAATGTTAATTTACGTTGCTTATACAAATACATTTTATTTCAACATATTCCAGTCGATTTTTACTCATCTCAGTAGGCTATGGCAAAGCAGTTTATTCTTTCACACACAGACACGCGATTCATATTTAGGCTAACACTCTTTACAAATATGTACCCTTCATTCATCTCACAGAAACGCGAGTCATATTATAGAAATGCGATTCATCTTTTTGCGGTTTACAGGCCTACACTAACGTTATTCCATAACGTTATTCCACACTTGAGAAAATAAAACAGTCTACCTCACTCCTCAGCGCGATCTGCTGCTCATATCAGGATATTTCTCCTCATCAGCACTGTGGAAACTTTTCTCCATAAAGGATAATGTCTCACTCGCGACGCGCTTTGTTTATAGCTGATGTGGGGGCGTTTCACAGACTGAAATGGTTCTCAGAATTTGCATTTGAATGGCGCGCGCTCTCCGGGGAGTGGTCAAATTACTGTGAATCATCTCGTAATGAGGTCGACTGGAGTCGCTCTCTTTGTATACAGATTACAGAAACTAAGAATATTTGTTTTTTATATAAATGACTTCAATTAAAAGCTGCGATCTCAAGCTTTATGCCCGTGGGTCTGTTTGCCTGTTTGACTGAATTTTCGCGGAGTTATAGATCATTTTCGAACGCGTTTCAAACGGGAGTTTACTGAGAGAAGGCAGAAATCGCATCATCTTATTTTTTCTTTATTTGTCAAAAAGCAAAACACTTTATTTTTATTGTGAGTATACAGAAAAAAAATAGAAACTGAACAGGATCGATTGATGTATTACACGAAAATGAAAGATCAAAATTAACAGAGCATTTAGTGTTTATTTTCATTGCTAAAAAAAAAAACGAGCAAAACGCGCAGGCGCGTTTTTGGTCCCCAGAGGGTTAAGGTGTAATCCAGAATCATAATCAAACACAAGGGTCAAGCACAGGAAGGCAGTCCAAACAAACAAACCAACAAACAAACAAACAAAACAGGCAGGGGTCAGAGGCAAAAGAGTAATCTAGGGAACAGGGCAAGAAATCCAAAAACCAAAAACCAACATGAAACCAACATGCTCGACATGAAACCAGAGAGAATGCTCGGAATTGCAGTGTGACACTAAAACAAAACTTCGCAGTGAGTGAATTAGTGAAAATGGTATAAATAGGCTGAGACTAACAGGGTGATGAGACACAGGTGAATGCAATCAGTGATAATGAGTCCGGGCAGTGAGTTCTGGGAAATGTAGTTTGTGAGTGAAACATGATAGTCTGGTGTGGAGTGCCCTCTGGTGGCTCTCATGGGCACTCCAGCTGGTGACTGTTACACTGATGATACTCAGCTGTATATTTCTTCAAAACCTATCGAAACTTACCAATTCACCAAATTAACGGAATGCATAGCTGATATAAAAAAATGGATGACTAGTAATTTCCTACTTCTAAATTCTGAAAAAACAGAGATTCTAATTATTGGACAAAAAACTTCCTCACATAATAATCTACTGTCTAACACTTGATGGCTGCTCTGTCAAGTCTTCGTCGTCGGTTAGGAACCTGGGTGTGTTCTTTGATACCAATCTTTCATTTGAAAGTCACGTGTCTAGTATCTATAAAACCGCATTTTTCCATCTTAAAAATATATCTAAATTACGCCATATGCTCTCATTGACAAATGCGGAACAATTAGTTAATGCATTCATGACCTCAAGGCTAGATTATTGTAATGCTCTACTGGGTGGTTGCCCTGCACGCTTAATAAACAAACTACAGCTGGTCCAAAACGCAGCAGCTCGAGTTCTTACCAGAACCAGGAAGTATGACCATATTAGCCCGGTTCTGTCAACACTGCACTGGCTCCCTATTAAACATCGTATACATTTTAAAATATTGCTGATTACTTACAAAGCACTAAATGGTTTAGCTCCCCAGTACTTGAGCGAGCTCTTAACACATTATAGTCCTTCACGTCTATTGCGATCTCAAAACTCTGGCCAGTTGATAATACCTAGAATATCAAAATCGACCGCTGGCGGCACCAAAACTCTGGAACAGTCTTCCTAACATTGTTCGGGAATCAGACACACTCTGTCAGTTCAAAGCTAGATTAAAGACACATCTCTTTGACCTAGCATTCACATAACACATTATAGACTTCTCTAATTCAATGTTAGGCTGCATAGATTAGGTCAGCTGGAACCGGGAACACTTCCCGTAAATCCTGATGTACTCGTTACATCATAAGAAGAATGGCATCTACGCTAATTTTAGTGTCTTTGTTTATCCTGAGGTTTTCCCGCAACCTGCCGGATCCAGGCCGTATCCAGATCTGATGAAGGACCTTCGCCTGGACCCGATGAACTAGTCTCTCCCTATGGAGGATCCCTTTACCACTCTACAGATAAAGCATTGTCGGGAAAATTCGTTTCGCGTATCTACCCCCGAAGTGACAAAATAAAATAAAATTCTGTATCAAAATGTATAAGGAAAGACCTGGGGCCCGTTCTTCGTACGTCGCTAACTCACTTAGCTGGATTTGATTGTTGGCGATTTGGCATTATCTTGGATTGTTTGGTTCTTCAACGCTCATCCTGGACTTGCTGTCATAGCAACATGTGCGCTAACTTAAACCTGCTCGGGAGCAGGCTTATTTCATGTTAACAGGATTAGATCCCGGCTTCATAAGCGGAGCTGATACGGGAAGTCCAGCGCAGCGCGATAGTGCACTTTCTTTCTGAGATATATATTTTTTCTCGTGATTCGTGAGATTGTCGTTTTTTGTCGCTTTTATGTTTAAAAAACTGGTTTAGTTTTTTTTTGTGGCATTTCCAAGCCACTTAAGCCCCAATGTTGTAGGCTAAAGCATTTTTTTTTTTTTTTTTTAGGCTATCATAATTTTTTATGAAGATCATGCAATCATGACCATGCCGATTACAGTATATGTCACTCAGGCTTCACCAACGTGATTGGTACCATAGACTATAGGCTACCATAGACTGCCATCAAGGCCTCAATGAAGGGGATTATGTGAACAGAAAGGGGGTTCACAATGTAAATGTGCAGCCCAGTTACTATTGTGATTCTTAATATTCCAGATTAGTAATATTATATCAAATAAAAAAAAGGCAGTTGACTAAAATCTTCCATATCACAAATGTGAAAGCAAAATGGCCAGGATCTGTGCATGACTTAAGAATTTTCAGAGATTCACATTTATGCACATTATTTGAAAGTGGTAAGAAAAGATCCACAATTAAATATCAAGATCACTGTATTACATACACTTATGCTGATCCTAACAGAACTGCATTTTTTCATAGGTGATTATGACATGTTCCTGCCTGCAGACAGGTGTTTTATGACCCCATTCCCTGACCCAAACCAGTTACAATGCAGCTCCAGGACAAGGGCACACAATGAAATGAACTTTGGCTAACTAAAGGAAAGATTTCAGTGTCTGAAAAGTCTGAGGGTTGCACACCTGACAGGGCCCGTGACATTGTTGCATGTGCCGTATTACACAACATTGCCAAAAAAAACACTTTTCATTAAATGTTTAATAAAAGACAAATATGCTTAGTTCCTTGAGTTTTATTTCAATTGTTCTTTGTAAAGAAAAGCCAGTGGTCAAGAGATATTAGACACATGCCTCATGCAACAAATAAAAAGGAAGAGTTGTCTATACACTGCCCACCTGTAGGCCTATGTCTCCTCTGTCTGTGCAGACTCTTCTGTAGGCCTTTCTGTAGATGTGGAATCCTGCAACTTATATTGCAGCCATAAAGCATACAAGTATAAATTAAGTTATTTATGTACTTGCAGGTAGGCTAGTTCCTCCATATGACAGTTATCTGAGAGGGTTTATTCACTGTCCAGTGCAATGGAAACAAACGTCTCGGTTACGTATGTAACCCTCGTTCCCTGAGTAGGGAACGGAGACGTTACGTCGGATGACGACGAATGGGGTTTCGCTTAGAAAGCCTATCATCTTCGAGTATATAAAACGAGCCAATGGCAAAGAAATGCCATGGGTCTGCGGAATTTGCATAGCGTAACTCCGCCCCACCCTGGGGGTATATAAGGAAGTGCGCTGGCAACATGCAGATATGTCTTCGCTGAGGAGCCGAGACTGAACTCAGGCGTTCCAGCGGTACAGCGGAAGTGGCAGGGAGACGTAACGTCTCCGTTCCCTACTCAGGGAACGAGGGTTACATACGTAACCGAGACGTTCCCTTTCGTAGTCACTTGTTCCCAGTGAAATCACGCCACCTCTCGACTGTCTTCCAGTGCCCTGCGTAAGTCTGAGCTCCCTGTCGTGAGACTGGTACGGACGAAGGACTCCTACTTAACACAGGAATACCAAGGTACACTGGGAAGCATATCTCAGTGGAAGTATGCACTTATGCCCAACCCGAAGGGGGGGACTTGGAATACACATATGACCCCGAGGGGCTGCATATGGAGAATCACTGGGGTGTCCAGCCGCAGATGGAATATTTCAACCCCGGGGTGGCAAGGTGGCTTGCCAAGGGAAAGACACATGCTCAGAGAGGCTTACAGTGGAAATACACATGTGGGGGTCACCCAGCGGGGGAACCATGCACATGGAGGCACCTAGCCAAGCGCGAAAGCTGCCGGTGGCATAACTCTGGCGTTGACATCGTCAGTGCTGGAGGAGACTCAGGGCTTGTTAGGCTCACCTGAGGAGAATATCGCACGTATCCCGTCCGTGGAGAGGAATGGCGAGCAAGCGAAGACACCTGAGCAGAATCTATTACCGAGTACATGAGAAGAAACTGTCTCCACTCGGAGATTGTAGAATCTCGCGAATGTGCAGCTCTGCAGATGTCTGTTAGGGGGCATGGTCGACCTTGCTGCTGGTATGCCAAAGCAATGGCGTCCACTATCCAGTGAGACAACCTCTGCTTGGAGAGAGCCTTTCCCTTCAGCTTCCCACCATGACAGACAAAGAGCTGGTCTGAGGTCCTGAAACACTGCGTTCTGTCGACGTAGGCACGGAGTGCGCGTACTGGACAGAGCAGTGCCAAGGCTGGGTCTGCCTCCTCCGAGGGCAGCGCTTGCAGGTTCACCACCTGGTCTCGAAAGGGTGTGGTGGGAACCTTGGGCACATATCCAGGCCGGGGTCTCAGGATCACGTGAGAGTTAGCCGGCCCGAATTCCAGGCACGCTTCGTCAACCGAAAATGCCTGCAGGTCCCCTACCCTCTTGATGGAGGCCAATGCAACCAGGAGCGCTGTCTTCATTGACAGGAACTTAAGCTCCACTGATTGCAGAGGCTCAAAGGGAGCACTCTGCAGGGCAGTTAAAACCACTGAGAGGTCTCAAGAGGGTACGAGGGGAGGACGAGGAGGATTCAGTCTCCTCGCTCCCCTCAGGAACCTGACGATCAGGTCGTGCTTCCCCAAGGACTTACCATCAACTGCGTCGTGATGTGCGGCAATGGCGGCAACATACACTTTCAGTGTGGAGGGAGACAGCCTTCGCTCCAACCCTTCTTGCAGGAAGGAAAGCACGACACTGATGGGGCATTTCGTGGGTTCTAGATGTTTAGAAGAACACCAGTTGACGAAGAGGTTCCACTTCAACGCATAGGCATGTCTCGTGGACGATGCTCTAGCGGAAGTGATGGTAGCCACCACCGCTGGTGGTAGGGTACTCAAACCTGCCTCGTCCCGTCCAGGAGCCACACGTGGAGGTTCCAAAGATCGGGACGAGGGTGCCATTCCTCAGAGGAATTGGCCAGGGAGGTGCTGTCGCGAGGAGTACTAGTTCTGGGAACCAGGTGCGGTTGGGCCAATACGGGGCAACCAAAATCACCTGCTCCTCGTCCTCCCTGATCTTGCGCAAGGTCTGCGCAAGGAGGCTCACTGGGGGAAACGCATACTTGCGGAGGCCCCGCGGCCAGCTGTGCGCCAGTGTATCCGTGCCGAGCGTGCCCTTGGTCAGGGAATAAAACAGGTCGCAGTGGGACGAGTCGTGGGAGGCAAACAGATCTACCTGTGCGTCCCCGAACTGATCCCAAATCAGCTGAACCGTCTGGGGATGGAGTCTCCATTCTCCAGCGAGAGGCCGAAGCCGAGACAGCTCGTCGGCCGCCTGGTTCAGGACTCCCGGGATATAAATGGCTCGAAGCGACCTCAGATGCTTCTGACTCCATATGAGGAGGTGGCGGGCGAGTTGTGACATACGGCGGGAGCGCAGACCACCTTGACGGTTGATGTACGCTACAGTCGCGGTATTGTCTGACCTGACTAGTACGTGTTGACCCCTGAGCAACGCATGGAAGTGGTGCAGGGCAAGACGTACAGCCAACAACTCGAGGCAATTGACATGCCAAAGGCGCTGGGGTCCTGTCCAGGAGCCCGCGGCAGCATGTCCATTGCACATGGCGCCCCAGACCGTGGTGGCATCTGTTGATATAACAACATGCCTGGAAACTCGTTCCAAGGGAAACTCACTTCCCAAGGACTCCTGCCCACCTTGTGATGCAGCGATCGACATCACATCTTCCTCTGGAGCGCCAAATGAGACCCGCGGCAAGTCCGAGGACTGTACAGCGGGTTCATTTGAAGCGCTCGCGGGTTGCACGGCACTAGAGGACGGTGTGGAGCGTGGAATAGTCAGCGCTTTGTTCCACACCGTAACCCTCAGGTCACCCTGCCCGCCAGCCGAAGTACCAGCTCTCGTGGAGCTCATAGATCGGGGTGCGGATGAGGGGACTCTACCATGAAGGTCATTGAGTCTCGACCGTAACCGTGCGATGGGCATGTTCCCGAGCTGCCTTAGCGTGCTCAATACCCAAACGCACAAGACAGTGATTGTGCCCATCAGAGTCAGAAATGAATAGACCGCAACCAGAAGTGCACGGGCGAGGCATCTTTAAAAAGACGTGCCGCGTGCAAGCTCTTTTAGAAAGGAGATTTGTCCGCAAATGCTGAAGCGACCAGGGAGAGAACACACACACTCTGGCAAATCACTGCACAGATAAGCAGGGAATGTGCACTCGCTGGAACTCGCTGTCACACCAACACTTGGAGAGAGGCTCATTCGAAGAGAAGAGAGATGAATCTCAGGATTGGCTTGTGGAACCAAGTACATCAACTTGGCTCCGAAGCGAAAACATATCTGCATGTTGCCAGCGCACTTCCTTATATACCCCTAGGGTGGGGCGGAGTTACGCTATGCAAATTCTGCAGACCCATGGCATTTCTTTGCCATTGGCTCGTTTTATATACTCGAAGATGATAGGCTTTCTAAGCGAAACCCCATTCGTCGTCATCCGACGTAACTCGGAGTGACTACGAAAGGGAATGGACATTACAAAGTCTTATACTTTCTTTCCTGTGGAAAGTTAGAAAATGTCCACTTACTGCACATATTTCAGCCACCACTTTCTTGGGAACAGATACAAGTGTTGGTGTATTATGTAAAAGTGCACAAAAGAGGAAAACACAATGTCATTACAGTGAACTACACTCAGGAAAAATGTGATCAATAACTCATGGCAAAATATTTTTACATTACCATAAGGTTAACAGGTTTCACTTTCCCAAGTCAAAGCAATTCATCCATTCCTCAAGATTTAACAGTTGAAATGACTATACGGCCTTAATTTAATGCAGCAAAAATTATTTTACAGTGTAGGCTACTAAGATCTTTTCTTTTTTCTCAGCCTTTTTCTTGGTTGCTTTTATAAACAGACAACCATTTATTTAACAGTGCCTTTTATAAAAGAGACTATAATATAACTAAAAATTACCATTATGTAGAATATTTTTGTACTTCACTTTTATTTGTTCCCATGTTCTAGTGTGGTGACTCTGACATTACAATGAACAAAGTAATTATGCAATTATTAAAATACAAAAATATAGGCTAATAAGTGATAAAAACATCTAGCATGGCCACTTCTAACGGATTTAAATTGTCTGCTACTTTTTGCCAGCCCTCTCTCCTGGCTTTTGCAGACTTTGAGGTGTTCCCTGGCGTTTTGATTAAACATTAAAATTCCGAATAAACTTTGACTATTAGTTCTTGCTCTGCTGAGGAGAAAAACTGAGCGCGCTCTTTGGCCACGCTGAGCAGCCAATAGCAGCGTTGCTGATCAATGTTTCTACTATCGATACATATCCCCTTTTAACCAGCGCATGAACGCGCAATTATCTCAGATAACTCAATCCAGCTATACTAATCATATCCGGCAAGTGTGTTCGAAGAACCGAGTTAGCCAGATCATGATTCGCACGATGATATCATCTTGGATGTGTCATTTGATCTCGGATGTAATAAGCAACGTACGAAGAACAGGCCCCAGTACTTTGTTTAGGCTTGGTTTGTAGGGAATTACAAACCTGCGCACATATATTCAAACGCACATAACTATAGAACCAATTCTTAATGCGCATGTGAACGCCATCAGCGTTTATCACAGGTTCGAGTTTAAAGTCTGTGTAGAGAGAATGGTGTCGTCTTGGCGGCCCCTAATTTAATAACTAATGATCGTTGCGAAGGAAGCGAATCAATCAAAACTAACTTTAGCTGGAAAATAACTTTATTAAAGAACCGCTATAAAGCCAAAACAATCTCTGTTACCTTAAATTATACGTTTATCTCTGTAAAGAGTACAACTTTGCTATCATTTAATTGTATTTAATTTGACTATAAACTATTCTTGGAGCTCAATAGCAGCTGGACTGAACTGATAGGAGCCAAACATTCAGATGTGGATGAAAATAAATAAATGTATTCATTTATTCAAAGTATGTTTAAACAATTTACAGAAAATGGAAAATTATTGTAACTTGTTTAATTTAAGCCTAAATGAATAAATCTGTATTCTTTCAGTATTTGCCTTAATTGGGGCAGAAGGTCATGTGACCTGTTATTGACATCTCCTGCCAGCCAGCTGAAGATTGAACCCACACACACAGTTTACTGAGTCTGTGTGTGTTTGTCCTCGGGGTTCGCCTCACACAACAGGATTACTGATCGTAAATATTCATGTTGGATATTTTACGATTTGAGATCGTTGTTTCAATATTGTTATGATTCATCATTCTTTCAAAGGCATTTTTTGTTTCCTTAACTTACCTGAAGTGAAAGGGCCCAACTTCACTCTTTATAAATATCTAAACATAAACCAACTCAAAGTGGTTTGCTATAGTCAGTTGCTATAGTAAACTGGTTTAGCTGGTCTCTCAACCCAAACCCCTAAAACCATTAAAAATGTTTGGCCAGACTGTGAGACCAGTTTAGGGTGTTCTTCTTAAAAGTTTTTTTTCTTTTCTTTTCTTTCAGGAACTCAGAGTGCAGCAGTAAACTTAGACCATGGAGGACAACTACAGATATTCTGAAATCAGACTGTCCATCTTCCTCATCGCTGCTCTGTGTGTGGGGGTGCCGTGTCTGATTTGGGCTTTTTATTTAGTGTGTCTTCAGAGAAAGACCAGAGGCCGGATCTCAGCCTTCATCATCCCCCTCCTCCTCTGTGACCTGTTGCAACTGCTCCTGTATATATATACAGTGTCAAAACTTCTTTCTTTCAGTCGTTTCCATGGCTTTGACTCAGACATTATAATGCTTGGATATTTGTGTCTGAAAATGTGTGGCGTTCACCTGCAACAGCTGGTGTCTCTGGAGGGGGTTCTGACACTGAAATATCCACTGATCTCTGCTCATATTTTCTCAACCCCCTGTTACATCATAATCTCCATCATTTTATTTATTTTTCCTGTAATGTGTGTATTATTGCTGGTTTTTGGTGGCCGTGGTAATGGTTTTTATCTCGCTTTTGGCTCAATTCTGGTACCTGTGTGTTTATTGGTTGTCACAGGCATAATCACATGCAAAGCCCCGCCCACTCCTGCCAGAACACCTGTCAGTGACAACAGACCAGGCGCATCGTTGTTTCTTGTTACCATGGTTACCGTAGTTGTGCTCTATTTACCATGTGTGTTGATTCACTGTTTCCCCATCTTTCACATGCCAGACTCTTGGTACGTGATGTCTCTCTGCTTGTTGAGTTTGACAGTGATTTCAGAGCCTCTCCAGTGTGTGCTGGTCTGTAGAGAGAATCTCAACACTCAGACCAAACAAACACACATAGAGCTCAACTCTGAACAGACATCAGTCTGAACTGAATATCCAGACGAGGATTATTTCTATAAAAAAATTTTTTTATTAAACTTTATTTTGATGGTCCCTTTAACACATTCTGTTGACTATAAGTAATGTTGCACCTACATGTGTACTAACTCTCATTAGAGTATTAGTAGAGTATTAGTAGACTGGTAGGGTTATGGTTAGAATAAGTTGACATAGTTGCAAAGTTACTTATAGTCAGTAGAATGTTCAAAAGGAACCATCAAAATAAAGTGTTACCAAAAGTTTTCAAGAAATATATTCACAAATGCTTAATACATTTTTCTCTTGTGCTGAAGTTAGCAAAATGGCTCAAAATGGCTTATGACACCTGTACACACACACACACACACAGTTGCAGCTCATACAGAACGCTGCTGCCAGAAAATAGGCACATATCACACCAGTCCTCGGGTCTTTGCACTGGCTTCCAGTTACATTTAGAATTGATTTTAAAGTACTGTTACTTGTTTATAAATCACTCAATGGTTTAGGACCTCAATACATTGCAGATATGCTCATCGAATATAAAACTAACAGATCATCAGGATCAGGTCAGTTAGAAATAATAACAGTGGTTCACTCAAAGCAAGGAGAGTCTGCTGAGTCTGGAGCCAGCTTCCAGAAGAGATCAGACGTGCTTTAACAGTAACATTCAAATCCAGACTCAAAACACTCTGTGCATTTACTGACTGAGCACTAGCTGTGCCACTGTGTGTTTGACTGATTGCATTTTATCTTATTTATGTAACATCTTTTTATTCTTTTAATTCTTGTTAGAACTGTTGTACTTATGCTGTTTTGATTTTTGGTTAGGGCTGTCTGGTTGGAAGAGTTGAGAGGATTGGGAAGCGAGACGGTGATTACCGAAAGCCATCAGAGGCGACAGTCACTAAGAAGTCGGGAATTGTTACTAGTGTGTCTCGCGATCTGAAGCTCTCTGACTCTTCCATTCAGAGCAGAGGCGCACCGAATTTAGTGATTCAGGACTCTTTTATTGTTATTTTTATATCTTATACATTATAGTTTTACATTATGCATCTGTTGTGATTATTTGATCACAAATAATGTAAAGCTTCTCTATGTAAAGCATTTTGAACTACCATTGTGTCTGAAATGTGCTTTATGAATAAACTTGCCTTGCCTAAATCATTTCAGAAGTTATGGAAAATTCCTTTGAACTGTCTTGGCATTGAATATAAGTCTATCATGTATCCTTAAACGCTCACATGAGGATATTGTAATTCTGTATTTGTCCACGCTGCTCTTTTTCTTTTTTTTTTCTTTTTTTTTTTTTCTCTTGAAACTGGTTAATATTAATGCTCTATGAATGTTGTTTACTCTGAAAAAAAAAACAAAAAAAACTTGCCTTGCCTATTGTGTTTATATACAGCTAGTTATAAATACGGTTTAAAAATTTTAAAATGAGGATATCACCAACAGCCTTGAATCTGTGTGACTGTCAGGGTTCCTGAGTTTCATTGTGTGTTTCTCCCACTACTTCCCAAAGAACACTGAGCGTCTCATTTAATTCCTGGATGACCTCTGTGTGTTTGGGTGTGGAAATGTGGGAACTCCCATGCCGTCACTGTGAGTGCTTTAGGATGCGTTCCCAGGATGCTGTCACATTTTCTCCCACTTTACTTTCCACTCCTCATTCCCATAGAGGAATTCTTTCACATGATCAAATGTCCCACCTGGACACAATGAATGCTGGATGCTTGCCCCTTACAGAACAACAATATATGGGAATATACTGCAAAATATAATGTGATATATTACATAATACATTTCCATTTATGGGAAACTAGTGCTTATATTTTTCAATATACTGCAATATATGCTTTGACCATGTATGGCTATATGTTAATGAATATAAAATAATTATAAGTAAAGACAAAAATAGCATTACATGTAATATTAGCAACATTTTATATTTTATTGTGTACATATTTTTCACATACATGTTCCCATATAAATGTGAATGTAATTACATATTGACATTACAATAATGTAATGTCATACAGCGCCCCCTACCGTATAAGAGTGGCTGGCTGGAAAATTCATGCAATGGTGGGGAAAGACTAAGAGTAAAGTAGAATTAAAGTAAATTGTAAAAGTAATCTACCAGTGGACTAGCCTACACAAAAATTCAGATACGCAGAATTACAAACATATCTGTTTTATATCAATATTCTAATCAATATTTTCAAACAATGTAAGTTTCATAAGACTGTATATGAAAAACTATGTAAAAAAAAAAAGGTATATTTAATAGGCTACTCGATCAAAAGTGTAAACACAACTACAAGCCAAGCCAATTACTTTTCTGGCCTTGTCATTTATAATAGTCAAGTCACGTCACCTTTATTTATATAGCGCTTTTTACAATAAAGATTGTTTCAAAACAGCTTTACAGATAAAACACGAAAATGCAACAAAGTTTGTTTCCAGAAGAAAATAGCATCACAGTCCAGCTTAAGTAAGTTCAGTGATGTTTCATTTTGTTGTAAAGAAGTTATTAATTTAGTTCATTTATATAATATATAGCCGCAAAACTGTGATGTCGTCATCGTCCAGCTCAGTTCAGTTCTCATATAATGGTGTCAATGCAGGCAGATCAATATTATTGTTGAATATTAAATTAAATGTAAAATTTAATGTCCCCAACTAAGCAAGCCAAAAGCCAATGGCAACAAAGGTGAAAAAAGGCGACAGTGGCAAGAAACCAAAACTCCATCACTGACAGAATAGAGAAAAATCCTTGTGAAAACCCAGACTCAGTCGCTCAGTTCTCCTCTGGCCAACGAGCAAACAGTGTTTGATTATGATCCATGCAGTAATCCAATCCAGATTGGATTGGAACATTCAGAATATTATCAAATGTGAAATACCTCTACACTGTAAAATGTAATTAGTTGACCTTACTTAAAAAAAGTATGCAAACTCGTTGCCTCAAAAAAATTAAGCAAAGTAATCTTAAGATTAGTGAGTTAGGAAAGCTTGTTTATTTTAAGTGTGCAGTACTAAATCAAGTAGTACCACTAACACATGTTTTTTATGTTCATGTAACTTAATAGCCATGCTTAGTGTTAACTTACTTTTTTCATTTTGTGTGGATTGCTTGATATAAATTTAACCCCACTTACAATTATTAAATACCTACAACTTAACACTTTTAGTTGTGCTCACTCATTTTTCAAGTTCACTTAAATTAAAGACACCAATTTCTGAGTTAGGTTTACTTTATTAATTATAGCAGCACTGTCCTTGTACAGCATAATATTTAGAATGTCGTAAAAGTTTCCATTATACAAAAAAAAATTATTTTATTTATTTATGTTTTTTTTAGACACATTGACATCAAGAATCAGCCTGTGAATCTCAACAATGGTGACAAAGCATGTTGCAGTGCATTCTGAGTGCAACCAATTAAAACTCATTCATGGCTCCCATCATGCATTGCTGCATGAATAAATAATGAGCTTATGATCAGAGGTGATCTGTTTGTCACCATTGCTGAGATTCTTATGCTAATTCTTGATGTCTGTGTGTGACTACATAAAAAAAAAAAAAAAAAAAGTTTTTTTTATTATATATTTGATTATTTGGATTTCATCGAAATGGCTAAAAATATTATGCTGTACCAGGACAGTGCTGCTATAATTAATAAAGTAAACCTAACTCAGAAATTGAGTTCTATATGAGTTCAGTGAATCAGGTCAAATGATTGTGAAATAACGATTATGTTAAAACACAACCAACACCATCAGATCATCTTTTCTATTTGTTCATTTGGCTGTTATAAGTCAGGTACAGCAGCCAAACAAAATCTAAAGTTAATGAAATAAGGGTCAAGAGCCCAACTAAAACAAACACTGATCACCATAATGGTGACTTAAAATTACAATAGTAATTACTTCAAATTACTTCAGCCAATAGTAGCTATTCAAGGGCGGATCTTGGCGTGGCCATATATCACCGTCTAGCGTAGAGAGGCCTGATCTGCGCATGCCCACAGGTCATAAACTTACTTTTTCTAAATTAATCCAGCTCAAGTAGACTGAGCTGGTAACTTTTTCAACCTCAAAGTACAAGTAACTTACTAAAAGCCAATAGAGTTTAAATTTATTTAAATGCCAATCCCAATGCATCTTTTTACCTGATGTTTGACTTACCAGACGTTTGGAAATTAGCACATGTGCTGCCCCTGCTGAAAGGGGAGACCCCTCCATTCTCGATAATTACCGCCCTATTTCTAAATTGTCTGTACTTGCAAAGGTCCTAGAGTCTTTAGTAAACACCCAACTTAAGGGCTTCTTGCAAAATCATAACATACTTAGCCCGGCACAATCAGGCTTTAGGGCCAAATATAGCACCATTACTGCAGCTGTCTAGGTGCTTGATGACATCATCTGTGACCTTGACAATAAGTTGAGCTGTGCTGCCCTGTTCATCGACTTGTCAAAGGCCTTTGACACAGTTGATCACTGTATCCTGCTTTAGAGGCTCCGGGACATTGGCTTGGGCACTAAGGCAGTTGATTGGTTCAGAAACTATCTTGCCAACAGAACTCAAACTGTAGTTTTCGATGGGCATAGTTCTGCCCCACTGGGGGTCCGGCGAGGTGTCCCTCGGGGGTCTATCCTTGGTCCGGTCCTATTTACCATCTACATAAACACCATTGCCTCTGTAGCAGATAATGGCAAAATACACCTCTATGCAGACGGCACAGTACTATATTGTTCCGCCCCCACCCTAGCTCAAGCTTATCAATCACTACAGCAGTCTTTTAATTTATTACAGGCCACCTTCATTGAACTTAGATTGGTATTAAACGCTGGTAAAACTAAGGTGATGCAGTTCACAGAGTCTCAAACAGTACCCTCATCAACCGCCTTAGCCATTTCCACACTGGATGGGAAGTGTGTTGAAAATGTTTCATCTTATAAATATCTTGGTCTGTGGATTAATGAAAAGCTAACCTTCAAAGTTCATATTGATAAATTAGTGAGAAAGCTGAGAGTAAAGCTTGGCTTTTATTTTAGAAATTAAATCCTGTTTTACTCTCCTAGCTAGGAGGAAATTGATCAGTGCCACTTTCTTACCAATCTTGGACTATGGGGATGTTATGTATATGCATGCTGCCTCTACCACGCTGCACACACTTGACACAGTTTACCATGGTGCATTACGGTTCATTACTAATGCCAAGTCACGCACTCATCACTGTCGTCTTTATGAGGCGACTGGTTTTAGCTCTTTAGGTCTGTGTAGATGGTTCCACTGGCATATTATTATTTACAAAGCTATTAACGGTAATTTACCCAGCTATCTTAACAGTCTGTTGACCTGGAATCATTCCATTTACAATCTCTGTTCCATTAACATTCTGGCTCTAAATATCCCACATATAACAACTGAATTTGGTTAGACTGCTTTTAGTTATGCTGCTCCTTGGTGTTGGAATTTGCTCCAAAAAGTTTTGAAGCTTTCTGTTTTCATCCCACTTGAACATTTTAAACAATTACTTAAATGTTCCAAATTTGATCAATGCACATGTTTTCAATGACCCCTTTATGTCATTTTAAATTGTTTAACATGTACTGTAAATCTGTTTTGTTTGTTGAGTCCGTTTCTGTGATTCTGTGTAACTTGTGTAATTGTTGCCCCAGGGCTCCCTTGTAAAAGAGATTTGAATATCTCAATGGGACATCACCTGGTAAAATAAAGGGTAAATAAAAAAATAAAAAAACTTTTTCATTATCTACATGTATATTAAAATCACCAACAATTATGACTTTATCTGCAGCCAGTACTAACTCTGATAGAAAATCAGCAAATTCTTTGATAAACTCTGTATGTTGTGGCCTGTATACAGTAGCCAGCACAAATCTCAAACGTGATTTATCATTTACACTAGATATTGTTACATTAAGCACCAACAAAATAATTATAATTGAAACAAGACTTCTCAGTAATTCTGAAGATATTACTATAAATTACACCATTAGTGTGGGATGGTGTAGTG
This sequence comes from Rutilus rutilus, assembly GCA_021464565.1. Taxonomy (NCBI): domain Eukaryota; kingdom Metazoa; phylum Chordata; class Actinopteri; order Cypriniformes; family Leuciscidae; genus Rutilus; species Rutilus rutilus. The sequence continues at coordinate 34,744,883 of JAJAQA010000015.1, read as the reverse complement.
TGTTGTAGTGGCTAAACTTGATTGGTTAATGATTTATCAATCCTCTAAAAGCAAGCAATAAGAAATCACACAACCTTGACCTAACTAAACCTAAGGTTACTCGAGGTGGACTTAACCTGTATGAATTGAACTCAAAGTGTTTTTGAATAAAAGTGTATAAGCTTGATTCTCTGCCCTGCTGAAAAATCCAGCATTGCTGGTCACCAGCATATTTTTCATGCCGGGACCTGCATGGGATGCTGGTTTGCTGGTCACCAGCATGGGAGTGCCATATAGACCAGCATTGTGCCTGGACCAACACAGAACTTATGCTGGGTTTTTCAGCAGGGCTAATAGTAGCTGCATCTCTTTTCTAATATTGTTTGACCGTAGTGCTGCTTCTGATACTGTGGACCACAACATTCTTTTGGATAGGCTTGAGAACCACGTTGGCATTTGTGAGCAGATATTAGCATGGTTTAGATTATATTTATCCAATTGCCAGTTTTCCTGTGTTGTGAAGAGATGTAAGATAGCACATAAGTTAAATATGAAGTGCCACAGGGATCAGTATTAGGCCCTCTGCTTTTTTCATCGTATATGCTTCCACTTCGGGACATTATCAGGAAACATGGAATATGTTTCCTCAGCCTCCTTTCACCTTAGAAACTACAACAAATGTCTGTTTCAAATGCTAAAAAGCTAATGAATGTATTTATAACCTCCAGATTAGATTTTTGGCAGTGATTTATTGAGTGGTTGTCCTGCTGGCTCAGTAAATAACCTCCGATTGGTTCAGAATGCAGATCCTAGAGTACTTATTAGAAACGTGAAATATGATCACAGTTCAATTTTATCTACATTATAACCACCTCTCAAGTTTTGTCTCAGTTCTGCTAATTGTAATGTGTGGCACTTCCCAGGTGAGGGGGCTAGAGGTTAAATCTGTGCTGGTGAGAGCAGGTGCTGAATAAAAGTTCATTTGTTATTGGCATGCATGGCCTTCTGTACCATTTATTACACTAATTATTACATACAAAGCCTTGAACTGCCTTGCTTTATTGTATTATAATCCTTCACGGTCACAACAACGGCAAAATTATGTCCTGTTGATTGTACCCAAAATCAAGAAATTCACAAAAGGGGGTAGATCCTTTTCCTACCTCGCTCCTAAACTAAACTGCTATGGGATAGGATAAATGAAGATCCAAACTTAGGTTTAGCCTAATCATTCACTCCTGTCAATCATCATTACAAGCGTACAGTATATAAGCACCAGTCATTGCACCGTCCCAGAGACAACTCTTCCGGCATCCCTCCACTCCACCCATCCATCTTTTACTCTATTTCTCGCTTTCTTCCTCTGCGTTTGCGGTATATTCATGGGTTTTCTCCGGACAAATTTTTACCGATCCAATCAGCGAACAGTGGGAGTGGCTGAGAACGATGACGTTGTGCGCTAGTTTGAGTTGTAGGGTTACCTCACGTCCAAACGTTAGCGATTGGTTATGGCAGATCCAGAGTGGCTCTGGGCAGATCCAATACAGAAAATGTCTAATAAGGGGAGAACTTCCACTCTCAGTAAACTTCCGGCTTCTGAACTGGTTGCAGTTCCACTCTGGTTCCATATGAGGGCGCTCACAGGACGAGTGCAGAATGAATGGAGGTCTATGGAGCTATACCCCTCAAAATCCACTTTTCTCAGGATATAATTTTTTGTCTAGTAATTTGAATGTTGTATTCGAAAGGAGATGCAAAGGAATTACACACTGCTGGGTGTTAGATTTTTTAGAGTCACTTATTTGCTTTAAAAAGTCTTTTAAAATGTCAATGACGTCATACACATCGTACGACCAGAGATACTGCTTTACGCCAATCCTTCAGTCACTTTGGTGCTTTCGCACTCTGCACTTTCTTTTCTCTCGAGGCATCGACAACACAGCTGACACAGGTAAATACACGTGCTAGAAGAGTTTTTGTTTTATTGTTTTAAAAGACCACGCCGAAAATACACACACACACACACACACACACACGGCCATCAAGCGGTATCTCTGGTCGTATTACTGACCAATCAGCGTTCATTAGCAGAATGCTAGCGTGTTATGGGCAACAACAACTCAACCTGTAAGAAATCGAAAGGACATAAGTACTCGTTCATTCAATTTCCACCTATAACCCATGTTGAACCTGTAAAACCTACAATCAAATCTAAGATTTCTCAACAGCAATAAGAGACAAATTTAGCCGTCTAGCTCTAGACTCCCGTTCATTTTGCACTCATGGGCGATCGCCCCCAGTGGAGCTCTGGTGGAACTACAACCAAAAATCGGTATAATAGGACTTAATAGGGAGTGGCCAGGCTCTCCGTAGACGGGCTCTGCTTTAACAAAGTACCCGCCTTCAAGGAAGTTAACGCTTGTCAATAGAGAGTGGCCAGACTCTCTGTACAAATGAAATGTACGAGAGTCTGGTAGGACCAGGCTAGGAGAACTCGTGAAATTATAATCAAATGTGACTTTGTAGCCTGGACCATAACCATATAAACCTTCCTAACCACATTAACTGTCTAAACTAAACTGGTCAATTAAAAGTTCAAAAGTTTCAATGTCAATGAAGTTTATTTAACACAGACACAATATACACATTTAAGAGTATACACCTCCAAAACGTGATCGCATGAAATGACAATAGATAACCTTTTAGGATTTTAAGTATAAACCAGATGTGCCATCAACATAAAACCTGTTATTTATGAGAGCTATTTGTGCAAATTATTCACTACAATAATATTATTAAAAGACATCATGATATTTCAACAAAAAGAATATGTCAGAATGTCTCTGGTAACTTTTTTTGTAATATTTCACTACAGCTCACAACATGTTTCCCTTTAAATCAAAACCCAGAATTGGTCATAAAGCATTTCAGTTGTCACACAGAAACACCTGTGAACACACACTGGACACAGAACTATGAAGGAAACTACAGTGGGGAAACTCAAAAACACTGGAATCAAACATACACACATACCACCAATAAATAATACTTAATTTCATATTTACAGCACACTAAAAACATTAAGCTTGTCTGTTAATAGATATTTCTCTCGCACGAATAATTTATTATGTAAAGTGTACAATTTACATTTAATGGTGCCCCAATCTGTAAATTCAGTAGGATTTTTCTGGAAACGTAAATAAAAAAAGAAAGTATAATGTAGTCGATTTTTAGATATTTAGCTCAAAGAATACTTCAGAATGAATCTCACAAAACTTGTCAAGGACATGCTAAGGAAAGTGTATTTTAGTTTTGGACATGTATTCCTGAGATTCATTCATAAACATGCTTATTAATGAAATGATTATCACAGGAAAAAATCCAGCAGCACCCCAATCACACATAAACGACAAGAAATGAATAACATTAATGAAATATTGTGTAACTAAAGCAAACACTAGTGCTGTGAGGAATGTGGCTCTGCGGCCTTCACTCGGTCTGAGGCACAGAGATGGCGGGACCCTTAGAAACTAGCACAGTCATTGGCGTATGAGAAATCATTCCCAGCGATGTTAAAGCCCTGGACCTGAGAGAGAGAGAGAGAGAGAGAGAGAGAGAGAGAGAGAGAGAGAGAGAGAGAGAGAGAGAGAGAGAGAGAGAGAGTTTTCATTTTACACCCTTTTTCATAAAGATACACTCTGATAGACAAACAAAAGTTACATACAGGTACAAAGTGTTTGCATTTCTTTGAGAGTTTCCTCAAGGTGTGAATGGGGGGATGGCACTTTGGAAAAACCGAGGGATTTGTGATATGGGAGACTGATGCTATCATGACAGTTTAACTTGGATAAGAAATGATTTTATCATATCACTAAATACATTTGTGCCAAAGAAGCCAAAGTCAAATCAGTGTGTGTGTGTGTGTGTGTGTGTGTGTGTGTGTGTGTGTGTGTGTGTGTGTGTGTGTGTGTGTGTGTGTGTGTGTGTGTGTGTGTGTGTGTGTGTGTGTGTGTGTGTGTGTGTGTGTGTGTGTGTGTGTGTGTCCCACTCCCCCCGTTGATGGAGGAATGTGCAGCTCAAAGGCCCGTTCACAGCAAGGACATTAACTATAATGATAACGATAAAGACATAGTTCTAAAAATCATTCTCAATATTAAAGATTAGTAGAGTTCACACCACAGCTTTGATTGCTCTGGTCTGCCTCGCTGTCTTGCTGCCGTGTGGTTTGCGTCTGTAAGCTCTATATAGCTTTCCGTTTTGAATCTCTATTTACTATCATTCCTTGTTGTTTATATCGCTAAACATATCGTACTCATCAACCAGATATCTGATATTATCTAATTTTGTCTTGTCACATTGATCTGACTTTGCTAGCTTTATCTAAATCACTATCGCTCGCAAAACTAGTGTTGTTTTTGGTGGCCTGTTTTAATTTTAGTTTTAGTCTAGTCTTTGTGTCAAGCTGTCATTTTAGTTTTTATTAGTTTTAGTCACGTTCATACTCTTTTTAGTCTAGTCAAGTTTCAGTCGACTAAAAGTCTGAGCATTTTAGTCTTATTTTAGTCAGAATTATCCATGACTATTTTCGTCTAGTTTTAGTCGACAAAAACTGATGACATTTAGTCTAGTTTTAGTCAATGAAAATTGGATTTTAATATAAGTATATGGTTAAATATTTTACCACTTGCTTGAGCAACTTAATATATAAATCTATATAAAAGTAGTGCATTGAATAATACGTTGTTTAAATTGAGTTTAAACGTGAATTACGTCTATTAAAGAGTGTATATGTCTACAAAGAGAATCGCAATGCTGACAAAACATTTTTTTAAATAAAAGTTGCTGATAACTTCTGGATTTGAAATAAAAATAGTGAGTATGTGTTTGTGGTACAGCCGTGGATCAGTTACGCACTGCAAACGCAGCATATGTGAAACGGGCGTCAGACTTAACTTTATTTGTTGTCGTTTACACTAACTCACCGCAGCTGCATCTTCTAAATAATGCCGCGAGTGTGGCTTGAGGAAGTGACGTCGCCTGCGGGAAACGGGAAACAGAAATACTGCAAAATAATAACGCGACTAAACGAGACGAAATAACGTCATAACATTTCGTCTCGTCTCGTTTTGGGTCAATTAAAATGAAGAGACATTTTAGCATAGTTTTTATTTTGTAAACCACATTTAGTCTTGTTTTTATTCGTCAACAATATTGCATTTTACATTTGATTATAGTCATCATCACATGACCAGCATTTACGTTGCGTCTCGTCTCGTTTTCGTCACGTGATAAAGGTTTGTTGATGACGATATTTAGTCATAATTTTCGTTGATGAAAGCAACACTACAACACTGAAAGACGCAGCGATTGTGGCATTTTTCTTAGGGATCCCAATTCGTCAGTCACTGGCGTAACTCGTAGAGACTGGCTGAATGGGAACAACTAGGTTACTAATGCACTGCTCGGCTCCTCAGTGAAAACTTGGTGAGTGTCTCTCTGATCGCTTCCTAATACCCGCAGCATGGGCCGTGGTTCGCGATGCAATCTCACTCGCCAGTGTCCATTGGCAGAAACCTTGATTAAAAACCTTTTAATTAATATTTTTTATATTTAATTTACCGTTTGCTACAAAAACACCAAAAATCACACAAATCCACTTACCAAAGTCCACTGACCGAAATGTAATATCTGTGTGAATGCATGTTTGTGTTTATTTGTGTAGTGTACATTATGTTTTGACTTTGTCATAATTATTGATCCATAATGATGTCTTCAACAGGTAGAGCAGCTCACTGATGAGCAGAAAAATGGTATGGCATAGTAATACTATACGGCATTTGGTCTCAGACTGGCCAAAAATGTTATGTTATATATTTTTTACTACCTACAGTCCTGTAAAAAAAAGTACAACAGTGTAAAATAACAATGAAAATAGAAAGAGCAAGTCCCCCCACACTATTTAAATTGGATTTGAGATTTGGACATTAATTTAGCCACCCCAAGTCACTCCTTTGTAGTTTTGATTGTTTTGGGTCAATATGTCAAAAGGCCCACTTATGCTTGAGCTTTAATTTTAACAAATGGCCTCATGGTGTCCTCAAGCACTCTTTGGTATCTACATTATTTTTAACATAAGAATGGGCCATTTGTAACTTGAATGTGCGAGGCTTCCGGTGTTTTCCACTTTCAGTTATTTTACCTGTACACAAACACTCTGTTATGCCGCATGATATTGCAAACTGATAATTGTTATCAAATTGTTTTAATTATCATTTTTAATAAAAACACTGGTTTGTAGCACAAATAGTTTTGCTGTATACTGCATTTACCTATAGCGGCTTATGAATTGGAAGTTGCCCACATTCATAGCTTACTTCCACGTTGTAAAATAAGATGGATAATGTGGAATTCATAGTTCACATTATGATAGCAAGTTTGCCTGGCCCTATGGCAGCAAAATACCCACAAATAATTATAATATACTGGTGGTGATTCAAAGTTGGTATGAGGTTCTTGAAATGCATGTCACCAGATTCAAATGGTCTGATCGAAGATATTTTCAGGCATTGCTTGAAGTATGGCAAAGTGACGCAACCGGGTTACATACGTAACCTCAGACATTCCCTTTCAAATGGAACTCAACACTGCATCATGATGTTGATGCTATGGGAACGTTAATACCCACGTCGCCATACTGAAGGCATGCCTGACCAATCAGGTTGTGAAGTATGCAAAAGCACAAACCCTATGGTCCAAGAATGATTACCCAAAAGAGACGAACCTGGGGAAAACCAACTCCATAATAGATATAAGTGAACGTGTATGGAAAGGGCAAGCCTGCCACAGCACAAACATATAAAAGTATAATATTCTCCAAGAAGGTAGAAGTGAAGCATACTGCGCGCCTCAAAGGAATGAGATCTGATACAGAAGAATTAACCCAAAAGGACATGAGTTCCTGGGGTTGAATCCATATTCAGACTGTAAAACCTTATAAACATGTGCAGAGAGGACCAGCCTGCCACAGCACACTTTAGCTAGTGCCTTAGAAGTATTGACACTCCTAGTAGAGTAAGCCCTGATACCTCAAATCAGCTGGACCGCCTGGGGGTGGAGTCTCCACTCTCCCGCGAGTGTGAGCTGTCGTGACAGCGTTAGCTGCACGATTGAGATCGCCCGGAATATGAATGGCACGAAGCAACTGGAGTCATTTCTGACTCCTGAAGAGGAGATGGCGGGCAAGTTGCAACATGCATCGGGAACGTAGACCACCTTGACAGTTGATGTACGCAACGGTCGATTTGTTGTCCGTCCGGACTGGTATATGCTTGTCACACAGCAATGGCAGAAACTGAACCGCAACTGCACGCTTCACCTGAGAGATGTTCACGTACCCTTTGGCCGCCCTGCCATCGAGGGTAGTGAGAGTGGAGAAGGCTCCTGAGTAGCTTTGGGCAGAAAAAGGTGCCTTCCACGACTTCGTTACCTTCTCGTGCACTTCTGGGAAGAAGGGCACCAGAGCAGGGCACTGTTGCTCAGTGGACCCCACCCCTGGGTACCAATCATCCAGCCTTGAGGGTGGAGCAGCAAAGTTTCTCAGGAAGATAATCACCGCTGACGCACCGTCACACCAACACAGGAACAGGTTCTGAAGTCCACACGTGTTAGGTCGTGCAAAAACTTGCTGAATGTGTCTCTGATCATTTCCTATACCCGCAGCACGGGGCGTGGTTTGCGATGCAAATCTTACTCACTAATCTACATTGGCTGGTTCTGTTAACACTCGAAGATGATAAGGCTCTCAGGCGCGATCCCAATTTGGCAGTCACTGACATAACTCATAGTGACTGACTGAATAGGAACATCTGCCAAAGCCTCCAAAGTAGACCCACAACTGATCAGATTTACCTTAAGGCTGAACGGTCGACTTAAATCCTCAGCGCCAACTCGATGCCGAATCACCAGGTCCTTTGACTTGGTGAGTATGAGCCAATCGTCGATATAACTGAGAACATGGTCGCTGAGGAGCCAGAGCTGCATCCATGCACTTTGTGAATGTGTGAGGTGATAAAGCTAGGACGATACTGGTACACATTAGGGATGTAACCATTCACTCAACTCACGATGCAATACGATTCACAATACTGGTTTTGCAATGCGATTTTCTCACTTTATTTGTACAAATTAAGATTTAGACAAAAAGTGTCCTTTTATTTCTCAGACAAAATGCAGCACATTTCTTTATAAAATTGTAATATATTTTATGTAATAATAACACTAAATTGACATTTTAAAACAATTCCCAAAAAAGTCAGAGGAATTGCAGAAATAAAAAGACTATAAAATTTAAGTACAACAGTGACAGGGGTTTCACATTGTTATAAAGGCAAGATTTGAATATTATTTTATTAATTATTTTAATTTGCATCATTACACTTGCAAGAGTTAGAAAAACAGATCACATTTAGAAAAATATGCCATAATAATCAACCAATTATTGAAAAAATCCATGTAGACATTTAGAGAAAGAGATACAACACCTGGTTCTGCAACAGCACAGCTTTCTCTGTGGAATACATCCTCGTGCTGGTCTTTCTCTTGGTGAGCACTGGAGCTTCTCAGTCTCACTGTGGTGGTTATTAGTCTTCAGAAAGTAAAAATGCCGCCACACCTCCAATTTGAATGAGTCAATGTCAACATCTACGCGCTTGCCGTCGCCATGTTTGCTTCTGTTTGAAGGTGCGTGCACACTGGCGCAGAGCAGAGAGAGCATTTCAATTAATTCCTATGGAAGTTGAGCTTCCAGCTCACGCGCGCTCACAAACTCAACTTCCCTAGGAATGAACTGAAAACACTTGCTGCTATCGTTCCTGTAAAGCAAGTAAACAGTAAACGCCTCTGCTGTTTAAAATGTGTATCGTGATTCGTTTAACATCTCAACCGACTTGAATCGTCACATATTTGTATTGATTTTCAACCGGCTCGGAGTGAATCGTTACATCCCTAGTACACTTCGCCCCCGAAAGCGAACCTGAGATACCAGTCTGAACACCGCCGATCGCTTTTTGGCCGCCTGGAACCTGTCGACAGCAGCATTGACTGCGTCACTGAACAGGCCTGATAGCGAAACCGTTTTCCGCTGATGCCAAACAGGTGCTGCTACGTCACAACCATAGCAACCATTGCACAGTCAATAGAGCAACCGTCTGCTTAGGGGCACGGAGGACATGGTCTGTGGCCTGGCGGTGTTCCCTGACTGACTTAAAGTCAATAGCCTCAATGGAGTCCAGGTCGTCGTCACTCTTTAGGCTGCGTGAGCCACGTCGAGGCAGACTCAGAAGACAGGATGAAGTGACAACAAGAATTTAATATAAACAGAAACGTTCCAGAACTACAACACAGTGTTGACGAGAACTGACAGAGAACAGAGAACAATGAGGAACTTAAATACACAGATGAAAATGGGAAGACAAGGTGACAACAGCTGAACATGGTGAGTAATGATGATGATCGCTGGCATGTGCGGGTAATGGTGAAGTGAGTGCAGGTGTGAGCCGGAGAGGATGATGGGACATGTAGTGAAGACGGTGACCGTTGACAGTCGTTAAGCAGGTCGGCCTGGTACACCTGCAGAATAGACATAGTTTGCAGGAATGCCTGACCCTCTTTACCTACAAGGCTGGATATAATTCTGCAAGGTCTCGTGGGTAGTGTGGGTTTCTTTAGGGTTGAGGTCAAGACAGTAGACAAACTTCTTTTTGTTTCTTTTTTTTTGAACTCCTAACACAGAGAACAAGACTTCTCACACACATGCAAACAGTGGCTTGCTGAAGACAAAGAAGCTGGTGACGTGCATTTCAGGCATCTATTTATGGTCTCAGCTGATGCTACATCACCTGACCACACTTTTGACCAATCAAGATCGGTGTTTCCCACCGAAAACAAAAACTGGCTGAATTTAACACCCATGCCCAACTAATAAAAAACAATAACAGCATTATTTATAGCCTCCCTGCTAAAAAAATTCAGCAATGCTTGTCACCAGCATAAGTTATGTTTTGCATGCTGGGACCAGCATGGGATGCTGGTTGCTGGTTTGCTGGTCTCCATGGGAAGCAGGAGTGCCTGTGGACCAGCTACACCAGGGGCCTGTTTCAGAAAGGAGGTTCAACCAACTCTGAGTTAAAACTTGAACTCTGAGTTGACTTACCCTGAGATGGGAAACTCTGAGTTTTCAGTTACAGATCAGCTGAAAATAGTTAGTTCAATCAACTCTGAGTTGACTGACTCTGAGTTAAGCGTGTGCACCACAACTATAAAAAGCCATTATCAATGGAGCGCAGAAATTATGAGTCACCATGGCAACAGCGCCAGACAAAAAGAGGTCTTCATATTTCTCACCAGTACGAACACCATTACTGTAATTTTACAGTATTAGAACATTAATTCTGTAATTTAATTAAAGGAATTACTCTTAATTCTTCTGTAATTTAAAGTAAAATCTGATGTAATTGCATTAGATTATAGAACAATTCTGTATATTTAACATGCATTTTTAAAAGGTATATTTTTAATGTAACCTTCTCCCTCTACACACTTTGGTCAATTCAAGAATAATTCATGCAATTGTATATTGTTTATTTGAAAGCATTAAAAGTGCAGTTTCTTGTCTCTCCTTGTATTGTTCAAGTGGTTGAGGTTGATATGTGATTTAGTAATAAGTAGACCAATGCTTTCTAAAGATAGTCATTATTACATTAATCTAATTACACTGCTGAAGATGTCATTTGTAGTAGTAATACAAGTAACTTACCCAATTGTTATAATATCAGAGGTGAAACTGGAAGAACAGTATGTTATTCAACCTAATTTTAATTTTCATAGGACAATCCTGCAGGCATTAAAAGAACATGGCAGCTGCTGAAAATTAAATATAAAAACATAATTCAATCAAGTAAGGCTTGAGCATATCATGGGTGTAGGCTACATGACTTTACATTTGACATATTAAATAACTAAAGCATCCAGTGTCTGTGTCAGTGGCTGAGGGAATTCCTGGACGGACTTCAGAGCCAGTCACTCCCGAAGATCCAAGGGCCTCATAAAATGTAAGAGGTTTACATATGTGTTATTTTTTATATAGGCTATTTTTGATATTTCCATTTATTTTACTTTGGGTTGGGTTTTTTGTTGGTCCCAACAGATTCTGATGGTAATATCTGTCTTTTGGAGCCTCCTGTCCCAACAGAACCCCAGGCAGTCGTAAGTCTTCCACTCAATACACCATTATGACAAATAGTGTTATAAAGTGTAGGCTATACTCAACCAAATGCTCATCACAGGACGACGGGGATGAAGAGTTTCTGCTGCCACAGAGAGGCCTACAGTGGTAATGTTATTATTATGTGTCTACACATCAAACAGTCTACACATTCTGATTATTTCACATTTTATGTGGAGTAGCCTATAGAATCAAAGTTTAAATCTAAGTATAAACAGGTATTCGTATCTCTCCCTCCGCCCCCAGAATGTGGAAGAACAGCAGGAGGACGGTCCATCAGCTTCTGGTGCACAGATTAACACAGTTCAGTGATTTCCAGTAAATGCCACAGTTTAATTCTGTAGAATTTGTTTAGAACTACATTATGTAACTCTAATCTACTACTGTATTTTCAGTTGCCAGTTAAGGAGATATATAGACTTCATCTTATTAAAAAAATTGAAAAAAACTGCAGTAAAAATAGCAATATTTTATTTATTAATAAAAGATTAATTTGATAAACGTACTGAAAGAATGAATGAGGTGTTTAAACACCACTTCCTCTTTAAAAAAGTGGGAGGAGACCGATAGAAACTCTGGGTTTACCGAAGAAAACCTGCTCCCGACCAGGTTAGGTTCACAGAGTAAGTCACCATGGTAACTGACTCTGAGTAAAAGTTACCTCTCTTTCAGAAACGGGCTTGACTTACTCTGCTTTCTCAGGTTTAACATACCTCCCATTCTGAAACAGAAAACCCAGAGTTTCCCTCATTTCAGGGTTAACATACTCAGAGTTTTCACTTAACCTCCTTTCTGAAACAGGCCCCAGCTTGAGAACAGCCTGACTATGCTGGTCCACCAGCTAGACCAGCACTATTCCAGGTCTAGCCAGAATAAACCAGCCTGGGCCAACATAGAATTAATGCTGGTTTATGTTAGGTTTTTCAGCAGGGCTATATGCAATAAAGATTTACTAAACTGATATTAATTAACAATATCATTAAGTTGTTCATGACAGAGACACTATAATGTACACAAAACCTTAACTGACTGCTTAAGTTCTGTGGTTGTGTTTTGTAGAGTTCCGCGCAGCATTTGATATTTTCATTCAGGATGCTGAAGATGGCTGTATTAGCACTAAGGAGCTCGGAAAGGTAATGAGGATGCTGGGCCAGAACCCCACACCGGAAGAACTCCAGGAGATGATTGACGAGGTGGATGAGGATGGTAAAGTCTAGAACAATCCAGAATAAGTAACATTCCAGAACCCTAACCTGTAATGTCAACAAGTGTTTTAGTCTAGTCCACCTAGACCGAGACCAAGTCAAGACCAAGACCAGTGTGTGTTGTGACCAAGAAAAGACCAAGACATTGTGGGGTGAGACCAAGGCAGGGCAAGACCGAGTCAAGACTAAGACCAGACCAGGTCTCCTCAAATTCCTCTAAAAAAAATCCCCATTTACTGCTTGAGAAATGTCTTAATCAATAAATACAATTAGAAAAATAAGACAATCTATAGAGCTGTTACCAATCAAATGAAATCACTAACAACAAAATTCATCTTTGCACTGCAGAGATGGCACAGAAGCTACAATTACAACTATAATAAATAATGTTGAGATTAATGTTTTAAAAATAAAATTTTGTTTATTGAACGTTTGTATAAAATCAATATCACGTTTGCAATTGTTCTCTTGCTCATGTGATATATCATATGTTATAATAAATAAATAAAAACAAGATCTCATACAAGTCATTTTTGCAATCATATCTTGAATTTGACTTAATATGATATGGCCACAGTCATATCACCCTGTATCCCAAGACTGGTTGCCCACTGAAGCTAAGCAGGGCTGAGTCTAGTCAGTACCTGGATGGGAGACTCCTGGGAAAAATCGGTTGCTGCTGGAAGAGGGGTTATTGTGGCTTGGAGGGGGCGATGCTCACCCTGTGGTTTGTGTAGGTCCTAATGCCTTAGTAAAGTGACAGGGACACTATACTGTAACAAGCACCGTCCTTCAGATGAGACGTTAAACCGAGGTCCTGACTCTGTGGTCATTAAAAATCCCATGGCACTTCTCGTAAAGTGTAGTGTGTCCTGACCAAATTCCTTCCATTGCCCTTATCAATCATGACCTCCTAATAATGCCCATCCACTGAATTGGCTCAATCACTCTCTCTCTCCTCTCCACCTATAGCTGGTGTGTGGTGAGTGCACTGGCGCCGTTGCTCTGTGGCTGTTGTTGCATTATTTAAGTGGATGCTGGTTGAGGAGAGACCTCCTGATATGATTGTATAGTGCTTTGGATGTACAGTAGTGCATGAGAAAAGCACTATATAAATACCTTCATTCATTAATTTCATTCATTCAGTAGGTGACATTTTTGACAATCCCTTGTAGGGCTGTGTAATATATCGTTTGCGATATCGTGATTGTTATTTTAACGATGTGCGATCTGACATTATCAAGTATGTCCCTCACTTTACAAAAACACACCTGCTCTACGTGATGTAACTTGATGTAACTACGTGAAGTCTAGTATGTTAGACTAGTGCGCTTGCGCTAGTGCACGTTTTCACTGCGTGATTTAGTTATTTAGTAAAAAATACCTCTGTATGTGTCACGTACTGACAAGGAGGTTGAGGATCCAAATGCAGTATTTATTTTCAAAGGGTAATCCAAAGACGTAATCCAAATCCAGACAAGGGTCATACACAAACAAGCAATCCAAACAATAACAGAAAAGGGCTGAGCCAAGGAGAGAAATCCGAGGGAACAGGCAGAGAATCAAGGTGACCAGGACACAGGAGAAACAGGATACAAACACGCTCAGAGATGCAGTCTAAACAACTAACAAGTCTTCGCAGGGAATGAATGTGAAAACCAGGCTTATATGGGGTGAGCTAAACAAGGTAATGACATACTGGTGAATGTGATCATGGCTGATTAGTCTGGGCAAAGGATTATGGGAAATGTAGTTTGTGGATGTGTGGTGATTGTCCGGGTTGGAGTGCCCTCTGATGGTTATCCCGGGCACTCTTCACTGGTGATCGTTACATAGCCCGCCCTCAATTGCCCACCAAAATTGTCCAGAAAGGAGGTGGAGTGGAGGCGGACCCGAGAGCAGGATGGAGGGCCAGAGAAGACCTGTAGAGTGAGGCAGAGCAGGCGGCCGGGGCGGAGCAGGCGTCCGGGGCAGAGCAGGCCTGGCAGGTGTCCGGGGCGGAACAGGCAGGGCAGGGGCAGAGCAGCAACTAACCAGGGCGGATGCAACGCTTCAGGGGGCCAGGGAGGCGCCGGTTGCTCAGGTGCAGAGGTAGCCATCTTGTCTGAAGACACCGGCGTAGAGTCGGCCATCTTGTCCGAAGACAAAGGCGTAGCTGCTTCCATCTTTTCCGAAGACACAGGCATAGAAGCTGTCATCTTGTCCGAAGACACAGGCCTAGAAGCGGCCATCTTGTCCGAAGACAAAGGCGTAGTTGCTTCCATCTTGTCTGAAGACACAGGCGTAGAAGCTGCCATCTTGTCTGAGGACACCGGCGTAGACACAGGCGTAGAGGTGGCCATCTTGTCTGAAGACACAGGCGTGGAGGCGGCCATCTTGGCCGAAGACACAGGTGTGGAGGCGGCCATCTTGTCCGAAGACACAGGCGTGGAGGTGGCCATCTTGTCCGAAGACACAGGCTTGGAGGTGGCCATCTTGTCAAAAGACACAGGCGTGGAGGCGGCCATCTTGTCCAGAGACACAGGCGTGGGGCGGCCATCTTGTCCAAGGACTCTGGAACGGTGGCGACCATCTTGGCTGAGGGGTCACGGGATGGAGTTGATGTGTGTGCTGCCCACAGACACAAAATAGCCTTGGCCATGTTGATACTGATTTCATTTGATTGTTAACAGCCCTATTGTGTCTTATTATTCTAACAGAATTTGATTTAATGTAAGAATTTGACAAAACAAAATGATGCATGCATTTAATTAGGTAAACCTGCAAAGGTACCAGCACAATAAAATCACTCAGCAAAATATCGTCTAATTGTTGTTATCGATAAAATCCCAGAAAATATCGAGATACTGTATAGTTTTTTTGTCAATGTCGCACACCCCTAATCCCTCGTTGATTTCTGACCTGGCACAACATCTGTTTCTGACCTGGCATCATAATCAGTAACATTTCTAATTTGATTTCTTTTCTTACCGTTTTTGCCAGGTCAGAAATAAAAATATTAAATATTGCATTTGTTGCAGGAAGTTTACATCCAATCACAGTAAAGATGTTAACAAATAAATCGGACAATACACTAGAAATTTTGTGAGATCCCCACTGTTGTGGTCTTGATCTGTCTTGAAATAAAATCCTGAGTCCTCTTAGTCTGAAACAGAGACAAGAGCAAGTGCAAATGCAGTCGAGAACAAGACAAGACCAAGACCTTCAAGAAATGCTCAAAAATTAGGTACTGCAACACTAATCTCAACTAAAATACACTCAGTTGTAGCAATCTCCTATATCTTAAAGGATATAGCAAGGCAACTCTGACTTTTAACAACGTAACAATGATAAATCTTCATAAAAGCCTACAATCTGTTTGGAGTCTCAGAGGTTTTGATATTACAGTCCAACTTTCTCCATTCAAGGAATAGGTCCCCAAAAATGAAGATTCTGTCTTCATTTACTCAGGACATAAGTGTAAAAGTAATCTGTACAACTACCAAGTAGGGATGGGAACATCGATACTGCAGTATCGATATAGATACCTTTACAAATACATATATATATATATATATATATATATCAATATTAGAATGATATTAATACAAAATGTGTGTGTTGGCATCTCTTTCAAATGTTTTAAGTACTTTTTTAAATATTTGTGCCAAAACCCAGAAATTTTTAGCTGGCCTGTGACACATAATAATAATAATTTGTTACATTTCTATAGCGCTTTTTCTGAGACCTCAAAGCGCTTTACATAGATGGGGGAATCTCCTCAACCACCACCGATGTGCAGCATCCACTTGGATGATGCGACGGCAGCCATATTGCGCCAGAACGCCCACCACACACCAGCTTACTGGTGGAGAGGAGACAGTGATGAAGCCAATCAGTGTATGGGGATGATTAGGAGGCCATGATAGACAGAGGCCAAGGGGCAAATTTGGCCAGGATGCCAGGGTTCATCCGAAGGACAGTGCTCTTTTGGCAGTATAGTGTCCCCGTCACTATACTGGGGCATAAGGACCCACACAGACCACAGGGTGAGCACCCCCTGCTGGCCTCACTAACACCTCTTCCAGCAGCAACCTGGTTTTTCCCAGGAGGTCTCCCATCCAGGTACTAACCAGGCTCAGCCCTGCTTAGCTTCAGTGGGCAACCAGTCTTGGGCTACAGGGTGATATGACACATGACTGTGAGAAGCGAGTGTAGAGCATATGCAGGATGGCAGAAAGGAAACATACTGTAGTGTGGTGTGGTGCTAAATGTACAGCAAGATGCAATGATATACAGTATGATACATGGTATTTAATTTTATTCATATTTATGTTATAATAAATTACTTTATTATTAATCACAATATTTATATAAAATACAAGATTATTTTTTACATCTATTGGTACACATTTTTATTTAATTGTTCTCTTATTTGCTTTTGTGATAAATTTGTTATTAATGGCAAGTATGTGTCATGTAGTAGTGATTTTAAAAATGTGAAAAAACATTAAAATGCAGCATAAAGTGTATAAAAAATTAAATGTCAGTGCATGTACTGTCATTGCATGAAATGAGCATGTGCTAAAATGATTGTTTGTGCATGTGTGCAGGCAGTGGTACGGTGGATTTTGAAGAGTTTTTGGTCATGATGGTGAGATGCATGAAAGATGACAGCAAAGGAAAGTCAGAAGAAGAACTGGCAGAACTCTTCCGTATGTTTGATAAGTATGTGTGTCCTTAAACTAAAGTAAGATAACTAACCTGTGGTGGGTTTAGTGGTTTCTGATGGTTTTTGATTGGTTCTGGACAGGAATACAGATGGGTACATTGATCTTGATGAACTGAAGCTGATGCTGGAAGGTACAGGTGAAACCATCACTGAAGATGACATTGAGGAACTGATGAGGGACGGAGACAAAAACAATGATGGAAAAATCGATTATGATGGTAAGCATGTGTTATTGTTGTCTTATACTCAAGTTCACTCAACAACAAACTTCCAAGCTAATGCTGGGTACACACCAAAAGATAATCGGGCTGATTTTGGGCCGATTTCCCCCCTTCCGACAATCCTAGCTATGTCCCGATTATCTTGATGGTTTAACAGATTCTTTTATGAGATTTTCCCTTGGTGTGCGGTGTGTTAAGAGTGTCCGAACCTGCTCGGAAGAACGTCGGAGCCACTCCGATCGCGAATCGTAAATATTAAACATGTTTAATATTTACGATCAGAAATCCTGATGTGTGGGGGGAACCCCGAGGACAAATGCGCGCATGTTCTGGAGATTATCACGTGAAACAAAACAATATCCAATCAGAAAGCGAGATGATGGAAGACACGAGGCTTGTTCGACTTGAACCGGCGCTGCACAAACCGATCGGTTTATGACATCAAAGTACCGCGAGAGCAATTCAAAAGCATAAAGCCTTGTTTATACTTTCGCCTGGTTCCGCAGCGCGAGTCTCCGCAGACTGCGCGCGCACCTCCCCAAACGGACGAGGCGTTTATACTTGACGCGCTCGCCGTTGTACTATTCTTTGAAACAACAGGGGGCGACTCGAGTAATTGTCCTCTAAACCATCAGGAATCAGCAGTGAGAAGAACAAAGCTATATACACGTGACAGTGTTTATTTTAGTACACCGCCACCAACACCACAAAAAGAATCGTGTAAAACCCAGTAAACCCTGAGATTATTACTCGTGACAATAAAACAAAATATATGGATATGAGAATGTGTATAAAACATAACTAAATTAACTATCTCTTACATATTTTCTAATTTCACTAAACATTTCATTAAGTTTCGTGAACTTTTTTATTAAACATGGACCTTTATGTTCATTAAAAATACTTTGTATGCTATTATATGCTCATTTTTTAAATGTAAGCAACTCATTTAGACGTGCAAACTGGATGCCGGTGTGGTGAGAAGTTCGAGCTCGGCCAGATTCGGCTCGAAGTCGTTCATCTTCGGATGCGGCGCCGCGCGCGTTGTTACAAAAAATGTCGCGCACACCGCCAGGCGAAATTGGGTCTTGCGAACCCAACGCGCACGACCGCCCCCTCCGCATTGACGTCATTTTTGCCGCGCGCACCTTCGCGCTCGTGCGGACGCGTCGAGTATAAACCAGGCTTAACGGTGCGTTTCCACTACAGCGGCAAAACTCCGCTCAGTGCCGCTGGCAACGCTATAAAGCCTTGTTTATACTTTCGCCTGGCTCCGCAGCGCGAGTCTCCGCAGACTGCGCGCGCACCTCCCGAAACGGACGAGGCGTTTATACTCGACGCGCTCGCCGTTGTACTATTCTTTGAAACGATAGGGGGCGACTCGAGTAATTGTCCTCTAAACCACCAGGAATCAGCAGTGAGAAGAAGAAAGCTATACACACGTGACAATGTTTATTTTAGTACCAATACCACACCACAAAAAGAATCGTGTAAAACCCAGTAAACCCTGAGATTATTACTCGTGACAATAAAACAAAATATATGTATACTAGAATGTGTAAAAAACATAACTAAATCAACGATCTCCTTCATATTTTCTAATTTCACTAAACATTTCATTTAGTTTCGTGAACATTTTTATTAAACATGGACCTTTATGTTCATTAAAAATACTTTTTATGCTATTGTATGCTCATTTTTTAAATGTAAGCAACTCATTTATACTGCAAACTGGGTGCTGGTGTGGTGAGAAGTTCGAGCTCGGCCAGATTCGGCTCGAAGTCGTTCATCTTCGGATGCGGCGCCGCGCGCGTTGTTACAAAAAATGTCGCGCACACCGCCAGCCGAAATTGGGTCTTGCGAACCCAACGCGCACGACCGCCCACACCGCAATGACATCATTTTTGCCGCGCGCACCTTCGCGCTCGTGCGGACGCGTCGAGCATAAACCAGGCTTAACGCCTCCGCTTTGGGGTGTGCCTGTTGCGAGTGTGTTTAATGTAAGTTTTTTTCAACACACGGACAGTATAATCATCAGCGATGCACGCGATTACATTTAGAAATAGACAAGCTTTGTTTCCAAATGCACCAAGCAAAGATATCCTTTCAATTTTTATAAACTTTTATAAACCCAGCCAATATAATCACAATGAACACATCTAAAATAAAATCTTTAACATATATATAACAACTGCAAAGCGTCTAATTTGTAAACAAAATGATTTACGCACTAAATCCAGCATAAACTCCAACACAATTTGCATATTTTTAAACTCTCAAAACAGACGTCACATCCCGAACCTCACAGCAATTGGCTGCCGACCGCGTTTTTCGCTTGATATTTGCATAAAGTCAAGAACTGCCCAACCTTTTTGACGCTCTCGGTCGCTCTCAACGCTTTCTCCGGTCCGCTGGCAATCCCAAAATGCACTGCGCGAGCATGAAGCTCGACTTCCATAGGAATGAATTGAAAACGCTCGCTCCGCTCCGTTAGCAACGCGCCAGGGGAAACGCACCGTGAGGAGCCGTCTACTTTCTATTCGCTCTCGCGGTACTTTGATGTCATTCACCGATCGGTCTGTGCAGCGCCGGTTCAAGTCGAACAAGCCTACGGTCATTCTCTCACACACACACACACACACACACACACACACACACACACACACACACACACACACTTGCAGGAAGCTTAATGTTGAGATTAAGTAGGCCTATTCATAAGTGTAAATTTCGAGGAAACAAGCCTTTGTTTTTCATTTTAAGTGCAGAAATTGTACAATACCTAAACACAATATTGAGTTTGAAAAATAAGAAAGCTGCAAAGTGCGTTTCAATCTGTAAACATTTTCAAATTTTTGTTTAACTTTTAAGTTTGTCACTGTTGTATATGTCTTTTTATGTTTGTTTATCGGCTTTACTCTTTGTACCCCCTGACTGTAATTGTCATTCTTAAAATCAATAAAAAAAAAAGAAAGAAAAAAAAAGAAGAACCCACTAAGCAAAATGATGTCCGAAAGACGTCTTTTCAATGTCTTTGTTACAAAAATCGGACGTTGAAATGACGTCCACTGAGGAGCCAGAATGAAAGTTCTCTTTCATCATCTCGTTTCGAGATCCACCTATGGGAAGGGCATCCGGTACCTGACCTCTGTAGAAGCATCCAATTGCACCAAGTCTGGTTAACAGACAGAAGCGCGCAGCCAATGCCCAGTAAGGCCACACCCCCTTACCTAAGGCATATATACCCCAATGCGCGCTCATGTACCTCAGTTGTCATTCGCTTCTCGCGATCTCTGTATTTCTCAGCTCAGTGAAATTTTACACACTGCTCACCGCGTGTCTGCAGGAGGACATATCGACTCGATCAGCCTCCGCCGGACGTGACAGTCGTGTTTTCAACTGTTGCTGCGTTGCATTCGGAGCCGCCCACGCTCTCCATCTCCGTTTTCCTCCTATAACGGCTGCCCGCCACGGATTTCTCCAGCTTTTTTGCGGATATGTCGCTGTCCAAGCCTGCCGCTTCGTCGGGGGACTCCCTATCACGGGCCTGCCCGGCCGCGTGTGGAGCCCTTATTGCCGCGAAGGACCTTCACCAGCTGTGCGTGGTTTGCTTGGGTCCGAAGCATGCTCGCGAAGCCTTGGAGTATCCTGAGAATTGCAGCCTTTGTCTAAGGCTGCCGAGGAAGCTGCTGAAGCGCCGTTTTAAGGTAGCTGTGACACAGTGCGCCGAGCTCTCCCTAACTTCGGACTCGGACGGAGGACACGGTGATGACGCGCTACCGGGGGCCTCCCGGGGCGCGACTCAGTTCGTTTGGGCTGACCAGCCCAATCCCGCCTTCCCCGAAGAGGACATCTTCGAGGAGGGCGGCCTCGCTCTCGTCCACGAACCGGCCGGTTCTGGCGAGGAGGATGATGCGGCTATCCTTGGGGTCTCCGAGGACGAGGAGGCCATCCCGCCCTCCGGTGTTCCCCAGGCTAGCACGGCCCACACGGCTTTACCACAAGCCGTTCTCCTGGAAGTGTGTGAGCGAGCGGCCGCTCGTCTCAACGTTGAGTGGCCAACTCCCCAGAACGTCACCGACCAGGAGAGGGACATTTATGATGGGAAAGTGCTGGGACCCCCTCCCGGCCCGAGGAAACAACTCTTCCCCATCCTCCCGGCGTGCGCTAAGCACATGAGAACGTACTGGAGCGACCCGCTCGACTTCAGACACGGTCTCTCGGGACTCGAGGCTAAGGATATGGCGGCTCACGGTATGGGCGACCCCCCCGCTGTCGAGCCGTCCATCGCCAGACACCTTAACCCCGCTCAGGGTGGGCTACTCGCCCCGCCTAAGCCGGTCCTGCCTAACAAGATGGACCGTTTTGCTGCTTCCATTCACCAAGCCACGTATAAATCGTCGGCCGTGGCTGTCAGGGCGCTGAACGTTTCTTCCCTCCTCTCCGCCTACCAGGCGGAGATTCTCGAGGAACTAGGACAGCAGCTGGCGAAAGGAAATCCTTCGGATACCCTCTGGAAGGAAATCCTCACGGTGAACGACCTCGTTCTCCGTAACGCCCGGCAGGCCGTCCAAGCTTGCGGGCGCTCCATGGCGCTTTCCGTAGTGGGAGAGCGCGCGCTGTGGCTCAATCTGTCAGGACTGTCAGACAGCGAGAAGCGGCGCATCGCAGGCGCGCCGGTGGAGCCCGGCCGGGCTCTATTCGGTCCCGCCGTCGCACTGATGCAACAACGGTGCGATGATAAGAAGAAAGAAGATGAGGCGTTTAAGCTGTGCCTTCCCAGGAAGGCTGCCCCACGCCAGGTGCCCCCTGCGCGTGGGCCTAACCCACCTGCCATAGGTCGACAGTTTGCTCAGGGCAAGGAAAAACCCCGCAGCATCCCTCCACCACGGCAGCAAGCCCCAGCGCCGGCCAAGCGCTGGGGAAAGTCTAATCCCCCCGCGGCCGCGGCCGGGAGACAGGCTAACCCCACTTCTACCGACTCGAAACGTAAGCGGCCTGCCTGACGTTCTTCCGATGGGGGCTTCGAGTCTGCAGTCGCGGGTCACAAACCCGTCGGACTCCCCTCTTTGTTCAGGACCCCCGTCGAAAAGACCCAGGGGTGCCCTCGGCTCACCGCGCCGCGAGACTGCCCAGTTCGCGGGTGCAAGTGTGTGTTTTCCCCCCACGTTCAGGGGGCACTCTGTGAGGTTACGTTCATGTGTAGTGGCACCAAAGCACCACTCGCCCTCTGTTCCCCTCACGTTTTCAATAAAGGCTTCGGCCCAAGTGCATGTCCAGCACAAAACACACACAATTCAAAAAAACACGAATCCATGCATGCCGCCCCCAGTGTGCCCACTGGATGGCGGCATTGCATCATTGACAAACCAGCTGGACGCTCACAGCTCCGCTCCAGCCCGAGCGGGGGCGCTCGCGAACCACGAAGCGGCTTGGCAGGCCATTTCAGCTCCCGAGTGGGTGTTGCGTACCGTAACCAAGGGTTACAGGCTGCAGTTTGCAATGAGACCTCCACATTTCAACGGTGTTCTCTCTTCTCACACAGAGGAAAACGCCGCACACATTCTGAAAGAGGAAATCTCCTCTCTCCTAAGCAAGGGAGCGATTCAGAGGGTACCACCCAATCTGGTAAACCAGGGTTTTTATTCCCGGTATTTCCTTGTTCCAAAGAAATGCGGCCCACCCCGCCCCATATTGGATCTTCGAGTGTTGAACAAGCACTTGAGGAAATACAAGTTCAGAATGTTGACACAAGGCTCTCTCGCCCGCGCCATAAAACAGAACGACTGGTTCACATCAGTCGATCTGAGAGACGCTTTCTTTCACGTAAGCATTTACCCCCCACACAGGAAGTATCTTCGTTTCGCCTACCAAGGCACATGTTACGAATTTACAGTTCTGCCGTTCGGGCTCAGTTTGAGTCCCCGAACGTTCTGTTTATGTGCGGAAGCGGGTTTGACGCCCCTGAGACTATCAGGGCTGAGAATTCTGACGTACATAGACGATTGGCTCATCATAGCCGAATCGAAGGAGAGTGTGTCGCGGGACACCACTCGGGTACTCGCGCACATCACATCCCTCGGTTTCAATGTGAATATGAGGAAGAGCAATCTGACTCCCAGTCAGAATGTCATTTTCCTGGGCTTGGAATTGAGCTCAGTCTCCATGCGAGCGCGTCTCTCTCAAGAGCGCGTTCGCTCTCTGATGTACTGTCTGTCTCGGTTCAGAGAAGGGGCGAGAGTACAATACCGTACATGCCTCAGGCTGCAGGGTCTCATGGCTTCATCTATCCAGGTGGTGCCATTGGGTCTACTGAGAATGAGAGCGTTCACGAAATGGGTTTTGTCACTACATTTCAGCCCGATTCACGATCTCTGCCGCTCAGTTACGGTGACGCGCGCCTGCTCGGCGGCCCTGCGTCATTGGGAGAGCGAGGACTTTTACGCACGGGGAACCACCCTCGGGACGGTTACGATGCGGAAAGTTGTGACGACAGATGCGTCCTTAACAGGCTGGGGAGCCACCCAGGAAGGCAGAACGGTGAACGGTCTGTGGCCGAGCAGACTACGTTCAGCGCACATAAATTATTTAGAGCTCCTGACCATCTGGAAAGCTCTAAATCATTTTCTGCCTCGCCTGCAGGGACATCACGTTCTAGTACGGTGCGACAATACCACGGCAGTGGCTTATATCAACCGTCAGGGCGGCATGCGCTCGTCGAAACTCCACGCTCTAGCGTACAAGCTTTTGGTGTGGAGCAGACGGGTGTTTCTGTCATTACGCGCGACTCATGTTCCGGGCATTCTGAACAGAGGCGCGGATCTGCTATCGAGGGGAAACCCAATCTACGGGGATTGGCGTCTTCACCCGCAGATAGTGGAGATTTTATGGGCGAGATTCGGACAGGCAGCCGTAGATCTATTCGCCTCGCGCGAAAACCACCATTGTCCTATGTTCTTCTCGCTAAAGGACGTGGACGCGCCCCTCGGGGCGGACGCACTGGCCCACCCATGGCCCAAAGTGCTGCTGTATGCTTTTCCTCCCCTGTGCCTTATAATTCCTACACTGGCCAGGGTGAGGGAGCATGGCCTGTCGCTTATTCTGATAGCACCCAGGTGGCCCAAAGCCCCGTGGCTGGCAGAGATAATCCCTCTGTTATATGCCGAGCCATGGCGCCTCCCCCCTCGCACGGACCTGTTGTCCCAAGCCAACGGGGAGATTTACCACCCCCACCCGGACAGGGTGGCTCTCTGGGCCTGGCCCGTGAGAGGACGAACCTAAATGCACTGGGGCTCCCGCCGCGTGTAATTGCCACGATCCAGAATGCCAGGGCCGCGTCCACGCGATCCCTGTATGGTGGTAAGTGGCAAGTGTTCGAGTGGTGGTGTGATGGGCGTGGTCTCACATCTTATCAGTGCTCGGTGCCCGATATTTTGTGTTTCCTGCAGGACCTCATGGAGAAGGGCAGGTCCTTTTCCACTATTAAGGTCTATCTGGCTGCGATTTCAGCCTGCCATGTGGGTTTTGAGGGCTCGTCGGTTGGGCAGCACCCTCTAATCCGCAGGTTTATGAAGGGTGCACGCCGCTCTTTACCGGTCACCAGGAGAATTGTTCCGGAGTGGGACCTCTCCATGGTGCTGGAAGCACTGTCTCTACATCCCTTTGAGCCGTTGGGGAGTATCTCCCTTAAGCTGCTGTCCCTCAAGACAGCTTTGCTCTTGGCCTTGGCATCTGCTAAACGGGTCAGTGAGCTACACGCACTCTCGGTTCATTCCTCGTGCGCTAAATTCTCCTTAAGTGGAGATAAGGTTTCTCTTAAGCCTAACCCGGCCTTCATGCCGAAATGCTTCCCTGCGTTCACGTCGGAGGTTTTGGAGCTGTCCGCTTTTCACCCTCCACCCTTCGCTTCCCCGGAGGATCAGAGGCTGAATGCTCTGTGTCCCGTCCGTGCTCTGCGAGCATATATGACCAGGACCAGTGCTTTCCGTAAGAGCAACCAGCTCTTTGTTTCATGGGCTCCTCCGCACAGGGGGAGTCCCATTTCGAAGCAACGCCTCTCACATTGGCTTGTGGATGCGATAACTATGGCGTATGAAGCGAAGGGAGTGCAGCCCCCAGAGGGCATCAGAGCTCATTCCACAAGAGGCTTAGCCACCTCTTGGGCTTTGTTCAGGGGAGTGTCACTGCAGGACGTCTGCTCCGCTGCCAGCTGGGCCTCTCCTCATACCTTCGTGCGTTACTACCAGTTAGATGTCACTAGAACCTCGGTGGCACACTCGGTCCTAGGGGTAGGGTCCTCTTAACCCCTTCCCTCAAGCTCCGTTGGGTATCCAACAAGGAGTGAACGGGCGGGCCAGTCATGTTCATTCCAGTCACCAAACACTTGCATTCCTTCTTGGGTTTAGCTATGTGCATTGGTAATGGGGGGCTAATTTCATGTATGTGTCTCATGCATGGTGCATGCTCTGCTTGTCCACTGCAGTTAGCGTGGCGTTATGCTGGCAGGGTCATGTTTTTCTTTTAGGACGTGTCAGGCACCACTTCTCGGAGGTGACCGTCCTTCTCTGGTTGCAGAATTTCACTGTAGGTGTATTGGGCAATCGGGGAGCTGTCCAGGTCTCCCATAGGTGGATCTCGAAACGAGATGATGAAAGAGAACAATAGGTTACTGTCGTAACCCCGGTTCTCTGAAACATCGAGTGGAGAGATCCACCAGCTTTGCCCCGCTTGCTGCACGAGAAGCGAATATACTTACTGAGGTACATGAGCGCGCATTGGGGTATATATGCCTTAGGTAAGGGGGTGTGGCCTTACTGGGCATTGGCTGCGCGCTTCTGTCTGTTAACCAGACTTGGTGCAATTGGATGCTTCTACAGAGGTCAGGTACCGGATGCCCTTCCCATAGGTGGATCTCTCCACTCGATGTTTCAGAGAACCGGGGTTACGACAGTAACCTATTGTTTTTATGACGTCTTTTTTTGACGTGTTCTGGACTTCCGATATAGACGTTCATCGAACCTTCGTACAAGGTTAAAAACTAGTTCAAATGTGGCCATTGTGGACATATTTCAACATCATTTATGGTCTCATTTAGACATAATTACTTTGACTATTGCTGTCAGATGATCTCAGTGAGAATTAACAGAGGTTTAGATGTTGATATTTGTTTAATTTGAAGTGTCACCATTGTGGTGATCAGTGTTTGCTTTAGTCGGGCTCTTGGTCCCCTTTCTTTTTACTTTAACTTTTATTTGGCTGCTGTAAAAGTGTGTTTGTGTAACACAATTGTTGTGGCAGAGAAAGCCTAGAAAAAGTTTGAGGTGTTATCAGCTCAATGTTGATGACGACATAATCATCACAAAATGGGCCTTTAATATTGTGTTTAAAGTTTTGTGTTTATATTTGGCATTCATAACCACCAACCTTGTGGAACTGCATTATTGGTGCCAAAAGCATTAAAATGATCACTTATTTGAAGGTGAAGGTTTGAACCCTAACCCACAAACACACTTTTACAGCAGCCAAATAAAAGTTAAAGTAAAAAGAAAGGGGACCAAGAGCAAATTAAACAAATATCAACATCTAAACCTCTGTTAATTCTCACTGAGATCATCTGACAGCAATAGTCAAAGTAATTATGTCTAAATGAGACCATAAATGATGTTGAAATATGTCCACAATGGCCACATTTGAACTAGTTTTAACCTTGTACGAAGGTTCGATGAACGTCTATATCGGACGTCCAGAATACGTCAAAAAAAGACGTCATAAAAACTTTCATTCTGGCTCCTCAGTGGACGTCATTTCAACGTCCGATTTTTGTAACAAAGACATTGAAAAGACGTCTTTCGGACATCATTTTGCTTAGTGGGAAGCTGAGTGTTAAGGGTTCAGTGAGGTTCTATAGAGGGATTAAATAACTTTGGTAACGCTTTAGATTATAGCCCGGAAAGTACTGCGTAATTAAAATGAAAGTACAGTGTAACTTTCGGTAATTACAGTGTACATAAAGTACTTACGTGTAAGTATAGGGGAACAATATGTAAAGTCTTGGGAACAAAGGTGTAACAACCAGGAAAATGCTGCGTTATTAAAACGAAATTACAGTGTAACTTTCGGTAATTACAGTGTACCTATAAAGTGCGTACGTGTAAGTATAGAGGAATAATATGTAAAGTCTTGGGAATAAAGGGGTAACAACCAGGAAAATCACTAATTATTTAGGCAAATTATTAGTATTTTAGAATCTTACTTTTGGGAGCAATTTAGCGAGTACATACACTGCACCTTTTTATAATAATAGTGTATAAAAATACATAAAGGCTTTTTTTAAATCACGGGGTACATATCAGTGCATTTATAAAGTAGGCTAATTTGTTATTATTGCAAAGGTGCACTGATTAAGTTTCAAGGCAAGTAAAACTATTGCAACTTTTTTTTTTTTTTTAAATGCTGGGAAAATATACTCTTGTTCCATGTAGTTACAGGGTAAGTATGACATTGTGGGCTGTAAATTAAAGTGGTGCTTCTTACCCTCTTGTTTCATGTAGTTACAGGGTAAGTATGACATTGTGGGCTGTAAATTAAAGTGGTGTTTCTTACCCTCTTGTTCCGTGTAGTTACAGGGTAAGTATGACATTGCGGGCTGTAAATTAAAGTGGTGCTTCTTACCCTCTTGTTCCATGTAGTTACAGGGTAAGTATGACATTGCGGGCTGTAAATTAAAGTGGTGCTTCTTACCTTCTTGTTTCGTGTAGTTACAGGGTAAGTATGACATTGCGGGCTGTAAATTAAAGTGGTGCTTCTTACCCTCTTGTTTCATGTAGTTACAGGGTAAGTATGACATTGCGGGCTGTAAATTAAAGTGGTGTTTCTTACCCTCTTGTTCCGTGTAGTTACAGGGTAAGTATGACATTGCGGGCTGTAAATTAAAGTGGTGCTTCTTACCCTCTTGTTTCATGTAGTTACAGGGTAAGTACAATAAAAACACATGTACACATACACAATCTGATATCACTCGGAAAATTTTATTTGAAAAACAACTTATTTCAAAACGGATTTACAGCACTTTGTTTCTCTTGCTTGGTTTCCTCCTCCTCTTGTTCCTCTTCTTCTGAAGTGAAACGATAAGCGTTTGTAAGAAAAAATACCAAATATTTAAAATTTTTAAACTGTAGACTATCGCTTCCGACCAACTGTCACCTGCGCGTTCATGAGAGGGTTGAGAGAAAGTATAAATACAAGTTGTCCGCGTCCGAGCTGCGCAGCTGTCGTGTACGCGTCCAAACTGGAGAGGCTTAAAGCGTGACGTAAGCGCACCGAAAAACCAATGTTGAATTATTTATTTTTTTAAATGTTTTTATTATTGCTCACAACAAAATACAAACAATAACAGATAATAATAATGAAAAATAAACCATGCAGAAGAACAGAGACACCAGTTCTCGCGCACGTTTCACATCAAACTCCCGCGAGAATGCAATGAACGCTGAAAGCTTCATCAAACTCGAAGCCATTCAAGCCGCCCTATGAAGCCGACTCTCATGCACTCGCTGGTGAAAGTTGGTCGGTAGCGAAAAGATGAGTAAATTATGAGAACATTTCTGGGTGTAGGCTACTGTATTTTCTTTTAATACATAATACAGAATAGAAAAAGACTCCTTTTGATTAGGCTAATCAGTGGAACGATAGAAAAATAAGAGGAGGACCAAGAGGAGGAGGAAGCCATGCAAGGGAAACAAAAAAGGACAAAACATGCTACTTTCTGTCAGGATTTTAGAATTTGAAATGAAAAGTTGATTTAAAAAAAATTATAATAAATTAAATAAATAAGAAGTGTAATATGTTGTAAATCTGTTTTGAAATAAGTTGTTTTTCAAATAAAGGTTTTCCAAGTGATGTCAGATTGTGTGTGTACATGTGTTTTTTATTGTACTTACCCTGTAACTACATGAAACAAGAGGGTAAGAAGCACCGCTTTAATTTACAGCCCGCAATGTCAAACTTACCCTGTAACTACATGGAATAGTTACAGTCTAAATAATTTGCCTAAATAATTTGTTATTTTCCTGGTTGTTACCCCTTTATTCCCAAATCGTTACATATTATTCCTCTATACTTACACGTACGCACTTTATAGGTAGGTACACTGTAATTACCGAAAGTTACACTGTAATTTCGTTTTAATAACGCAGTATTTTCCTGGTTGTTACACCTTTATTCCCAAGACTTTACATATTGTTCCCCTATACTTACACGTAAGTACTTTATAGGTACACTGTAATTACCGAAAGTTACACAGTACTTTTACTTTAATTAGGCAGTACTTTCCGGGCTGTAATCTAAAGCGTTACCAAAAGGTTATATATAATGGTAGGTACAATGTGTGAATTTTCTGTGAAAATCATTCCAAACACTATCGCAATTTCTTCCTGCATGTCGTCCGTCATGCTTATTCTGAAGTCTCACAATATTTTGCGAGATTTCCTGTGTTCATAGTCGAGACTCTGGTTGAAAATCTGTTTGTGTGTGGTGTGCTGTCTTTGTCACATCATGGCACACCACACACTAAAGGAGCAAAACGCTTAAATCTAGGATTTTTTGTCCTCATGTTTGTGGTCTGTCACATTTTGAAAATCTTATAAGATGTAAAAAATCTTTTGGTGTGTACCCAGCATTAGTGCTTAGTTTGTTAGTTTGAGATCTACAAGCAAGCATTGGTCAGCATGGCGTAGTTGGTATGACGTCCCCATAGCATCAGGGGTAGGAGACGCTAATACACATCTTCTGTAAGAGTACAGAATCTCCTGATCAAAAACACGCAATAGAAGCCTTGATTATGTGTAGTCTTTGAAAAATAAAACTAGATTTTCTTAACTTTTTGTTAAAAATGTATTTCTATGAAACTTACCAACAGGCAGTGTCCATGCTGTGATGTTTTGGAATGATGGGAGATTGCTTTAAACGTTTTGCAATGTTTCTACAGAGACAGTATTTGTTTCACAACCCTTTAAGACCCAATGTGATGTGAATCTATCGTGTTTGTGTCACAGGTTGACTCAGTATTTTGTTTGTTTTTGATCAGAGACATTTGGGCCTTACTGTGTGCAGTGTTATGTGTGATGGTGTTTACTGTGTGCATTAATATATTGGCACTCTGAATTGTAGTGGTTATCTACTGTGCATGTGCATCAAATTTGTAGTGGGTTTTGTTATTTCTTAATCTGCCCTGCTTGACTCTTTATAGACACCCATTTATGAACAAACCTGGCAACCCGTTTCCTGTTTTATTACTATGCCCATATTTGGACTGTGCTTCCTCCCCTGCTAATGAGACTTCATTAATTCATTAGAACTCGTCACCATGCCCCACCTTTCTGCCCATATTTGGACGACACTTCCTGTGATTTAAGTAACTTTATT
Source organism: Rutilus rutilus (assembly GCA_021464565.1). Classification (NCBI taxonomy): domain Eukaryota; kingdom Metazoa; phylum Chordata; class Actinopteri; order Cypriniformes; family Leuciscidae; genus Rutilus; species Rutilus rutilus. The sequence goes on along the minus strand of JAJAQA010000015.1, from coordinate 34,714,064 downwards.
ATTGCCTCTGCATTGCTGCTGATGATGGCAATTAGTGACTAATTGTCTAACAGCTGGCCATGCCTAGTTTGAAGGAGATAAAAACTGGTTCTTTGGAACAGAGAGGGTTGGCTTGGTGACTGCTGATCTGCTGCCATTGTGTCCAATGCACTTCCCTGCTCTGCAAATGAAGCCCAGGTTCCCAGGCATCTCTATTTGACCACCGGGATACTGCAGCTGGATTTTCTCAACGCTCTCTAATATTGCCTAAAGGGCCGTAATTATATTTTATTACCACACATTGTGAATGTGTGTCCATTTTCTGTGGTGTTGGTGTTCATTGTGGTCGTTTGCTTTTAGCCCCAGCAATACCTATCTTATGGTTCCAGTGGCTGGCAGCGTCCTGAAGACTGTGGCTATCCTCGAACCTCCCTCAACGCTCTCTGATGTTGCCTGAAGGGCCGTAATTATATTTGATCGTACTACAGTGTAAGTGTGACCTGCTATCTGTGATGTTGGTGGTCATTCTTGGTGCTCTCTTCTAGCCTCTGGATTATTCATCTTGGGCTCCTGGGCCCAAGGTTGCTGTGAAGACTGCCTTGGTTACACCGGAATCTCCCTCAACGTCGATGTTTGCCGCTGGGAGTACCGTAACTTTCTCCTGTGGGTCGGACGACTGCTGTGACCTTCTGGACGTGTCCACTTGACTTTTTGGAGGGAGGACAGCTGGAGCGAACAGCTGGAGCGAACTGCTGTGAAGTCACCAAACCTTAACCTTTCTAAATGGCTTCAGAGACATCATTTTAGAGAACTTTCCCCTACGTAACACTATTTCTAGTTAGTACTTGCTGTCCCAATAAAGACTATTTGTTGTATCCACACATTGACTGTCTGTTTTGTTCCTGTGGCTGGGACCTGATTTATTCTATTTAGCGTTGGTCACTAGGTGACATTTGTCTATCTCCACTATCCTTCTATTGCAGAGTTCCTGGAGTTCATGAAAGGGGTGGAATAAAGGATGAAGTTTTCCTGGTGTTTCTCCCTGGATTGTCAAACAAAAGGATAGTAAATATTCAAGCTTGATGAGAGACAATATAGACTGACAGATCCTCTATTGTTCTATCTTATTAATATGTGTATAATTTTCAGGACAATATTTTCAGAAGATTCAATTATTGTAAACACCGGTAAACATATTTTGAAGTCAGGGCCAAGCTGTGTAGATTTAAGACTTTCTTTTAATTGGTCTAATAATTTATTCATTTACTGAAAACATTTTACCTTCACATTAATTGAGTAAATCAGTTATGATTGGTTACACACTGACCAGACTTGGAATCTGAGCCTAAATATTTGCATGAGGTTGCTTTCAAATAATAAAAAGGTACCAAAAATCTAATGTTCTTCTCGTTTCCTCAAATTATTTCTAAAATTTAATTACATTCTACTGCAGTTTGTTTTACACTTGGAAAGACATAACTATCCTAAAGGGATTCCCATAATCCACATCTTTCAATCTTTTTTTTTGTTTTTTTTTGTAAAGACTGAGTTTACATTTGAGAGTGTATTGTTTTCCAGCCTATGTCAAATTAACAAAATGCTCCTTGTCTGCTTGTTCATGAAGATAGAATAAAGCTTTTGAATATTTTGGCCTGTTTTTTCCTTGAGTCATGCACTAAAACATAACAAGGATGCCCTCTTTCACAGACAAGGCTTAAGCCTAGTCCCAGGAGTTTGCATGTTTGAGCTGTTTTAACTGAAAGCAACTTGCATTGAAATATCTTGCAATATGTCAGTGCCATTGTTTTGTCTCAAGATGTACAATCATTTTTCTTTTTCCTATGGCACATTTTAAAAAGCTACTTAAATGAGAGTATTAGAGAGTTATACTAGCATCACTAGTATTTATGGGATGGTCAAGTCAAGTCACTTTCATTTATATAGCGCTTTTAACAATATAGATTGTTTCAAATCAGTTTTACAGTGATAATAGGAAATTAAAGTAACAGAGATTGTTTTGGCTTTAGAGCAGCTCTAGAATAAAGTTATTGTCCAGCTAACCCTTACGAAAAAGAATACTTCAAGTTAATTTTATTAAGTATATTTTTAAGTATACTTTATGTTGTAAGTATACTAATATCAATGTGTACTTGTCAACTTGTAAGTGTACTATTTCAATACTGCTTGGGACTAAATTGGCCAACTTTAAGTATATAAAAGTATACGTTTAAGTGTACTATAAGTGTAACAGTAGTGGACTAAGTACACAACTAGGTTTCTCATTTGTAATGCATCTGTACTACAAGTGAACTTATAAGTATACTAGTAGTTCCCTTTCGTGGTCACTCCGAGTTACGTCGGATGACGACGAATGGGGTTTCGCTTAGAAAGCCTATCACCTTCGAGTATATAAAACGAGCCAATGGCAATTTAAATGCCATGGGTCTGCGGGAATTTGCATAGCGTAACTCCGCCCCACCCTGGGGGTATATAAGGAAGTACGCTGGCAACATGCAGATATGTTTTCGCTTCGGAGCCGAGAGCTTTCTTCACTCCTGTAAGCCGAAAAATTCCTGAGTTTACTCTTTCTCTTCCCTTCGAGACGAGCGACTCTCCGGTGTTGGTGTGACGGCGATCTCCAGCGAGTGCACATTACCCTGCTGATCTGTGCAGTGATCTGCCAGTCTAGTGTGTTTCTCCCTGGTCGCTTCAGCATCCGCGGAGTTTTCCTCTCACAAAAGAGCTTTTTAAAGATGCCTCGCCCGTGCACTTCTGGTTGTAGTCGCAATGTTTCTTCATCTGATGGGCACAATCGCTGCTTTGTGTGTTTGGGCATTGATCACGCTAAAGCAGCACTTGTGGATGACTCATGTTCTCACTGTGGGAACATGACCATCTCCGCGCTACGGTCGAGACTCAATGAGCTCGTTAGAGCGAGAGTCCCCTCATCCACACCCCGATCTACGGTCTCCCTGAGAGGCTGTACTTCGGCTGATGGCAAGGGTGACCTGAGGGTGATGATGTGGAACAAACCGCCGATTCGTCCACGGTCCTTATCCCCCTCTCCAGCGTCGGTACCCGCGAGTGTTCAGACTGAGATCGCTGGTCCCTCTACGGCCCTGCGAATCTCGTTTGGCGCTCCAGAGGAGGATGCAATGTCGATCACTGCATCACAAGGTGGGCATGAGTCATCGGGAAGTGATGATTCGACTGTGCTGCCACCTTCGGGTGTGCCAGCATTGCCCGAGTCAGATCCCGAGATGACGGCCATGCTTTCCCGGGCAGCCGTGGCCATTGGGTTCGAGTGGTCCCCGCCACCCGAGCCTGTGCGCTCGCGGCTGGACGATTGGTTTTCGGGTTCGGCCGCTGAACCCCGTCGGCGTCCAACCCCAATACCTTTCTTCCCGGACGTGCATGAGGAGGTCATGCGGTCCTGGAAGACTCCATTGTCTTCCCGCGATCGTTCGTCGACCTTCTCTGCCTTTCCTCCCCTCGATAGAGCTGCTGCTTGTGGGTACACTGGGGTTCCCCCGGTGGAACGTTCTGTCGCGATGCAGCTGTGTCTGGCAAGCGCTTCCTCTCGTGGTGACCCTAACACCCTTCCAAAGCCTTAAGATTTTCGTCTACCCTGGTGGCGAAGTCTTACAGAGTGGCGGGACAGGCAGCTGCCTCTTTGCATGCCATGGCCATCTTGCAGGTCTACCAGGCCCAGATGCTCAGGGACATGCACGAGGGCAGGACTGACCCAGGGCTCTTTGATGAGCTGCGTGCCGCCATCGACCTCGCTCTCCGAGCGACGAAGGTGACCGCACGCTCCCTGGGTCAGGTGATGTCCACAGCTGTGGTCCAGGAGAGACATCTGTGCTGAATGCCTGCTTGTAGACTTGTCTGCTCGACACCCCCATATCCCAGGCCGGCCTCTTCGGCGGAGCGGTCGAGGACTTTGCCCAACAGTTCTCGACTGCTCAGAAGCAGACTGAGGCGATCAAGCATATTCTGCCCCGACGGCCCGCTGCTACCTCCACCCAGCCGTCGGCACAGACTCCTCAGCCTGCTCGCCGCCAAGGGCGCCCTCCCGCCCCTCCCGCCCCTCCCGCATGGCCCCAGCAGCCTCCACCCGGGCCGCGTCGCGGAGGAAGCCGCAGGAAGGCGCCACAGCCCTCTCCGGCCCCGCGCCCCGCTAAACGCCAGGCTAAGCGGCGCCCCTGAGACGGGCTGCTCAGGATTGGCGATCAGTTCTTCGCAGGAGGTGGTAGCAGGGCCACTCCTTCCCTCCACCGGGGTAGAATCTTTTGTTCTCCACTCCCTGCTGCTCGTCCAACGACGAGCAGTACCCTAATGTGGTTAAAGAAAGAACTGGTTCCCCCAATCCTGAGCACACAGAGTTCTCGGACCATAGTGCGCGCCGCCCACGGGTCCCGCCACTATCGTCCCCCTCTGTCACAGAGTTCTTGGATGACAGCACGCGCCGCTCACGGGCCACGCTCCTCTCATCCCCCTCTGTCGCCAGACCCCTGCCAGAGCACGCCCCCGTGGGACGCTGGTCCTCCCCTGGCCTCCTCTGGCAGGACGCGGTTAATGACCGTGCCCCCGCACAGGGCCGCTATGTTTACTATTTTAATACAAGTAGTACATTTTTTAGTTTATGAAAGTACACACTGAAGTGTACTCTCAGTAGTTTAGTAGTTTATACTGCAAGTATACTTGTAAGTTTTCTTTAACTGAACATAACATTATTCGTATAGTTTACCATTTATATATTATTTTTGCACTTGCAGTATACTACTATGTTCAAATGTAGATATTATTTTTTATAATTGAAAAATACCTTTAACCACACTTTAACTAATTTTAAAAACATTTTATTAGCTTCATGCATTATTTTTTCAACACTTGAATGTCGGTAAGTTTAACCCTCTGGGGTCTGAGGGGTTTTCTGGGCCCTGGAGGTGTTCTGACATGCTCTGACATTTGTTTTGTTTTTTCAGTTATTTATAAACATGTTAATGGCAAAGGTGTAAATTCACTCTATATAGCACAAACAGAGCTACCATAATATCTGATCAACATGCTTGTAAATCTTTGTATTTTTAAGAGAATAATGTTTATGCGTGGTTATTTGAAAAAAATTAAAATGAAAGTTGCTGATATAAGACCACAAAACACATACTAAATATGTGTCCACAAGACTTTTGACTAATGTATGTTGTCGCTTCGAGTTCTGGCTTCAAAATGATGTGAAAATCATCCTGCCTAATCGTTCTCATAAAACAATACATTGATTTAAACTTTGTAAAACTGTTTTTTTTTTGTCAGAAGAGGTTTATGCATGGGAGGGGTAATGGCCCATCAATATTAATGAGATTCAGACCAGGGGTGTGACATAGACACTCCCCCAATGGCTAATGGGCCATCAAGTGAGGCAGCCTGAACAAAGTAGAGGAGATTCAAAGGTTTTGTTTTTCAGTCTGTTTTATTGTAATTCCTCTATGTGGAGGAACTAAATGTTCTAAATTTGCAGGTATCTCACAGTAAATGCTTATGCCCCGTTGATGTGGGCTCTAAGCAAAATAAAGCAAAATAATGCAAAATGAGCAAAATAAACTAAAATAAAGGCAGATAGAATATAGTTTCATGTCTTGGTGCCATTTTTGAAAACAGTTCCATTTCAACTGAAGACACAAGTGAACATTACATGCCTGGCATTTCCAAGGTGTGTCCTGCCTTTTACCAAGCTGTCCTTTGCAAAGCACACAGATCTTGCGACCAACTGTGCAAATGTTCTTTGCATCTGAGCTCAGCTCAGTTCCTGGAACCGGTTTGTTTTGGTGCTACTTTCTGTGACACACCACAGAGCTCTGCAATAAGCTGTTCCATGAACTGTAGATAACACAAAGAAAAAATATGTAACATTATCAACCAACCTTCAAAAATAAGTCATACAGGCTCATATTGTAATAAGTATATAAACAAAATTGAACGAACATGGGTAAATATGTACTTACTCTTTCTGATGTTTGACTGTGTTGCTGCGGGCCCTCCGAGTTGCAGATGAAGGTGATGCAGCTACATTCCTTTTTTTTTTTAAGTTGAAAACTATTATAACATAAATATTTCGAAGTATATTACCATTAGTCTATATGAATAACTGATGCGAATAATTGTAGACACGTGCTGTAGGCATATATTGCGTGTCAATGGGCCATTACGGAGATAGCAAAACGCAAACATTAACACATTTGCAATTCATCAGCTGGGCATATTTACACATTTCAGCACATACACACATTTGCAATAGATATTTGCAAGCACTCTTCATTGATGATAATGAGGCAGCATAAACACTTGTCAAAATATAATCTAAACATACATAATATTTTCTAAATTAATTTCAAGATTCTAACTTTCATACAGGCCTATGATCTAAACATATCGTTGTACATATTATACAGCATGTCTAGGCTATGCTGTATAAAGTCTTCTGAAGGCACGCGCCGAAACGCGTTTGTGCAAATAAGTTTATTTATGCATGAAGCCTCTCTCCTACTTTATACAGCATAGCCTAGACTATTTAAATATAAATTACTCTGAATGGCAAGTATGGAAATGGTCCAACCAGTAAAATCTGTAGCCTAAGTTTATATAAAATAGCTTGTCAACTAATTTCTCTGTACTGTAGGCTAATTGGCCTACGTGTTGTAGCCTAGTCATTAACCCTCTGGGGTCTGAGGTGTTTTCTGGGCCTGGAGGTGTTCTGACATGCTCTGACATTTGTGCTTATTTCTGTTACTTGTGACATTTTCATGGCTAAAGTCTGATTACACTGTATTCAGCACAAACTCTGCTACAATAATATATCAGCAGCATGTATGTAAAAGTTTGTAGTTTTGCGATAATGACATTAATGCGTGGTTTGTGAAAATACAAAAAATAATTGTCACTGAAATAAGGTCATGAAACCCATACTGATTATTTCTTCACAAGACTTTTGAAAATTGTATCACGTAGCCTAGAATATTTGCTCCAAAACTATGTGAAAATCATCCTGAATGCTCATTCAGAGAAGACAATATATTGATTTAAAATTTCTAAGACGTGTTTTGTGTGAGAAAGCTTTATGCGAAGGGGCGTAATCACCTCATTAATATGTAAGCTTTTCTCACCTGAGAAAGACAAAGACACTCCCCTAATGGCCCTATTTTAGGAGCTATCAGGCCCTGTCATTCTGAGCAACCTTGCACAAAGAATGAGGAGATTTAAAAAAGAATGGCTTTTTGATTGTTTGGATTTATTTACAACTCAACATAATCCAAATATACACAACAAATGACAAAAAAGCACACTATTCAAAACAATGATCCAAAGACAGAGACCTTTGTGCTCAAACTTGACTTTTGACCACTATTTTAAAGTTACTGTACTCTGCCTTTGTATTGTCTGCAAAAAGTGAGAAGTCATGCCAAGGCAAAAGGCAGTAACTTCCACATTATCAATATCTGGTTGCTGATCACCATTAACAAAATCATTATAGTAACACCTGTATAAAATCTAGTGATCATGGCATTTATTTTGTATGATTTACAATTATTTATAGCCATCTACATATTGCTATCCTGTGCTTTGGTTGCATTCTGATGGCATTATTAATACATTTGACATGACAAAATACCTCCATAGATTTATTAGTCCAGCATTGGCTCGACCGTGTTTAAGGCGGTGCTGAAGGCGCCGGCGAAGTTTTGGCACTCTGCCAGCTAGATGCATGAGTGTTTCAACCAGGTCCGGTACCCAAACTGGGTGAGGCAGGGCTTTAGTTCTTTGTTGTCTTCATCTGCTACGGCATGTGTACATTTTTTCTGTCAACTCTGCATAATCCTTCGCGGTCGATATCGCACGTTTGTCGATGGAGCGGTTTCAGACCATACTAAATGTTCTGACCTCATTTGTGCAGGACAAAGCTCTGAGGACATCAGACGTTAGAGGGACTGATGGCAGCTGTACAAAGTACACAGGCTACACCGTAATTACAATTTTAATGGACAGTAAAATTGTCCAGTAAAAAGGCAGATAACCGTACAATCTGGTAGGTAGCATTATTTGATAGAACACCGGCACAGTAACTTCATATTGACGCGCGGCTAAACAAAGGCAGAGTACCGTAACTCAATTTGAGCATTCCAAAACTGAGCCAAAGAGCGGTAACTGGTGTTACGGTATTCTGCCTTGGTTTCTCATGGGCTTTTGGAAGTTACTGTTAAGACAACTCATTATTTTCTCGAAAAATACAACGGAATTGATTCAAGATACTTATCCACATGATAAAGGAGGTCTTGAATGTGCCAAAAATATAAATAACTAATTTTCGACCAAAAACGAAGTTATGGTCTTTTGCCTTTGCACGACAGAATACTCACCGTGTTTGTTGACTGATCGATCCTACTTACCACAGTTGTTTCATAGACTCTTAACCCCCTGGGGTCGGCGGTATCGCCGGCGATACCAGCTCACTTTTTTTCTTATCAGTGCAAAAGAGACTCAAAATACTCTGTTGATTTTGATCTTACATACTTGTGTTATACATCAATCGATCCTGTTAAGTGTGTATTTTTTTTGTGTATACTCACAATAAAAACAAACTGTTGTGCTTTTCGCCAAATAAAGAAAAATAAACATGATGCGAGTTCTGCCTTCTCTCTGTCAGTGAATTCCATTCTGAAACGCGTCCGAAAATAAACCGTAACTCAGCGAATACCAACCCGTTCTCATCTCAGGGCATCATATAAGGCCGTTTAGTCACCTCCTTCGGCGTTTTCTGCCCACGCATATAGCACCCTTTTGCGTATAGATGACACGCACATGGCTTTCAACCAACTTCAATGTAAAACCATCCACAATGTAATTACACGCTCAGGGCTTCGCCAGTCGTCAATTCACCTCAACATTGACCGACTGCACAGACTAAAGACGTTTTCAGCAACGACTTATGTTTGATCTATGATTAGGATTGCCTACACCTAACATAGGAGGTCATTGTTTTCCATTATTTATCTTTCAAGAGGAGTCTATTTGCCATTTTCAACACCGTTATCGTCTGTGAGAGACGCTCGGCTTAACCACCTCCAATGCAACCCACCCGCGTTTTACAGGACGCAGTTGGACTTTGCTAGCCAATCCAAGTGCGTGATATCAGACGCTTTCAGAAACAGTAGCAGTAGGCATGCGTAGGCTACAATTTCGTTGAGTTTTAAATTAGCCTGTGGTAGCCTACTCAATTAAAACGTGAATGTGTTCTAGGTATCCTAACTAAAAACACGACAATATAGGTTCCATCATCCCTTAATTGCCCGCAGGAGTATATTGGCCGAATTCCAAACAGACCCTTTATCGTGTGTGAGAGACGCTCATGGCTTTCAACCATCAATGCAACCCACAGGCGTTTTACAGGACGCAGTTGGACTCGTCACATATGGACGCTTGGCCAGGACCCCTTGGCGTCACTTTTGAACGCACTGGGTATACCTTTGGCGTCATTTTTCAACGTGCAGGGTAGTCCGATTGACTTCTATAGAACTCTGAACCGGAACCTGCAGCGTTGAAATTTGATGTCTTGGGTAACACCGCAACCCGTCTGCTGTGTATGGGTCGAGGTTACAATAAATAAAAATAAAAAGGAATAGACTACAATAAATGATCTATGCCAGGGCTAGTCAAATGGCGGCCCCCAGATGATATTTATCTGGCCCTCCAACTGGTTTTTGATGTTTAAAAACCCTCGGCAAAGGTTTAGCGCGTTCATAGGCAACCGCATTCAGCGGTGAGTTTAACAACGCTCAACTGCAGGTAAAACGCCATTCAGAGGTGAGTTTAACCAAAACAACGCTCAACTGCAGGTAAAACTGCATTCAAAGGTGAGTTTAACAATGCTCCACGGCGCGTGCAAGTAAGCAGTTTAACCGTTTTCTTGTCATAGGTCATAATAATAATAATTCGTTACATTTATATAGCGCTTTTTCTGAGACCTCAAAGCGCTTTACATATGGAAGGGGGGAATCTCCTCAACCACCACCAATGTGCAGCATCCACTTGGATGATGCGACGGCAGCCATATTGCGCCAGAACGCCCACCACACACCAGCTTACTGGTGGAGAGGAGACAGTGATGAAGCCAATCAGTGTATGGGGATGATTAGGAGGCCATGATGGACAGAGTACTGGCAGAGCCATAGAGGGTACTGGTACATAGGTACACTGCTTTAACTAGAGCATGCTGGGTAACGTATTTTTATCGGAGGTTTGTTGATGTTAATAAATATATATATAATATGCTACGATTGTGTTCAATTAATCTTTTTTTATTTTTATTAAATCCTCTAAATTAATAATGCTGACGTCACTGTATGGGGCGATCCCAAGGTCCATTGCGATTTTTCCACTTGGTAAGTAGAAGAGTTAATTAATAGAGATGGATACTATTCTTAAATTTGCACATCAAAAACTTTTGAATCAGGCAGGACAAGAAGTTGTGTTTAGAACCTTTAGATGTGTAAGGTGGCAATTTCATATGACGGTAAATAATAGAAGGCATTATAAAAATATAGCTTGCTGCACCAAATGTGTCTTTGTTTGGAAAAAAAGTTTTTTTTTATTTTTTTGCGAAATAGAGCAAAACTTACATTTATTAAAAAATGTTGTCTAATTTCTGTCTAAAATGTAATTAACTATATTAACTTCTTGTTTATTGAACTATATAAAAGGAATATCACATAAAATCTAGCCCATTCTGGCAATACAGATGAAGAGAATACTGGTGTAAAATGTTCAATTCTGTTTTTTTTCTTTAGGTCCCTCTTTGGCAGCTTCAAAAATTTTCACACACACACACACACACACACACACACCACATGCACTTTTAAGAGCCATGTCCGTCTTGTTAATCTGTACTCATCAGTCTCTCTCTCTCTCTCTCTCTCTCTCTCTCTCTATCTATATTTGTTTTATCTATCCATCTCTTCGCTGTGAGTCTCTCTGTCTGTTTGTGTTTCTGCCCATCACGATGTCCAAGAGTGATTCAGAAATCCAAGAACACCTCATGATCTTGGATAACCTGGTTGATGACCAAGAACTGAAGGATGAGCTCTAAAGTCTTGATGACCTCCTTGGTGAGCTGCTAGAAGAGGAGGCTGCAGCACCAGTGAAGAGACCTGAGCCGAGGGACGTGGAATGGAGAAAAAGAGACATTACTGGAAATATTTGTCTATGTGAGGCCAAGATCAAGCAGGAATCAGTCAAACAAGGGTCAGTATTGTTTTTCATTCACAATATTTTGAAGATCTACATTGTTTAGGCACTTATGAGTGTATCAAATCAAGGAATACATGTATAGCTTGATATGTCAGGGAAACAATCAAACCAGAACCAATCATTTGATTTTTTACATAAAAAGTAGATTTATTAAAGATGTCACTAGTCTTGGATTAAGTGAAAGACACATTAAGGCTAATATTACATATTTGTGTAAAGCAGTATAAACTACAAAGTTAGCGCATAAAACATAGTTTAATTGTGGGCTGTATTTACATTGTCAGGAAATCTTGTCAATATGGTTATAATGTCAAATGAGCTACCCATTTTACTAAATCTCTTGCAAGTTATTGGTCTTGGCAAGGGTGTGTGTAAAACAGTTTGTTCTTCAGAGTGTGTTGTCAATGGCCAGGCAGCTTGTTTCTTTTTAATCTGCTTCTATATTAGCATTCCTATTTGCTGTCATCATCTGTATGGCACTTTATATGCAGATAACCAACAGTAATTGGACTGCCCCCATTAGGGTTTGGGAAATAAAAGTGTACTAGTATTTCTCTCTAGCTATATGTTAAACAGTGAGCTTGCACCATTTTAGGCTGGTAACCAGGCCTTGGGACAAGTTATAAATGTTGATTTGTGTTGTTTTTATCCTCTACAGCTGATCACATTCGGAAGACTGATCCTCCCTTCATTGCTCCTGACACTAACTGTGAGGTGGCCTTTATTCCAGAGACTGTTGGTGTGTAGTGTGTACTTCATTGTGTTTCCATTAGCCCTTGTATACAGTATATATATCTGACAGTGGGTTAGAATGTAAATAAATGTTTCTATTTTAAAATTTGCTAGAATACTGATCCTTTCACAGACAAATGGAGTACACTTTAATATTGTAAAAAAAAAAATATATATATATATATATATATATACATGGAAGGAGATTATTGTTTCTGAATATTCCATACCATTTACAGAGTGTTTTTCTACAAGATCTCCAGCACTCACTAAGCGAATCCTCAGATGATGAGGCATCACCTCTTGAAACCCCAAGAGATCCTCTTCTGGCTTCCTCGAACTGGAGCAAACAACAAAGTCTCTTTTCGGAGAGGTGGAGGGCAGAGAGACCCCGCCTGGTGAACACGGCTGCGGCAATAGAAAATGTGGCAACACACATCTGCCAACAGTGTGGGAGAAATCCAGCTGCTGTCCGGTGTTGTGACTGTCCACCATGTCCCTTCCTCTGTGCTGATTGTGACGTCAGCATGCACACCAGACATGTCCTTCACAACAGAGATGCCATGACTGCTGGATTCTTCCAGCCATTGCCTCCAACAACTTTCGTGGTCAACGGCTCTTTCCCATTGTGGTAAGTTCTGGTTTGTGTGTGTACAACATATATCTCATTCTCAGAATAGTTAAGCTCATAAGCTTTACTATTTAAATGATGACTTTTTGTCTCTTATTGTTTTATCTTGAATGTATGTGGATACTCTGTGTCAGTCAGATTTTTGAGCATATCTTGAGTACTTTTTCTGCAATATGCTTCATTGCCATTGATCTATTACAATCTTATATTTCTCAGTCAATACAAATTAACATAATTCAAGTGTACTGTATGATCTTTTTCAGTCCGGTTTGTACCTGTAGAGATGCCTGACAAAATCTGTGGTTGTTCACCAGAGTTATTGAGGGTTAGTCCAGGAAAGATTGTTGCTGTGGTCACAATGAATGGTAAGAATGTGAAGAACTTTATTTTGTCCTGTTTGAGAAGCATCTTTAAAATAAATATCTATCCATACGCGACTCCCTACAAGTTTGACATAGATATAAAACTAAAAATATATGAAGTATACAAAGTAATATATAAATTGTACAAAGAACCCAAACCCTGGTTTACATTACAGTAATGTGTTTTTGATATTTCCAGGACGACATGATCTAACCATGCCCGAGTTAATTTGTGAGGCATGCCAATCCTCTTGGACTGCTGGAGTCGATGACCTAAACAGAAGTGACTACTGGCCTGCAACCCTTCAATTTGCCACACTTTATGCCACAGATGTCTTTTTTTTCATTTGAAGAAATGAAGATGGCGGCACCAGGACGGTCCTGCCAAGCATTTTTAAGAATACTGAATCAGCCAACCGTCCGCTTTGGTCGTGTGAGTATTGAATTTATCTATCCTGCAGTGTTGTTGATATCTTTGAGCTGTTGGTTGATAAGCAAGATCTCAGCAGACAGTTTTCTGAAAAGTTTTTTTGAGTGGGAGGCTGTGCGATTTGAGGTGGACAACATATGCAAGGAAGAGCCCTTCAACTGTCCTGCATGCACCCCAGATATGCTTGCAGTTTCAGTTGATGGAAACCGCAAGCATTACCGTTTCAAGAATGCTGCTAGCTACTCCAAACTGTGTATCACAGTGTTTGTATTAATAAGAAAACATAGCTCTTTAATGTGAACTAAGAAATCTCAGATTATAAGTTATCATAAATTGTTGTCCATCACCAATTGTTGTTTTTTTAGATCTGAGGAACAGGCCATCTTTGAAGGCATCTTCATAGCCAAGGACAAAGACGTGAAAAGATTTGTGGACCACATTCACAACACAACCAAACATGTAAAATTCTAGATGATAATTAGACTACAGCACTATAATAACCTCTTTCTGAAAAGTTTGTTTAGGAGAGTTTTATTTTCATCAACCATTTTCCATATTGTAGTTCAGTGGAAGAAGTGTTTGTGGAGGGGAGTGGTCAGCAGCCAGAGAGACCTCACAAAGATCTGCCAGCAAGGTAGACGAGGAGGGATTGGAGCTTGCGTTGTGTCGGCACGGAGTCCTGCTCTCTGCCTTAAATATGTATGGGGGGGGAATTTTTTATTATTTTTTATGGATGTGACCTGCAAATATTGGCCCTACCTCCAAAGAGTTGCAAAAAGCTGTCCAGAGCCCCAGCACTTTCTTAACATGAAGCCATTCCTTTCGGTATTTCATGCCAAAGCCCATGATTTTAAATGCGAGGTAAGGAAGTGTTGCTATGTGATAGAATCGCATTATCTAAACGGAACATCTGCAAACATCTGTTTTTTTTTTTACGTTTTATTTTATTTTATTCTTAACCAGGTAAGTGGAGCATATCAGTATGGGGCTGGAATATGGTGACATCATGTTTTCTGTGTTTGCAGGACGCACAGACATGCTGACTCTCATGGCCATGCGCTGGAATCAGCAAAAGTTCAACAATTTGGCTATCTCACTGACCCGCCGATATCAAAAGGTAATGACATCAGTAGAATTAATTTTAGATGTTCAGTACTGCATGTTAGCAGTGTATGAAGCTGTGCATTGAACATTTGTTTTTTGTTTCTTACCACTGTTTGTTATTGTAAACCACAAAAGCTCTGCAAAGCCAGTTACAAAACCTAGAGTCCATGAAAGCGCAATTGACAGTGACAGCGAGCCAATTGGAAGACTGGATGAATGATGTAAAGGACTGGGCTGACGGTGAGGAAATGATTACTTGTAATACATTTAGTCACAAATAATTGTAATTGTTACTTTTTGTTGACTGCTTCTGACAAATCTGATACATAATGACACATATCTCACAATGCTTCAAATGTCATTCTTGTAACCCCATACTATTTCAGAGATTCTTTGAAGGTTGATGTTTAATACAAATTATTTATCATAAATGCATTCCAGACTCTGTCGATCTAAGGACAAAGAGAAAGGCGTTTGAAGAAGATTCTTGTTGCAGAGATGGACCACCATTGGAAATCTCTTTCAACACGTTCCGATACCCTCAGAGAGCTGTCCTGCTTGTTTTCTAGTGAGACAATGAAAAGTAGGTATTTGTTATAAATTACATAAACATAGGGTTGCCCCGACCAAAGATTACTATTAGGGGGCAGCCCTAATAAATATACACAACAATCAGGGCCGTGCAGAGACCTCTGGAGGGGCAGGTGCTCAAAGTATAAAAGGGGGGCACATGGAACAAGGCTTTAAATGGGGCTGTGTTTTTCCTGGCTTAAAACGAGGCGGAGGTGGTAAAATCCTAATAATGTATTTTAATAATAAGATAATAAATGTGTATTTCTTTGTAGATCATCATATAGCCTAATGAGTTTCCCACATAATTTTTGTGGGTGGAGCTTGGTACCTCTAGGGGGGTCCGGGGGCATGCCCCCCCGTAAGAACATTTTGTACATTTTAAAGATAAATTCATTAATCTGGTGCACTTTGAGTCACCCGAATCTGTCCGAATCCACTGTTAAAAATAAATAATCCACCCGCAAACCACCCATATTCTTTGATTTAGATATCTGCATCTGATCATCACATTACAATTATTCAAATTCTTAGTGTTAAGCATGATAGTATGGTAACATATCACACTGAAGTAGGCTGATTTAAAATTAACATTTATATAAAATAAAAGTTCTTCTTTTGGCAAAATTAAATTTCCTTAATAGCCTAAACAGAGGCTTTTCTCCCTTCAAACTTAAATTGTCAATGTTTCATTACATCACTGTTTGAAATCTCTAATTTTTTGTATCTTTTATAAAGGGCATCTTTCCCCTAATTTTATTAAATGTATGCTCCAACTTTCATTTCAAATTCTTAAATTTGATCAATATATTATAGTTATTATATTATAGTTACCAATCACATTAAATAATTTACATTGAAAAAATTATAACTGTATTAAATTAGATTATTTTAAATATTTTTGAATATACAAAAATAAGGAATGTTGAAAAGATGATACTTTATGAAACTAAACCGCCAGTAGGAGGCGGCAGGCGACCGTTTTAATGAGCGAGTCATTGAGTCATTCATTCAAACGATTCGTTCAATCGGCTGATTTATTCAGAATGAGGCAGTTTGTGAATGGGTAATTGAATCTTTGACTCAACCGATTCGTTCAAAATGCTGAATCATTCAGTAATGCAACAAGTGTTGCTGTGAGATGCGCGATGTGAGGTGATATTTGTTTGGAACTATTTTCCGCTGCTGAAACAGAACAAAAACAGTCATTGCGTCTAAAATGTAAGTGACTTAATTTTAACTATTTGTTTATTGACCTGTTATGAAATCAGTCTCGGTTTTAATCTTGATGGCATTCAGGAAAACAGTTACTTCTACAGGCTACACACTGCAATATAAACAACATCTCTGCATGCTCTCTTCACGTCGTCCTTGTAAAATAATAATAATAAGTAAACAAACATCAAAATCACTTCGCTGAAAATGAAACGCCACTTACCAGCAGCCGCAGATTTTAAGATATCTTCTGGTAGTGCGCGTAGCCGCGCGAAATTAAAGAATGTGCGTGCAGCGTGAGGAATCGTTCTGGATGAGTTCGTCAGGTGAAAGGTCATCATGTGGATCATTTCATTTACGGCTAAATTATTATTTATTAATTTTACTAATAGTTAGGTTGGGCAGGCATCCACAAAAGGGCCTTTAATTACAAAAAAAGGAGAGGAAATTTTGCCTTGACAAAAGGGCACTTTGGGCACCAAGGGGCAAAGGGGCAGGTGCTCGAGCACCCAACGCCCCCCCCTCTGCACGTGCCTGACAACAATGATGACTGTTTATAAAGTTTCTAATGCTGGTCTTATATCCTTGTGTTCCTCTTTTAAGATTCACAATGTGGCCTAAGTGAAGAAGGTTTGAAAGGTCTGCAGAGCATCATCCTCAGAAAGCGGCATCAAATCAGAGAAATGAAGGTGCAAGCAAGAGACTGTTACCTGCAAGTTTTGTCTGGAGCAGAGGACATCAACTTCTTGTACAGTGCTTCAGCTGATGAGTACGACAGTGACTATGAAATTTCTGATGATGGACTGTAATCTACAAGACAGTAACACCTTTCATACTTCTGAACAATGACCTTAACTATGAATATAAAGCATGTAATAAAATCAGCTTTTTATCACCATAAATATAACCTCTTCTTTCACATACATAGAAATGTGTGCATGCATGCCTCTACAACCAGTCAGTGGTGGAAATGAATTGCATTAATTAAAGTACTGTACTGTGTGGTACAGTAACTTTCATTAGTTGAACTGTAGGGTGCTGTATAAGAATTGAAACCTGTTAAGAGACATGGAAGAAGCAGATTATAAGGAAGAAAACCATAATGATGAGGAGGAATAAGTTTCTCCCCAACATAATATTCAATGTGCTTTCTGTATAATCTAGTACAGGTTTCATAGTCAACTGATGTGATTCTGTGGTACTCAAAACATTTCACCACTCAATTGAGTAGATTTATCAGCTGTGACCTGATTAACAGTATAATGTTACAGTTTTCTGGATTGCTAAAACACATTTCTTGAAACCATCACTCACATTCTCAAAACCTTAAACACAAAACCAAATTTTCCAACCACATTCAGAAAATCTCTGACTCTTCTGACAAAATCAAACAATGCTTTCAGATCATACACACATCAGTCAATATTATAAACACTACAGATCATTCGTTAGACACTACAGAGAAAAATGAAGAGCAGAATCCGAAACACGCAGTTACCGAAATAAAAGTATACCGTAACTAAGTAAACAAATTTTGCAATTACGTAAAAAAAGTATAGTAATGACAACTTACAGTAGTAAGGTGAATAAATTGTATACTGTATGCACTGCAAGTATAGTATTGTACTGGATATTGTATAGTATTGAATGTCTGTATATTCAGCACTTGCATACTGTGAAAATACAGTGACCCAACTGCAAAAGACAAAAAGGTAACAGTAAAAAACTCTAATGAAAAGCGTTACAGTCACTCAGAAGAGTTGTGCAACTGCAGAATCAAGGTCAGTGAGAGAGATTTTATTCTGCTTCAGCATCATGTCTTCATGTTGGTCCGGCCTGATGACTTCTTCCACATCACAATGTCATCTCAGGCAAAGGGAAAATCCCTAAAGCAGATCCAGCCTTGACAACATTCTTCACACCTTGCTCTTTCTCATCCTCCTCCTCTTCCTCTTTGTTCACCACCTATTTCACATACTCGAGCACCATAGTTCGAGCACCATAGTTCGAATTCTGTCCAAAGGGACAGAAATATCAGTTTTGGGGGGGTCAGATAATTTTTCTGATACTGTGAAAAAATATAATTACAGTTACAATACAAGTCAACTCCTATTTTCACTGTAGGAACATTTTAATGTAAAGCGATTTCAGACACCCCTATTGTGGACCGTACCATTTTTAACCACTCTGGCTAGAAGCAATGGAGATAGAGAACGACTTCAAGTCAAGTCAAGTCAAGTCATCTTCATTTATATAGCGCTTTTAACAATGTAGATTGTCTCAAAGCAGCTTTACAGAGATAAGCGTATAATTTAAGGTAACAGAGATTGTTTCGGCTTTACAGCAGAGTTAAGTTATTTCCATCTAAAGTTAGTTTTTAATTGATTTGGTTCCGTCGCAATGATCATTTGTTATTAAATTAGGGCCGCTAAGACGGACACCATTCTCTCTACAACAGACTTTAAAAACGCGAACCTGTGAGAAACGCTGATGGCGTTCACTATGCGCATTAGAATGGGTTCTATAGTTATTGTGCGTTAGAATATACGCAGGTTTGGAATTCCCCTACAAGCCAAGCCTAAACAAAATACTTGTCTTTGCCTTATAAATTTTTGATAAGGAATTTTATTTATTTGTTGCTTTGGGGTAGGACCGCGAGACGAATTTCCCGACAACGCCTATCTGTAGAGTGGTAAGGGGATCCTCCATAGGGAGAGACTAGTTGCACTTCAGCACTGCGTTGTCATCGGTCCAGGTGGAAGGTCCTTCGTCAGATCTGGATACGGCCCGGAACCGGCAGGCTGCAGGAAAAACCTTGGGATAAACACAGACACTAAAATTAGCGTAGATGCCATTCTTCTCATGATGTAACGAGTACATCAGGATTTTTGGGAAGTGTTCCACGGTTCCGGCTGACCCTAATCTACTGCAGCATAACATTAAATTTTAGAAGGTCTATAATGTATTATGTGAAAGCTAGGTCAAAGAGATGTGTCTTTAAGTCTGGCTTTGAACAGACAGAGTGTGTCTGCTTCCCGGACAATGGTAGGAAGACTGTTCCCAGAGTTTTTGGTGCTAAATAGGAAAAGGATCTACGCCAGCAGTGGATTTTTGATATTCTAGGTATAATTACAACTGGCCGGAATTTTGAAGGTCGTAATAGACGTGACGGGACTATAATGCGTTAAGAGCTCGCTCAAGTACTATGCGGAGCTAAACCATTCAGTGCTTTGTAAGTAATCAGCAATATTTTAAAATTTATGGCGATGTTTAATAGGGAGCCAGTGCAGTTTTTGACAGAACTGGGCTAATATGGTCATACTTCCTGGTTCTGGTAAGACTCGAGCTGCTGCGTTTTGAACTAGCTGTAGTTTGTTTATTAAGCGTGCAAGGGCAACCACCCAGTATGAGCATTACAATAATCTAGACCTTGAGGTCATGAACGCATGGACTAATTGTTCCGCATTTGTCAATGAGAAGCATATGACGTAAATTTAGATAATTTTTTAAGATGGAAAAATGCAGTTTTACAGATACTAGGACACGTGACTTTCAAATGAAAGATTGGTATCAAAGAGCAACACCCAGGTTCCTAACCGACGACGAAGGACTTAACAGAGCAGCCATCAAGTGTTAGACAGTATTCTAGGTTATTACGTGAGGAAGTTTTTTGTCCAATAATTAGAAACTCTGTTTTTTCAGAATTTAGAAGTAGGAAATTACAAGGTCATCCAATTTGTTATATCCGCTATGCATTCCGTTAATTTTGTGAATTGATAAGTTTCGTTAGGTTTTGAAGAAAGATAGAGCTGAGTATCATCGGCATAACAGTGAAAGCTAATGCCATGTTTCCTAATGATATCTCCTAAGGGTAGCATGTACAGAGTGTGAACAGCAGCGGTCCTAGTACTGAGACTTCAACTTCTCAAGCAAGTGTCAACGTTGAATGACAAAACGCTTGTTTCATAAAGTATCATTTTTTTCAACATTCCTTATTTGTATATTCAAAAATATTTAAAATAATATAATTTAATACAGTTATAATTTTTCAATATAAATTATTTAATTTTATTGTAACAGCCTAGTGTCTAATTATTTTAATTGAATATATTTATTCAAATTTAAGAATTTGAAATGAAAGATGGAGCATAAATTTAATAAAATTAGGGGAAAATGGCCCCTTTATAAAGGTACAAAAATTATTCTGAGTGTTTTCAAACAGTGATGTAATGAAACATTGACAATTTAAGTTTGAAGGGAGTAAAGCCTCTGTTTAGTCTATTAAGGAAATGTAATTTTGCCAAAAGAAGAACTTTTATTTTAAATAAAGTTCATTTTAAATCAGCCTACTTCAGTGTGATATGTTACCATATTATCATGCTTAACACTAAGAATTTGAATAATTGTAATGTGATGATCAGATGCAGATATCTAAATCAAAGAATATGGGTGGTTTGCGGGTTGATTATTTATTTTTAACAGTGGATTCGGGTGACTCAAAGTGCACCAGATTAATGAATTTATTTTTTTAAAATGTACAAAAAAATTCTTACGGGGGGGCATGCCCCCAGACCCCCCTAGAGATACCAAGCTCCACCAAAAAAAAAAAAGTGGGAAACAAATTAAGCAATATGATGAATAAGATTATCTTATTATTAAAATACATTATTATGATTTTACCACCTCCGCCTCGTTTTGAGTCAGGAAAACCCCTGAAATAGGCAATAGGCTTCTTGTAAAGATATTACTTTTACTAATAATTAGAAAGGTATTTCAGTGCATTTAACTTCTAACTTTTGAGAGTTGATCAAAACAGTTCTCTTTTGGATATATAATAACAATGAGATATTCTGTAGCCTACTGATTATCAATTTTTCGCATGTTTAGACCTTGTATGTGTGTTGCACACCACATGTTGCACTTGGCGATCACGGTGGGGATTGATATGGTAGTGGACCATGATGGTCATAGAAGAAGTAAAGGAGCAGTACCCCCCAATTATGGTGGGGTAATTCGCACTCTGCGTAGCACCCCTGGAAGAGCAAAAAAATGCACATTCTGCAAAGTCTGATAAGCGTATAAAAGTGAAAATTGGTAGGACAATTATTTATGCTATGTTTAATACATAATGTTGGACAGAGATGTCTGGCATACATGGAAAGGTGTTAAAAAAGCATTTTAAAAAGTGCTCACAGTAAAATACCAAATTTCAGTCTGGCTCTCAAATATGTCGAAGAGGTTTGTATAATGAACATATTTAGATGTCCCTTTGTTCATTAAAGATTGGATTTATTTAATTCCATTACTAAACGTTTTTAAACTACATTACCCATAAGCCTCTATCATTGTGTCCATGGGACGGGCGCTGTAAATTGTAGTTCATTGAAGTGTGTAGTTACACTTATAGGGTTAGGATCTCGGTAAACGTGTAATTTCTTTCAATATAGCAATACCTCATTGTTAACTGACAGTATTACTAACAACATAACGCCCACAAAACATAGTTTGCGATATGGAGCGCTTTTTATTCTGACCTAAACGTTAGTCCAACCACAGCTTGTCCTTCTGGCGCCATGGAAACGTCAAAGCCACGTCACACTGGTCCATATATGGTATTTACAGGCTCTTCCGACTTTTGATGTACGCAAATCCAGGATATTTATTTATTTTGTTGTTATTTTTCATTGAAAGATATACAACAACTCTTAATTTCCATGATCATGTATGTATAAGTTCTGCAATGAAAATAAAATAAAATAAAAACAGACTCTTCCGAGTTCTGACTGAACATATGTAACCTATGCTATATGTAACCCTACAGGGATCTTACAAAAAGAAAATTACTCTTGATAGTTATTCTAGCATGCAGTGTTTGTTTTAAACAGATGTAAGCTAATCTCTTAATCAAATAAAATGCGTCTGTAACATTTAAAGATGATTGCGCTCACACTTTATACTAATTTCCCAAAATGTATTGATATGCCAAACTATTTAAAGACTTTAATTTTTCTTTTCTTTAAAAAAAACAAACAAAAAAAACAAACAAACCAGCAGATGCAAGGCTGCCACCAGAAAATACATTATTTTCTTCCCTTTGAAGAACACTTTGCCCCCCAAAATAAAAACAATATATATATATTTACATGATTAATTTTACATTATTTTGCTGTGAATAAATGCAAGGCAAATATAAATAGGTAATTACAATTATAATTATAAATGTTAAAGGAATTAATATCTGAAATTGTAATTGAACATTTCAAACAGGATTACAACATTTTAATATCTTTAGGAGTATTCTGTGGTATTTATTCATGGCTGGCATACCAAACAAATAGTTCAAGTAGACTTACCTATACTAAAAAATTATTATTATTATTTTTTTATTTTTTTTTATAATGCCATTGGGAATGCCATTATGCCAAACAGCACTAATTTTCTCCCTTATGATCTCTCCATGGTACACTTTGGTTAAATTTAGAGAGTTCACTGAAATGTATTTATGTTTGTTAAAGTAGCATTAACCCTGGTTAAGCCCAGTGGTGGAATGCAACTGAGTACATTCACTCAATTTACTTAATAACAAATTTGAGGTACTTGGACTTAATTGGTGTTTTTTCATTTTACACATTTTTATACAACATTGCATCTCACAGGAAAATATTGTACTTTTTACCAAACTACAATTGTCTGGCAGCTCTAGTTACACAATGTTCCACACAGTTCCTGTACATTAAAAGCCATGTATCTCAAAATTGACTGATTTCAAAATGTTTCTGATAAACTGAGAGATGAAGTTGTCATTAGTGGGATGAGGAAAATCACATGTACAACAGGAAACAACTAAATTATGACACATAAGTGTTTCAGATGCTGAAAGATTAATTCATGTGTGCATGAAACACTGCTACTTTTGTAATGCATTACCAAGTGGATGTCCTGCAGGCTCAATAAATAAGATAGTTCAGAGCTAGAGCTAGCCACTAGAGAACTTACTACAGAAAACATGATCACATCAGGACCATTGTCATTATTGTCCATACATTGGCTGTCTGTCAGCTAATTTTAGAGTTCTATTAATTACTCAGCAAGCACTGAATGGTCCAGCTCCTCATTACCTACAATCCATTGTGTTAATCACAAAATTCCAGGATCTTACAAATAGAATATTCTAAATAAAGACAAGGAGGTAGATCATTCTCCCATTTTGTCCTTTAAAATTATGGAATAGTCCTTCCGGGCATTCCAAATTCCGACACACTCTCTCAGTCCAGACTAAAGACAGTCCAGATATTTGTCTTTAGTCTGGACTGAGAGAGTGTGTCTGATTTTGGAATGCTCGGAAGACTATTCCATAATTTTTCATCATCGGAATGCACGGATCTAGCTCTTTCCAAATGCCTCCACCTCATCGCTATTTGCTTCTGAGTACTGAGAATTAAATAATAAATAAAATATGACTTACCACACAGTGCATGGCAACCAGTGGACTTTCAATTCGGCTTTCCCCTACACACACAAACACGAATAATAATTATTTTAACTGTTTTAGCAATCACTGATTAGGGCATAACATATTGTTTTATTATCTTTAAAAGGTCAGAATCAGTCATTTAGACAAGAAAGCAGCCTAACAGAACACATTTGACCTCATTTATCCGTTCCCCAGTTATTCGATCAAAGAGGAAACCTTCTGCCTACTACATTTTCGGCAACCTGAAATGATGAAAAGACACGGAAAGTTTATTAAGCCATGATGTCATGCTTTGCAGCTGAATCAGTCCAAATGTATCATTTCACATGTGAGGTGATACGCAGTCCTTTCCATTCATGTCAAAGTAAATTTGTCCCTGTTTTTGAAAGCAAAATGTACAGGATTGGTTTTCCCAAAGTCCTCTTAGCTTAATGGTCCTTGCACACTGACTCTGAAATACGACGAATAAATATGTTTTGTCAATCACGTTTACACACTGCCGTCATAAAAAAATCGTATCGGGTTCGATTTTCTGCGTTTTTTCGGATCAGTAGCAAGAATTTTGAATGGTGTTTTGACAATTCAGAGCCACCGAATGACGAATACAGAAAAACGCATACGAAAATTTCGGACTCAGTGTGGAAGGACCTTAAGTCAGGGACTGACATTAACCACAGCCCTTGGACATTGGCCACAGCTAAATAACTAAATAACTAAATACTGTGAACTGGCTACCAATGACCCGGTTAGCCAAATTAATCAAATTTACATGAAGTCAACTCTGACTGGGAGCAAATTTATTAACAGTGTGGAGTAAGATGTACCATGCAAAAAGTTACCTTTTCTTCTGTTCTTCACACGTGGCCCTTCCTGACTCAAAGACGTGGAAATGTAAGAGGCAGACGGAGATGGAAGAGAGACAGGGAGAATAGTGTGAAGAGGTAGAGGTGTTTGTCCGTTTCATTTGTCGCAAAGACTTAGAGCATGGCAGTGGAAGTTTGGAAGAAAGTGAAGGAAGAATAGTTGTACAAGTAGAAGAAGAAGTAGGAGAGAGAGAGAGGTTGGAGAGAGTGGGGAAGACAGAGGAACAAGGTTAAGAACAAATACAGTCTCAGACTCCTTGGTTTGAATCTCCGCCGCTTGACTCTCTGCCACGCCTCGAATCTCCACCGCTTGAATCCCACCGCTTGACTCTCTGCCACCGCTTCTCCGCCACCGCTTGACTCTCCGCCACCGCTTGACTCTCCGCCGCCGTTTGACTCTCCGCCGCCGCTTGACTCTCCGCCACCGCTTGAATCTCCACCACCGCTTGACTCTCCGCCGCCGCTTGACTCTCCACCGCTTGACTCTCCGCCGCCGCTTGACTCTCCACCGCTTGAATCGCCACCGCTTGACTCTCCGCCACCGCTTGAATCGCCACCGCTTGACTCTCCGCCACCGCTTGACTCTCCGCCGCCGCCGCTTGAATCTCCACCGCTTGAATCGCCACCGCTTGACTCTCCGCCACCGCTTGACTCTCCGCCGCCGCTTGACTCTCCGCCACCGCTTGAATCTCCACCACCGCTTGACTCTCCGCCGCCGCTTGACTCTCCACCGCTTGACTCTCCGCCGCCGCTTGACTCTCCACCGCTTGACTCTCCGCCGCCGCTTGACTCTCCACCGCTTGAATCGCCACCGCTTGACTCTCCGCCACCGCTTGAATCGCCACCGCTTGACTCTCCGCCACCGCTTGACTCTCCGCCGCCGCTTGACTCTCCGCCACCGCTTGAATCTCCACCGCTTGAATCGCCACCGCTTGACTCTCCGCCACCGCTTGACTCTCCGCCGCCGCTTGACTCTCCGCCGCCGCTTGACTCTCCGCCACCGCTTGACTCTCCGCCACCGCTTGACTCTCCGCCACCGCTTGACTCTCCGCCGCCGCTTGACTCTCCGCCACCGCTTGAATCTCCACTGCTTGAATCGCCACCGATTGACTCTCCGCCACCGCTTGACTCTCTGCCAGCGCTTGAATCTCCACCGCTTGAATCGCCACCGATTGACTCTCCGCCGCCGCTTGACTCTCCGCCACCGCTTGAATCTCCACCGCTTGAATCGCCACCGATTGACTCTCCGCCACCGCTTGACTCTCCGCCGCCACTTGACTCTCCGCCGCCGCTTGACTCTCCACCGCTTGAATCTCCACCGCTTGACTCTCCGCCACCGCTTGACTCTCCACCGCCGCTTGACTCTCCACCGGCCGCTTGAATCTCCACCGGCCGCTTGACTCTCCACCGGCCGCTTGACTCTCCACCGCTTGACTCTCCACCGGCTGCTTGACTCTCCACCGCCGCTTGACTCTCCACCGGCCGCTTGACTCTCCACCGCCGCTTGACTCTCCACCGGCCGCTTGACTCTCCACCGCTTGAATCTCCACCGCTTGACTCTCCGCCGGCCGCTTGACTCTCCACCGCTTGACTCTCCGCCACCGCTTGACTCTCCGCCACCGCTTGACTCTCCGCCGCCGCTTGACTCTCCACCGCTTGACTCTCCGCCGCCGCTTGACTCTCCACCCGCTTGAATCGCCACTCGCTTGACTCTCCGCCACCCGCTTGAATCGCCAACCGCTTGACTCTCCGCCAGCCGCTTGACTCTCTGCCGCCGCTTGACTCTCCGCCACCGCTTGAATCTCCACCGCTTGAATCGCCACCGCTTGACTCTCCGCCACCGCTTGACTCTCCGCCGCCGCTTGACTCTCCGCCGCCGCTTGACTCTCCACCGCTTGAATCGCCACCGCTTGAATCGCCACCGCTTGACTCTCCGCCACCGCTTGACTCTCCGCCGCCGCTTGACTCTCCGCCACCGCTTGAATCTCCACTGCTTGAATCGCCACCGATTGACTCTCCGCCACCGCTTGACTCTCTGCCACCGCTTGAATCTCCACCGCTTGAATCGCCACCGATTGACTCTCCGCCGCCGCTTGACTCTCCGCCACCGCTTGAATCTCCACCGCTTGAATCGCCACCGATTGACTCTCCGCCGCCGCCGCTTGACTCTCCGCCACCGCTTGACTCTCCGCCGCTTGACTCTCCGCCGCCACTTGACTCTCCGCCGCCGCTTGACTCTCCACCGCTTGAATCTCCACCGCTTGACTCTCCGCCACCGCTTGACTCTCCACCGCCGCTTGACTCTCCACCGGCCGCTTGACTCTCCACCGGCCGCTTGACTCTCCACCGCTTGAATCTCCACCGCTTGACTCTCCGCCACCGCTTGACTCTCCACCGCCGCTTGACTCTCCACCGCTTGAATCTCCACCGCTTGACTCTCCGCCACCGCTTGACTCTCCACCGCCGCTTGACTCTCCACCGGCCGCTTGAATCTCCACCGGCCGCTTGACTCTCCGCCACCGCTTGACTCTCCACCGCCGCTTGACTCTCCACCGGCCGCTTGAATCTCCACCGGCCGCTTGAATCTCCACCGCTTGACTCTCCGCCACCGCTTGACTCTCCGCCACCGCTTGACTCTCCACCGCCGCTTGACTCTCCACCGGCCGCTTGAATCTCCACCGGCCGCTTGACTCTCCACCGGCCGCTTGACTCTCCACCGCTTGACTCTCCACCGCCGCTTGACTCTCCACCGCCGCTTGACTCTCCACCGGCCGCTTGACTCTCCACCGCCGCTTGAATCTCCACCGGCCGCTTGACTCTCCACCGGCCGCTTGACTCTCCACCGCTTGACTCTCCACCGCTGCTTGACTCTCCACCAGCCGCTGACTCTCCACCGGACCGCTTGGACTCTCCACCGCCGCTTGACTCTCCACCGGCCGCTTGACTCTCCACCGCTTGACTCTCCGCCGCCGCTTGACTCTCCACCGCTTGACTCTCCGCCACCGCTTGACTCTCCGCCACCGCTTGACTCTCCACCGCCGCTTGACTCTCCGCCACCGCTTGACTCTCTGCCGCCGCTTGACTCTCCACCGCCGCTTGACTCTCCGCCTGCTGCACCATTTGACTCTCTGGTTGCTGTGCTGTGGAGGTTGCTATAATACAAGTTTACTTTCATTTAAAATCTGTACATATTAACAAAGAAATATACATTTTAAACATTCATAATTTCTAAATCAAAACATTACTTACATTTTGTCAAGATAAATTCATAGGCCCTCCGCATCTTCTCCAAAAGTATTTTAGTGACAGGAGTGGGGTGCAGATGGGTTATTATATCTGCAACCCATTTATTCGATGCCCTTTTATCTGGCTTGCCAATAAATACAATTGGCTTGTATCCTACAGCTTCAAGTTTACTCACCTGAAATGAACAAAAGCAGTTATCAGACATTAGTTAAACCCACTGAATTATTAGAAACATCAGTTATATATAAAGCAATTTTATCTTAAGGACATTTAATGGAGTTGGAGTAGCCTACAATGCAAGAAACATTCCTCTTGAACTGTATGCAATCAATGGCCAGTTTCAGATAAGGCCAGAGGTACTCTGCAGTTTCTGCCATTGCCATCATGACTTACTTAATACTTGACAGAAAAACACAACTTATCGTTACTCTTTAGCACAATTTATAGGTAAAGATGGATTATTCCATGTATTAAATAATAAGACTATGTTTGTAAAGACCAGATCACATTGATATTTGTCTGATATTCAGTATGAGAAAAACACAGGCTTTCAACTTCACTTCACGTAACACTAACTTATAAAATATTAACACTTTTACTTACTGCAATACGGGCAGAATCAGTTATATGTATATATATTATATATATAATATCAATTATATTATCCCCCACTGGCTAAGTGGCTATCCAGTGACACCACTTTTTCTTTAATTTTCTTTTTGGTGGACAGGCTTGCAAAACAGACAATACAAGTTTTCCTGCTTGCCTGATTGGGAGTCTGGCAAGAAGGGCAGGGCCTGAATTTGGGCCTTGTCATGACTAGACAACAAATATACACAAAAACAAACAAAACAGAGAAACAGAGAAACAGAGAGAGAGAGAGAGAGAGACTGACAATTACACTACAGCACAGACGAGTATAAACAAGACAGACGTGGCTCTTAAAAGTGCCTTTATTGTGTGTGTTTCTGTGTGTGTATGTGTGGTGGGGGATTAGATTAAAGAGCAGGGAAAATTGAAGGACCTGATGAGGGAGAAAAAAGCAAAATTGAACACCTTATATTTTACACCAGTATTCTTCATGTTGCCAGATTGGATAGTTTTCCAGCCATTTGGTTGGTTTTGGGTTGATCTATGTGTGATAAAAAAAAAAGGTTTGGGCAAGTGGAATTTTGTTATTTTAAGGCAAAGGACAGAAATGGAAAATAATTTTACAGTTGCACTGTTCACTGTAGCCTCAAATAGCCTCTGAAAGAACACACAAATTATTTATCATTTCATATTGCGATGAGCCACAATAATGTTGTAGTTATGAAATAATTTGTATTATTTATTATAGATTTATTTGGTTGTTAATTATATATTTTTGCGTGGATTTTAAACAATTAGGCTGTTAGTTAACCAATCTGGCAACACTGTTCTTCATCTGGACATTTCTAATATTGGATTAGTTGTGGGCTAATGTAATACTGAAAATCTTACATGCCCCTATGCGACAAAAATGAACTTGAATTCAATTAGCTAACTTTGCTAGCCTGCACATTTGGTGCAGCAAGCTATATTTTTATAATGCCTTCTATTATTTACCATCATATGAAATTGCCACCTTACACATCTAAAGGTTCTAAACACAACTTCTTGTCCTGATTCAACAGTTTTTGATGTGTACATTTAAGAATAGTATCCATCTCTATTAATTAACTCTTCTACTTACCAAGTGGAAAAATCACAATGGACCTTGGGATCGCCCCATACAGTGACGTCAGCATTATTAATTTAGAGGATTTAATAAAAATAAAAAAAGATTAATTGAACACAATCGTAGCATATTATATATATATTTATTAACATCAACAAACCTCCGATAAAAATACGTTACCCAGCATGCTCTAGTTAAAGCAGTGTACCTATGTACCAGTACCCTCTATGGCTCAGCCAGTACCTATGACAAGAAAATGGTTAAACTGCTTACTTGCACGCGCCGGGGAGCATTGTTAAACTCACCTCTGAATGGCGTTTTACCTGCAGTTGAGCGTTGTTAAACTCACCGCTGAATGCGGTTGCCTATGAACGCGCTAAACCTTTGCCGAGGGTTTTTAAACATCAAAAACCAGTTGGAGGGCCAGATTAATATCATCTGGGGGCCGCCATTTGACTAGCCCTGGCATAGATCATTTATTGTAGTCTATTCCTTTTTATTTTTATTTATTGTAGCCTCGACCCATACACAGCAGACGGGTTGCGGTGTTACCCAAGACGTCAAATTTCAATGCTGCAGGCTCCAGTTCAGAGTTCTATAGAAGTCAATCGGACTACCCTGCACGTTGAAAAATTACGCCAAAGGTATACCCAGTGCGTTCAAAAGTGACGCCAAGGGGTCCTGGCCAAGCGTCCATATGTGACGAGTCCAACTGCGTCCTGTAAAACGCCTGTGGGTTGCACTGATGGTTGAAAGCCATGAGCGTCTCTCACACACGATAAAGGGTCTGTTTTGAATTCGGCCAATATACTCTTGCGGGCAATTAAGGGATGATGGAACCTATATTGTCGTGTTTTTAGTTAGGATACCTAGCACACATTCACGTTTTAATTGAGTAGGCTACCACAGGCTAATTTAAAACTAAACGAAATTGTAGCCTACGCATGCCTACTGCTACTGTTTCTGAAAGCGTCTGATATCACGCACTTGGATTGGCTAGCAAAGTCCAACTGCGTCCTGTAAAACGCGGGTGGGTTGCATTGGAGGTGGTTAAGCCGAGCGTCTCTCACAGACGATAAGGGTGTTGAAAATGGCAAATAGACTCCTCTTGAAAGATAAATAATGGAAAACAATGACCTCCTATGTTAGGTGTAGGCAATCCTAATCATAGATCAAACATAAGTCATTGCTGAAAACGTCTTTAGTCTGTGCAGTCGGTCAGGTGAATTGACGACTGGCGAAGCCCTGAGCATGTAATTACATCGTGGATGGTTTTACATTGAAGTTGGTTGAAAGCCATGTGCGTGTCATCTATACGCAAAACTGTGCTATATGCGTGGGCAGAAAACACAGAAGGACGTGACAAAACGGCCTTATATGACGCCCTGAGATGAGAACGGGTTGCGAATACACAGTCAAACAGGCATACAGACACACAGGTGAATTCTCTTCTTTTAAATGAATTAAATGATTTTTATAAAAAAAAAAATATATATAGGCTATATTCTAAGTTTATGTAATATGCATGAAAAGAGAGAGATGTCAGTCGTTCTCATCTCAGCTCATTATGTTTTAATGTGACCCCGCCCACGGAGAGCGTGCGCTATTCAAACGCAAATTATTAATTATGTTTTGTCAAAAATAAAGTCATCAACTAAGATGTTATTATAGTGTTTGTTCAATGTAGGCTATATTCAGACTAATGAATCCTTAACTTTGAAATACGTATGATAAAATGTATACTTTAGTTTTTACAAAGAAAGATTACACTGGAAATATTGTTAAAATTTAAATGGTTAAAATAGCAAAAAATATATACAAGGATAGAACAAAATCTTAAAAGGTCAATATAAGCCTTCTCTTTAAATTATTTTTATTGTGCTTTATTAGTGACACATTTGGGTAGAGAATATATTATATTCCAAAACTTAATGAAATTACAGTATGAGAATTAACTGCACAATTACTAGAAATGTTTACCTTGGATATTATACAATTTGCAAGCACAATTTGTGAAAAAAACAACAACTGTGTTTCCAACTGTGAACCAATTATATATATATATATATATATATATATATATATATATATATTATATTTATTTTGTCCTTGCATTCTTTCTTGTGGCTCAGTGACACACCTGAATGAAAGGCTAATTATGCGGGCCATTGCCTCCTTAGGTGTGAGCGACTCAATATTCATGATGGTGTCATTGGATCGTTGACGTCCACTCGCATATTGCCTTTCCAAACAAAAAGTGTCTTACAAAATTTAAATCAATGTATTGTTTTATGTGAATGATTAGGCTGTCACGGAATGAACAGGTTCAGACGAGATGTGAGTGACAATAATCTTTATTAGAAACAGAAGCACGGAACCAGGTGTTAAGCAGGTGAGTTGATAACTTGCAGAAGGATACTGGAACTTAACTGAAGGATAATACAGTCTCTCTGATGCAGGTAGATGATGGCTGATGACTGGAGATAGACTGAAGAAGGCAGGTGAAGACAGGCTGAAGCTGACGATGAGGATGAGGATAACACAGGTAAGTATCAAGATGAGTAGCGAGATGAGTCTGTGAGTCTTAGTAGAGACGAGACCAGACGATGACTGAAGGGTGAATGCTGAATATAAAGGGGTGAGATGATGACCAGGTGCAGGTGATGATGATAATTACTCAGGGGAGAGTGAGTGCAGGTGCGCCAAAGAGGATCCTGGGGAATGTAGTGCAGACACAGACGAGGAAGAAGGCGGTGAATGTGACATAAGCAGGATGATTTTCACATCATTTTGAAGAAAAAACTCTAGGCGACAACATCCATTATTCAGAAGTCTTGTGGACACATATTTAGTATGTGTTTTGTGGCCTTATTTCAGAAAAATTTTCATTTTTTGAATAACCATGCATAAACATTATTCTCTCAAAAATACAAACATGTACAAACATGTTGCTCACATATTATAGTAGCCCTGTTTGTGCTGAATAGAGTGTAATTACACCTTTGCCATTAATATGTTAATAAGCAACTGAAAAAAGCACAAATGTCAGGGCATGTCAGAACATCTCAAGGACCCCAAAAACACCTCAGAC
The DNA here is from genome assembly GCA_021464565.1 of Rutilus rutilus. Classification (NCBI taxonomy): domain Eukaryota; kingdom Metazoa; phylum Chordata; class Actinopteri; order Cypriniformes; family Leuciscidae; genus Rutilus; species Rutilus rutilus. Next base: position 34,681,367 of record JAJAQA010000015.1, on the reverse strand, counting down.
CCCAGAGGGTTAAAAAGCGCGAGTGCGCAAAAAAATAAAGACAGCAAGCACGGATGGCAGGTTAACAGGCTAGCGAGATACTAGCGTGTTGTGCTAGCGATAACGATTTAGATAAAAGCTAGCGATGTTAGATTAATGTGATAGGAAATATTAGACTATATATAATATGTTGATGAGTAAGTTATATTTAGCAATAAGAACAAAAAGGGATGATAGTAAATAGATATTCAAAACAGAAAGCTATACGGAGCATACAGACGCAAACCAGCAGCAAGGCAGACAGGAGCGATCGATTAAAAATGTGGTGCTTCTTATTAAGTGATAAAAAGCAGTTGCAAATGTTGTACAAAATACACACAGCCGACTCATCTTTACACCAATAAAATGACACTAACACTTTTTTTACAACCAAATTACATATCTAATTAATTTAACTTACAGTGGAATGTTTTCCTCGCTATCTCAGGACACGCGATTTGAGACGCCTCTTCCAAGCCTCACATTTACTGAACCCCTCCACAATGCCCCCTCCTGGGCAGAAACAGTACTCGGGATCTAAACCATGTAATATTATGTTATGTAGTTATGTAGTATGTGGTTCCACTACATAGATTATCCCACAAAGACAGTGTGGGTTTAGTGTGTGTTCAGGGCAGTGTGCTTTGGCATTTTTTTGACATGGGACAATCTTGCGCAATAACTTCCTGTCTCAAGTGGACAAGACCATAAGTGTGGGTATTTGGAAAGGCCCCACGTAGACAAACCATTTTATTTACATTTATTCATTTAGCAGACGCTTTTATCCACTGCGACTTACAAATGAGGAGAGCAATAGAAGCAGTTAAACTAACAATAGGACAACAATATGCAAGTGCTGTGACCCTTCCCAGTTTGATCTAACGCAGTACATGTATTTTTTTTTTTTTTTTTAGAATAGAATAGAATAGAATAGAATAGAAGAGACTGTGTTAGTATTAATGGATCAAGTGTTGCCGAAAAAGATGCGCCTTCAGCCGTTTCTTGAAAGTGGCTATGGACTCAGCAGCTCTGGTTGAGTTCGGCAGATCATTCCTCCAGTCCAGGTAAAGGTCAGAGAAAGAGATTTGTTGCCTCTTTGAGATGATGCACCACAAGACGACGTTCACTTGCAGAGCGCAAGTTTCTGAATGGCACGTAAGTCTGAAGTAATGAGTTTAGGTATAAGGGAGCAGAGCCAGTGGTTGTTCTGTAGGCAAACGTCAGTGACATTCATTTGATATGAGCGGCAACTGGCAACCAGTGCAGTTTAGTGAGGAGAGGAGTGACGTGTGCTCTCTTCGGCTCGATAAAGACACTCTTGCTGCAGCATTCTGGATCAGCTGCAGAGGTTTGACAGTACATGCTGGAAGACCAGTCAGGAGAGCATTACAATAGTCCAGTCTGGATAGAACAAGCGCTTGGACAAGGAGTTGTGTGGCCTGCTCTGATAAATGTATAAATTAATATATACCCAGGACATAATTTGTATTACTCTTTTGTATTTTGTCTTTTGTATTGTATACTGTTTTATGCATGCCTTGTAATAAAATCAGTAGTTAACCTTCTGGGGTCTGGGGTGTTTTTGGGGTCCTTGAGATGTTCTGACATGCCCTGACATTTGTGCTTTTTTCAGTTGCTTATAAACATATTAATGGCAAAGGTGTAAATTCACTCTATTTAGCACAAACAGGACTACCATGTGAGCCACATGTATGTACATGTTTTCATTTTTGAGAGAATAATGTTTATGCATGGTTATCGAAAAAACTACAAATTAAAGTTTCTGAAATAAGGCCACAAAACACATACTAAATATGTGGCAATAAGACTTTTGACTAATGGATGTCGTCGCCTAGAGTTTTTTCTTCAAAATGATGTGAAAATCATCCTGCCTAATCATTCACATAAAACGATACATTGATTTTAGTTTTGTGAAACACTTTTAGTTTGGAAAGCCAATATGCGGATGGGGCGTAAACGCTCCAACAGCATCATGCATATTTAGTAGTTCACACCTGGTGAGACAATGCCCCTGCATTCATTCAGAGCCATTCATTCAGGTGTGTCACCTATAGCTAACTTAAATATACAAGCTTCATAAAAATTATCATTCTAGGAGAAAATTTCAGATGGCATTTAGAGGCTTTTGCATCTGAACTCTTCATATATACACACAGACATATATATATACTGTATGCATGCACATACATACTTTATAATCTTTTCAAAACAAGTCAACGTCTTTCAAAACTAAAGTATACATTTTATCATATGTATTTCAAAGTAAAGGATTCATTAGTTAGTTGATGACTTTATTTTTGACAAAACACATACTGTATATATTCCTCATCTCAGTATAGCAATAGAGTTTGCTAAAAGCTGTTCATTCAATACAGCAGTATTTGAAAATCGATCATATTTTGTAAAATTACATTTATATTTGCATTTATGTCAAAACCTAGACACTTTTAAACATCAAAAGGACATTTATTAATATGTATTCGTGTCAAAATGACAAATAAACAGATTTTCCTATTCAATTTTGCATGGAAACGCTTCCAAGACGCTTGCGTGTCGCGTGAAAAATAGGCGTCGGTTCTATTTCTAGCATGCACACGTTTTCCACGCGGCTCGTGCCGTGCCTGAGAAGCGCGTCTCACACAGGCAGTGTGCAAACTCTAAACTGTTAACATAGGAGCCGAAATAAAAACGGACACGCCATGCAGCTGAGTCGCTTACGCCACGCATCCAGTGTGTCACCGGCCTTATCCAGCGGATGTGGGCGTTTCACAGGTTTGTATGAATCGCCTCACATTTGCGTTTGTATAGCGCGGTCTCCGACTCTCCGTAGGCGGAGTCACATTAAAACTTAATTAGCTGAGATGAGAACGACTGATATCTCTCTCTTTACATACATATTATATAAACTGTGAATATTTGTTTTTTATAAAAAATACTTCATTTAAAAGAAGAGAATTCAAGCTTCATGCCTGTGTGTCTGTATGCCTGTTTGACAGAGTATTCGCTGAGTTACAGTTCATTTTCGGACGCGTTTCAGAATTGACTTCACTGACAGAGAGTAGGCAGAACTCGCATCATGTTTATTTTTCTTTATTTGGCGAAAAGCACAACACTTTGTTTTTATTATGAGCATACACAAAAAAAAATACACACTAAACAGGATCGATTGATGTATAACACAAGCATATAAGATAAAAAAAAAAAAAATTATTTTTCATTTTTTTGCACTCATACGGAAAAAAACGAGCCGGCGCGATAGCCGACCCCAGGGGGTTAATGTAACCCAGTCTGTACTTGTTTCATATCAAAATGACCCAGTTCTAATTTCTTAAACATTGTTGTACAGCACCTCCTCATAACCTACATTTATATTCCAGTTACATTAATCAAGGTTTATTGGGACACAAATTTCCCAGACCACTCTGATCGTGTAAAGAATCTTTTTTTTCACCCAACAGACAAATACCCCCCCACCCACCACCACCACCACACACACACACACACACACACACACAGAGAGAGAGAAAATGCAACAAAAAAACCCCACATTCAAACCAAAATATCTGACTTCCTGTTGGCATAAATACATAAATAGAAATGGCCTTGGCTCTGAAAAGTGTATGCAGATGAGCGTGAGTTTGCAGAGGCAGAGAATAGATGAGGTTGGATTAGGCTGAACAACTGACCTCTGTGTAAAGTCCCTATTTACTGCATGTAATTATAGCACTATACTGATGTGCATCTGCATTGAGTGTGATTGTATGCATATATTGCTCTGCATGTCTTTCACTCATATCTCAACACTTTCCTGCCCTGTTAGAGATGCAGATGGGTGGAACCGTTATAGAGCAGAAATGAGAGACAGATACTTGTTTGTTAATCACTGTTATCTGACACGACTGTTTCTTTGAATATCCTTGAGACTGAAGTCAATCTGGAATTAGAGCTTCCATTATCATCATCATCATCATCACCATCATCATCACCATCACCATCATCATCATCATCATCATCATCATCATCATCACCATCATCATCATCATCATCACTCTCTGCCTGATCTCAGGTCAGTTCTTTACTGGTCTGTCCGGGTCAAATAACTTATTATTACATTTTATGATCCAGCTTGATCATATTTAATAACCCAGCACAAATGACCTTGTGTTTGGCAGGTCTGGTACTTTGTTTCAAAGTGACTGGATGCTGAGTTTCAATGTTCAAGCGCATGAACCCGAACCAGAAAAAGTCTAACTTTTGTTTGTGGTAACACTTTAGAATAATGGTCCGGCATTAATAAGTAATTAACTATTAACTAATATAGAAACAAGCTTAACTAATCAGTAAGTAATATCAAATTTAGCAGACAATTCCCTATTAGGTAATCAATCATTACTGAATGAGATTAGCCTCATTAGAACTAATAGGTAATTATGACAAATTATAAAGAAATACTAATTAATTACTAATCACAACATTAACGTGTGTAGCAACTCATAATGTAATAACTGCACATAATGTAATAAGTATTATGTTATTATTGTGATAAAATGCTCATAATGTAATCATTTTCTCAAAACGTAATAAAATGTTGAGCTCATAATGTAATAACAATTATTACATTATGAGAAATTTATTACATTATAAACTCTCCAAAATATTGTCATACTGTCATAATTGTAATAGGTTTTTTAAACATAAAACATTGGTTTTCCCTTACAGTTTATTTTTACAATCTAAGTCTTAAACTACCTACAAAATGCACCAGATTTAAATCTTCATGCAATTATTATTATTATTATTATTATTATTATTATTATTTGCTATTACTATTATTATTATTATTATTATTATTATTATTGATGTTGATATTATTATTATTATTATTATTATTATCATGGTACTTTACTTCTTATATATAAGCCAAAGACACTTAGGCTTTAGTTAATAGAGAATATCATTTTTTTTTATCTGACAACAAAAAAAATACTGTTAAAAGACAAACAGTGTACAACAATAACAACACAGTATACAAAGTATAACCAATGTTGTAAAAAATAGCTCACAGTATCAATATAGCAAAAGAAGAAGAAAAAACTTTAAATAATGCTAACATAATGACTAAATAAATAACACTGGAACAGTTAAAGCAGCCACATCTATGCTTTAACAACACAGGCTACACACATTTCTGGAGTCCTGAAGAAAAGCAGGAAAATGTTTTCAGAACTACATCTTCAGACAAACACTACATCAGTCCAACCTTATATTCAAAGTAAAAGAATGTTAAACATGTATGTTGAAATGCAACATTGAATAGTGTGATGTTCTTCCAGTAGATGTTCTTTATGGTAAACCATCCATAGAACACACGTCTCATTACAATCCTCTTCAGTTTTAGAGCAAGGCCCCTTTGTACAACTTCATCATGCTGATGCAACAGTCCTCGTCCATCTCAAGTTGCAAAAGATCTACTAAAGTTTCTCTGATATATATACCAGAAAAATGGCTGGGGAAGCTCTCTGAAAATGGCTCAGACTTTATTAAAAGTGTGAAGCATAGACATGTCCATGGACAGACAAATCTTACTAAATAAAGAGGCAAATATGGGATAACAGCCAGAGAGTTGTTGTGAACTTAGAATCGAAAGACCAGGAGACTTGGTTGTTTCTTCAGCAGGATTCTTTATTGAGAACACGAGCTGTCGGTAGCTGCAGTCACCAAGTCTGACTAAATGTATTTCACTTACAGTTTATATACATTTAGGGGCAGGAACCAAAATGAGACAGGTCTCGGAACCTGTTCTAGACTGAGAGTGCTGCCCACCCTAATTCACTCAGCATATCTATTCAACTGCTGAGACCCGAGTACAGGACTGGCAGGACTCTCTTGTTAAAACACAAAATCCGAGAGTCATTAAGAGTTTCAGTAAAACAAGACTGACCGGAGTCTTTTGCTATAGAAAACTCTGCTAATAATCTAAATTCAATGTAAACCTAAATTAAACCTTTTAATAAATTTGGAATCCCACATTTGCCCCTTTGAGAGTCTTAAAAACTCTCACAAAATACAAATTTAGACACTTAAAAGTTAATTCTTGTAACTTGTGTAAGTTACAGGCACATAGCAAGTTCAATCTTGTAACTTGTGTAAGTTACAGGCACATAGCAAGTTCAATCTTGTAACGTGTGATAGTTACAGGCACATAGCATGATCTGTATTGTTCATCTGTAATTGCATGTTGACACAGAAACAAACATGCAATTAGGGTCCGTGAAGTTCTTACGGGTAATATTCTTTTATGGTTGGACCAGTCATTTTCTCGTGCGAGGCGTGAGTCATTTGTTGAATGAAACACTTGACACTGTGGAAGCATATGTAGAACGCCAGTAGGAGAAATAACAGCAGCATTGCTATTTCTTTAATCCACAGCCAGGGTTTACCAATCAAGTTTCCGAACCATGAAGAATTGTCTTCAGTCATCTGGTGTAATTTTGTTGAAAGATCAAGAATGTCTTGTTGGATTTTGTTCAAGTTCTGCTAAAGGTGCTAAAGGTTCTCTGTTGGATCCATTAACCCGGTGCAGCACTCAGGTACACCATACGATGGGATTAAGGCTCCAAGAGTTCTTGACCACCACGTTTGAACACAAGTGAGTCCTGGAATGCAGCCATCTTTGTTGATAGAAGGAGCTGAATCATGTAACTGTGGAGAGCTTGGGGTGGAGTGTGTATTTTTTTTCTGATAGCTGGTAGAACATAAACCAGGGTGCACCTGCCGTTGAATTGGCTGGGTAGGATGCTGTAGACAGAGATAGGGTGTGCAACCCATGGGATTCCTGCTCCTACAGAAGGTGCATGTGGCATGCAAACGTTCTTACCAGCGAACAAGGCATTTCTTGACATATTCATCAGCTCTAAGAAGATGTTGTTTCTGGGGTCCACACTTTGTGCGATGTCCATGATGGTTAGCAGTAGTACGACAATCTTGATCATGATGAGGAATGACTGAAGTTCCCGTAGGTGAGTCTGCGTTGTGTTTTTTTCTTCTTCTTCTGTGTTGGTCGTAGTCTCTGCAGTTGGTCTAGTTGTTTTCTGGAGTTTGGGTCTTCATATGCAGGTGTGTAGGTCAGTGCATATGGTTAAAACAAACAAACAAAGAACAACTGCAACAGACCAGTATTCATTGTAAAGACTACAAACATTAGGGTTGTATCATCTATTCAATCTGAGTCTGCTAATTGTGGTTCCTTCTTTCCCTATTTCTTAATTTATGAGACACCTAAAAGTAACAGTGAGGTGAGGATGGACTATGGTTGGGAAGGGCCTATAAGGGAATCTTCACCGCAGGGTTGGCCCCCGAAAGCCTGTTGCTTTCGGTTCTTCCCAGGCTCCTCACTGGTCCGTGTCCTATCCTATCCCTGTGGGGGGAGGAACCACTTTACAGTGTGAAACATGAGTCCAGGTTTTCCTTCCCTGATTTTTCTGACATGTAACACACCTTTTGGCTGTTTCTGTGGCTACATTTCTGAATTTTGGATTCCACCATTGATTTGAGAACCTGTGATTCATCGTTGCTGGACCACTGTGACCCAAATTGTGTATTTGTTGAGCCAAATATGGCAGCAGTGATTCGGGAGCAACATACTTCCCCCCTTTGGTCCAGCAGCCAGATGAATCAACAGTGGCTCCTTTGTCTAACCATGTCCATGCTGAACATATTTGTACAAATCAATGATAGATTCAGGAGGCAGAATTGTCTTCTGTGCTGTACTACCTGAACACACTTGTACAGTTACATAGAAACAAGCCTGTTTAGCTGCTACCTCTGCAAGAGCATTACCTTTAGCTTCTGTAGTGTTAGTTGTGAGATGTGCTTTCACTTTGATCACCCCTAATTTATTTGGAAGTTTCATGGCAAACATAAGATCTTTCACTAATTCAGCATGCTTAATGGGGGATCCAGCAGAAGTTAGAAACTGTCTGTCCTACATAAATCGCCAGGGTGGTCTCAGATCCCGAGATCTGTACAGGTTGGCGGAACGCCTCCTGGTATGGGCTCAGCACAACTTGCGCTCGCTGAAAGCAGCTCATGTGCCTGGGATACAGAATGTGGGTCCAGACAGACTGTCCAGGAACAACATTCCCGCGGGCGAATGGTCTCTACACCCACAAACAGTCCAGCTGCTGTGGGAGAGATTTGGCAGAGCGGAAGTGGACCTCTTCGCGTCCAGCGAAAACGCTCACTGCCCCGCGTTCTTTTCCAAGAGCGAAAGCGCGCTGTCCCAGAGGTGGCCGCGCTGCCCGTTCTATGCTTTTCCCCCCATCTCCCTCCTTCCAGAGGTGATAGAACGAGTGAGGGAAACGAAATGCTCAGTGCTGCTTGTAGCACCACTCTGGAGGAACCAACCTTGGTTTCCAGAGCTGATGCAGTTAGCAGACACTGCCCCATGGCCGGTGCCATTGAGAAGGGACCTTCTCTCGCAGGCCAGGGGCTCGATTTGGCACCCTCAACCGAAGTTGTGGGTAACCCCCACGGTTACCCGCTGATTTCTCAGTAGGAGTGCTAAATACTATCACTCAGGCTAGAGCACTGTCGACTCGACGGCTCTATGCCTCAAAGTGGTCGGTATTCTCCAGTTGGTGTGTGGCTCGGGGATGCTCACCCCTCGACTGTGAGGTAACGGAGGTTCTCTCCTTCCTTCAAGAGCTGTTGGATAAGGGCAGAGCCCCATCCACGCTCAAAGTATATGTGGCGGCTATCGCAGCGTTCGCTGAGACAACGCTCGGTCAGTCGATAGGAAGGAACGATTTGGTCATCCGCTTCCTCAGGGGAGCTAGGAGACTGAACCCTCCCAGACCCCCGTCGGTTCCTGTTTGGGACCTCTCTACGGTTCTGGAGGCCATGAAAGGTTCCCCTTTCGAGCCCATCCAGACAATTAGTCTCAAACATCTGTCATTTAAGACAGTGTTCTTGCTGGCCCTTGCTTCAGTGAAGCGCATAGGGGACCTGCACGCGCTCTCGGTGAGCCCGTCGTGTCTGGAGTTTGGGCCTAGTGACTCGAGAGTCATACTCAAACCTAGGCACGGCTATGTGCCGAAATCCCTCAACACGCCGTTTCGGGCTCAGGTTATATCCCTGTCCGCCCTGCCGGTGTTAGAAGAGGAAGGAGACTTGAGCTCTCTCTGCCCTGTCAGGGCTTTAAGAGCCTATGTGTCTCGCTCTGCTGTCTTTAGACAAACTGAGCAACTATTTGTCTCGTTCAGTGGACGTTCCAAGGGAATGGCTGTTTCGAAACAAAGCCTATCCAGATGGATAGTTGACGCCATAGCGTTAGCATACACCTCCAGAGGTCTTCAGTGCCCACTGGGTGTCAGAGCGCACTCCACGAGAGGCGTTGCCTCTTCGTGGGCCTGGTCTAGTGGGATATCTTTACAGGATATTTGTATGGCGGCAGGCTGGGCCTCGCCGTCTACATTTATCAGGTTTTATAACCTTGAGGTTCCCGCTTTGCAGGCTAAGCTGTTATCGGTGTAATTGAACACTGAGAATACAAGCGCAGTGCGTTACTACTATCTTACGGGCAGTATTACGTAAGACCCATATTCCCATTTTAGTCAAGGGTGTCTTATCTAAGTGATGTCATATATTGCGTCTACGGACGCAGCCACATATCAGAACGGAGAGTTCCTCCTCCTGTTCTAGGACTCTCTGTGAGTCCCTCTGGTGATTGTGCACTGTAAATCCTGGGTTCGCCTCCAGGTTTATGGTTGTTAATCCCTGCACACACGGCGTCTTACATTGGGTTCCCGCAGCGTCTTAGCTAAGACGCAGTACGAGAGAACTCTCGTAAGAGAACGTACTCGGTTACTAACGTAACCTCGGTTCTCTCTAGTAGAGGGAACGAGTACTGCGTTCCTTGCCGTGCGTACGATTCACTTTGGTTCGCTTCTTCGATGAAATAAATCAAGTGAGTCAGCCTTTTCGAGCTACCTTTATAGGGCTAGGCCACGCCCGCGTCGGCGGGAAGTGGCCTCATTGGTCTGATGTTGCATCAGCCTGCGCTCGATAGGCTTATGCATTTGCTAGTAGAACAGCCAATGAGCAAACGAGCCGTCTTGCCTATGGCTGCATACTGCTGCAAATGCGTTTTACAAATATTAAAATTAAGGATAATTTTTTGCTTCAATATTCGTGAAAAGAGACTTTTCCCGCAGCGTCTTAGCTAAGACGCAGTACTCGTTCCCTCTACTAGAGAGAACCGAGGTTGCGTTAGTAACCGAGTACGTTTCAAAACGCGATAAATCCATTATGATTAATTTGAGTAATAATGTGTTTTCTTTACCAATAGAGTGGAAAGATGAAAACCACTATTTTTTGTTTAAAACTTTCACATAGCATATTTAGGTTATAATAACATAAAAATTTCAAATCCAGATTTTGATTTTCAAATATTTATTATAAAAAAGGATTAGTTTCCCCCCAAAATGCAATAAATTCATGACAGTTTTTTTTTTCCCCAAAATGCAATTAATCCATTGAATCAAAATAAAAAATATTTTTCATATTTTAACTGTTGAAAATACACAACAAAGTAAGTTGATCCACATATGACAACCTCTGAACTTGGTCAATACTAATCTTATATAATTTACAGGCACTGGACTAAAAATAACCGATAGCCTATATTAAATCACCATCGCTAAGAAATAGCCTACCTCCTGAACTTTTTTTTTTACAGCGATCAGCTGTAAAATGGCTTGGTCCTGCTCGGTTTTCGTTGACTTTGAGTAAAACAATTGAAAGTTTTTCAAGAGATCCCCTGGGGTCAAAGTGTCAGCGTGACAGAAGTTTGATGCTGTCGTGTGAGAACAAGCAACAGTCGGTATTTTTCCTCCTCCCGCGCCTCATCTTCTTAATCTCCTCAAGTAGCCAAAAATGATTAGATTTCTATGGCTTACGTTTCTTCCCCACCACAGAAACCACCACAGGGTCACCAATGCCGTCAAAATTATAATTATTTTTTTATTTTTTAAAGTGTGGATCACAAAGTAGAAGGAAAACTAGGATGCCGGGTTTATTAAAAGCGCTGCCGTTACGGTTTACAAAGCATGGAATGGTGCGCTCACTGCGCTGTGATTAGTTGAGCGTATCGCATTCTGCAGAGAAAGGGAAAAGGAAAGGGAGAAAACATGACAGAATAACACGGCGGATATCGCATTTTACGTAACATTACAAATGGACTTTTCAACACCGACCAGATACAATTCAGATTTTTAGCGGGAACTAAATATATATATAACGTTTGTCGCGTTTTGGAACCAAACTCTTCATATATTTGCTGAGTAAGATGACATCATTGACACTTTTTATAATCGCCCTCGTAGACTCATGTAAAAGATAATAATCGCCGAGCTATATCGTAGGCTGCTATCCTAGGCTATATATATATATATATATATATATATACAGTACCAGTAAAAAGTTTGGAAACACTACTATTTTTAATGCTTTTGCAAGAAGTCTCTTATGCTCATCAAGCCTGCAGTTAAAAAAAACAAAAAAAACAGTAATATTATGAAATATTATTACAATTTAAAATAATGGTTCTCTTTTTTAATATACTTTAAAATGTAATTTATTTTTGTGATGCAAAGCTGAATTTTCATCAGCAAGTACTCCAGTCTTTGGTGTCTTATGATCCTTCAGAAATCATTCTAATATGATGATTTGATACTCAGTTATTATCAATGATGGAAACAGTTGTGCTGTTTAATATATTTTTTTGGAATACTTTTTTCAGGATTCATTGAGTAAAATGTTAACAGCATTTATTCATAAAAACAGCATTTATTCAAAATACAAACATTTCTAACAATATAAATCGTTACCATCACCTTTTATCAATTTAACACATTCTTGTTGAATTCTTGTTGTACTAATTTCTTTAAAAAAAGTTATTGTTCCCAAACTTTTGAACGGTAGTGTATATTGTTACAAAAGATTTCTATTCTAAATAAATACAGTTCTTTTTAACTTTTTATTCATCAAATAATCCTGAAAAAAGTATCTCAGGTTATAAAAAAAATATTAAGCAGCACAACTGTTTCCAACATTGATCATAAATCATCATATTAGAATGATTTCTGAAGGATCATAAGACACCAAAGACTGGAGTACTTGCTGATGAAAATTCAGCTTTGCATCACAAAAATAAATTACATTTTAAAGTATATTAAAAAAGAGAACCATTATTTTAAATTGTAATAATATTTCATAATATTACAGTTTTTTTTGTTTTTAACTGCAGGCTTGATGAGCATAAGAGACTTCTTTCAAAAGCATTAAAAATAGTATAGTGTTTCCAAACTTTTGACTGGTACTGTATATATATATATATATATATATTGCCCCCTCATTTTAAGATGGGGCCCCCCCAAAAATAAAATTCTAGCTACACCCCTGCTAGAGACCCCAAAAACCTCAAGTGTAGACATAAATAAAGACCATCAGAGGGTTAAACCGCCATTTTTTGGTTGTCGGGTCTTGCCCCGTCTCTATGTGGAATGATACTGGACTATGGTCAGATAACACAATTGCTTCATAATCACAGTGTTTGATGTTTGTTAAATATGCATAATCAATTAAGAAAACGAATGATGAACCGGAGAGAAGAAATCGATGCATTTTTCCTGAAGTTTCTTATGATCAGCAGCAAGAGATTGGCAAGAATTCTCTAGAGCCGTGAGCCTGTCAGAGGTGTCGCTGAGGGACTGCTCCATGCCCGTCTGTATGTTAGCTGCTTCTGCCTGCATTGAAAACAACCTGTCTCTCAACTTTTTCCGTTAGCTCGTCACGAATAGTTTTCATGTCCGCTTTGGTTGTCTCCCGCAAGGATAAGATCTCGTCCCGTATTTCTTTGCCCAGGCCCTCTATTTCTGTTTTAAGAAATGATCGCATGGTGTCTCCGTACGAGTTGAATTCTGATCTCAGCTCGGAAACTGCCTAGTGAGATTGGGCCTTCTTCTGTTAGCCCCGCGGCACCGCTAGCTTTATCACCTTCACTTTTTCCTGTGGTGGCGGCGTGAGACTCAACCTCCAGAGTCGTCTGCGTGTATTGTCTGCCCTTCCTTTGAGACATTTTGATATCACGGACGTTGTGGCTCAGTTTGTTTGAAATTAGCTGGTCTGGAAAATACAATTTAATACAATTTACACTGAGCTGGTCCCTTGCTCTGCTCACGCCATGCGACCGGAAGCGGAAGTCTCCCCTCTGGACCAGTATTTTAAAGTGAAATACATCTTTCTCACTTAAAAATTATGGTCGAGATCACTAGTAGTTCCTGCATAGTGAAAAGTATTTGCGATTTTTATTTTATTTTTTTATGTGACCTACTGAGAAACGGGTAGTTATTGGAAAAAAAGAAAAAAGAAATGAAAAACTGTAATACAGAAACAGGGCCACAAGCAGAAAACTGTTGTAAATACAAAAGAAGCTGGTAAATATGAAATATATATGCTCATTTAATTGAAAATAAATAATTAAATAAACATAATGTATCCAAATGTTCCACAATACTTTGACCCTGTTAATTAATATAATATAACTGTGATAAAAATGCAGATACAGTTGAAGACCTCCGATGCAAAAGCCTCTAAAAGCCGCCTCTGTCAAAAATGAGATGATAATATTCTCCACACAGAGTATACGTTCATCAAATACTTTCACTTCAAACTCACTAAATCCCAGCCTCAGCCCATTCAGAACTGCCGGTACTTGGCTAGAAACCTATACGTAGGAGCCTGATAAAAATGTTCATATTAAACAAAAACTTTAGACGGACTTAGAGGCTTTTGCATCTGAAGTCTTCAATTACAGTTGTTTTTACAATCGCTACACATTTCTCAATACTTAGGTCACTTTTTCAAAACTCTTCACACAGTTCCCCGAACCAACTTTAAGCTTCACACAGCGGTTCATTTCACTTTCAAAATGCTCTAAAACTGACAAAATAATTCAAATGTGCCTCAAATCAAGTCATTCTTCCATAACACTGGCAAAAGTTGTGACCCAACAAACACACTTTGTCATTCATAACTGACCTAAAACCCCTAAAAACAGGAAGAGTTTCATGATGTGTGGAATAGATGGATGGATGTACAGAACTGTGAAGGTTCTAGTTCTCTCTCTTCTTTCCTCGTGTGTTTTCCTTGATCATGTTCATGCATGTGAAACAAAATCATTCTGAAGCCATCCTGTTTTACTAAAAGATGACTGACAAAAAATAATAATAATTACTAAGAGAAACTACCTGGGCAGACTTTCAGCTGAAATTGCAATTAGTTTTGTTTGTAATAATTATTATTTTATTTAATTATAAATATTCTTCTAATATTTTATAATAATTCCTGCAGAAATGTGCAAAGTTTGCCATCATTCTGATTTGAATGTGCTTTTATCAGTTTTGAAAGCAGTGTTAGCATTATAAAATATATATATATGCTGCAAATAGTGTTTTGCAGATGGTGAAGAATGAATGACAAAAGTGTTCATGAATTTGAGAAAATGTGGTTATTGTCATTGAATCCATTTTGTGTGAAAGCAATGGAAAATGATTCACAGTTTGTTCTGCATAGAGTTTGTGACTTCAGTTTTGACCGATGCATGTGAGCAATAAAAAAAAAAAGAAGAAGAGAAACTGAAAGTTTCTCAGGTTTAATATCCACACCACAAGTATTTTTGTCTCGATTTGCTCTTATCATCCGATCGTGGCTGTATCTCTATTAGTGTTACTTGATCTTAGTGCTGCATTTGACACCATTGACCACAACATTCTTTTAAATAGACTAGAAAACTATGTTGACATTAGTGGAATTGCATTAGCATGGTTTAAATCATACTTATCTGACCGTTATCAGTTTGTAACAGTAAATGAAGAGATGTCTTATCGATCACAAGTTCAGTATGGCGTACCACAAGGCTCAGTACTAGGACCGCTGCTGTTCACTCTCTACATGCTACCATTGGGAGATATCATTAGGAAACATGGAATTAGCTTTCACTGTTATGCTGACTGTCACGAAACTGCTCCAAGACACGGACGTGAGATCTAAATGCAGCTTTATTTTAAGGTGTAATCCAGAATCATAATCAAACACAAGCAGAGGGTCAAGCACAGGAAGGCAGTCCAAACAAACAAACAAACCAACAAACAAACAAACAAACCAGGCAGGGGTCAGAGGCAAAAGAGTAATCTAGGGAACAGGGCAAGAAATCCAAAAACCAAGAGACATGAAACCAGGGCGAATGCTCGGAATTGCAGCGTGACACTAAAACAAAACTTTGCAGTGAGTGAATGAGTGAACATGGTATAAATAGGCTGAGACTAACAGGGTGATGAGACACAGGTGAATGCAATCAGTGATGATGAGTCCGGGCAGTGAGTTCAGGGAAATGTAGTTTGTGAGTGAAACATGATAGTCTGGTGTGGAGTGCCCTCTGGTGGCTCTCATGGGCACTCCAGCTGGTGACTGTTACACTGATGATACTCAGCTGTATATTTCTTCAAAACCTTACGAAACTTACCAATTCACCAAATTAACGGAATGCATAGCTGATATAAAAAAATGGATGACTAGTAATTTCCTACTTCTAAATTCTGAAAAAAACAGAGATTCTAATTATTGGACAAAAAACTTCCTCACATAATAATCTACTGTCTAACACTTGATGGCTGCTCTGTTAAGTCTTCGTCGTCGGTTAGGAACCTGGGTGTGCTCTTTGATACCAATCTTTCATTTGAAAGTCACGTGTCTAGTATCTATAAAAACGCATTTTTCCGTCTTAAAAATATATCTAAATTACGTCATATGCTTTCATTGACAAATGTGGAACAATTAGTTAATGCATTCATGACCTCAAGGCTAGATTATTGTAATGCTCTACTGGGTGGTTGCCCTGCATGCTTAATAAACAAACTACAGCTGGTCCAAAACGCAGCAGCTCGAGTTCTTACCAGAACCAGGAAGTATATGACCATATTAGCCCGGTTCTGTCAACACTGCATTGGCTCCCTATTAAACATCGTATAAATTTTAAAATATTGCTGATTACTTACAAAGCACTAAATGGTTTAGCTCCGCAGTACTTGAGCGAGCTCTTAACGCATTATAGTCCTTCACATCTATTGCGATCTCAAAACTCTGGCCAGTTGATAATACCTAGAATATCAAAATCGATTGACTTGACTTGACTTGTCAGTAACTGCTTATTTAGACCAAGTAATGATAGACCAAGACTCAAACTAGTAACTGTAATCTGCAAACATTTAGTATTTTTGAGATTGTCAGCTTATAACTGTGTCCGCTTAGCTGATTAACAGAAGTCAATCGGGCTAGTTTCTGCTTTCAGATTGTGTGTAGATTTTGAGCACAACTTTGCTATCATTTAATTGTATTTAATTTGACTATAAACTATTCTTGGAGCTCAATAGCAGCTGGACTGAACTGACAGGAGCCAAACATTCAAATTTGGATGAAAATAAATAAATATATTCATTTATTTAAAGTATGTTTAAACAATTTACAGAAAATGGAAAATTATTGTAACTTGTTTAATTTAAGCCTAAATGAATAAATCTGTATTCTTTCAGTATTTGCCTTAATTGGGGCAGAAGGTCATGTGACCTGTTATTGACATCTCCTGCCAGCCAGCTGAAGATTGAACCCACACACACAGACTGTGTGTGTGGGTGTGTGTGTGTGTGTGTGTGTGTGTGTGTGTGTGTGTGTGTGTGTGTGTGTGTGTGTGTGTGTGTGTGTGTGTGTGTGTGTGTGTGTGTGTGTGTGTGTGTGAGTGAGTGTGTGTGTGTGTGTGTGTGTTTGTCCTCGGGGTTCGCCTCACACAACAGGATTACTGATCGTAAATATTCATGTTGGATATTTTACGATTTGAGATCGTTGTTTCAATATTGTTATGATTCATCTGTAGCATTCTTTCAAAGGCATATGCCATTTTTAATTTCCTTAACTTACCTGAAGTGAAAAGGCCCAACTTCACTCTTTATAAATATCTTTGTTCATTTATTTTTTTTATTTATTTTTTTTCTGGTGAAAGGAAACAATATAAAACCAACTCAAAGTGGTTTGCTATAGTCAGTTGCTATAGTAAACTGGTTTAGCTGGCCTCTCAACCCAAACCACTCTAAAACCATTAAAAATGTTTGGCCAGACTGTGAGACCAGTTTAGGGTGTTCTTCTTAAAAGGTTTTTTTCTTTTCTTTTCTTTCAGGAACTCAAAGTGCAGCAGTAAACTTAGACCATGGAGGACAACAACATTGATTTCATCTTCTTTACCGCAGCTGATTATCATGATATCTATTACCATGATCCAAGCTATAATAATTCTTCTGAAATCAGACTGTCCATCTTCCTCATCACTGCTCTGTGTGTGGGGGTGCCGTGTCTGATTTGGGCTTTTTATTTAGTGCATCTTCAGAGAAAGACCAGAGGCCGGATCTCAGCCTTCATCATCCTCCTCCTCCTCTGTGACCTGTTGCAACTGCTCCTGTATATATATATAGTGTCAGAACTTCTTTCTTTCAGTCGTTTCCATGTCTTTGAATCAGTCATTATAATCTTTGGATATTTTTATCTGAAAATGTGTGGCGTTCACCTGCAACAGCTGGTGTCTCTGGAGGGGGTTCTGACACTGAAATATCCACTGATCTCTGCTCAGATTTTCTCAACCCCCTGTTACATCATAATCTCCATCATTATACTTATTTTTACTGTAATGTGTGTATTATTGCTGGTTTTTGGTGGCAGTGATGTTGGTTTGTATCTCGCTTTAGGCTCAATTCTGGCACCTGTGTGTTTATTGGTTGTCACAGGCATAATCACATGCAAAGCCCCGCCCACTCCTGCCAGAACACCTGTCAGTGACAACAGACCAGGCACATCGTTGTTTCTTGTTACCATGGTTACCTTAGTTGTGCTCTATTTACCATGTGTTTTGGTTCACTGTGTGAAAATCCCCATCTTTCACATGCCAGAGTCTTGGTACGTGATGTCTCTCTGCTTGTTGAGTTTGACAGTGATTTCAGAGCCTCTCCAGTGTGTGCTGATCTGTAGAGAGAATCTCAACACTCAGACCGAACAAACACACATAGAGCTCAACTCTGAACAGACATCAGTCTGAACTGAATATCCAGACGAGGATTATTTCTATAAAAAATAAAAATTTATTAAACTTTATTTTGATGGTCCCTTTAACACATTCTGTTGACTATAAGTAATGTTGCACCTACCTGTGTACTAACTCTCATTAGAGTATTAGTAGAGTATTAGACTGGTAGGGTTATGGTTAGAATAAGTTGACGTAGTTGCAAAGTTACTTATAGTCAGTAGAATGTTCAAAAGGAACCATCAAAATAAAGTGTTACCAAAAGTTTTCAAGAAATATAATCACAAATGCTTAATACATGTTTCTCTTGTGCTGAAGTTAGCAAAATGGCTTAAAATGGCTTATGACACCTGTACACACACACACACACACACACACACACACACACACAGTTGCAGCTCATACAGAACACTGCTGCCAGAAAATAGGCACATATCACACCAGTCCTCGTGTCCTTGCACTGGTTTCCAGTTGCATTTAGAATTGATTTTAAAGTACTGTTACTTGTTTATAAATCACTCAATGGTCTAGGACCTCAACACATTGCAGATATGCTCATCGAATATAAAACTAACAGATCATCAGGATCACGTCAGTTAGAAATAATAACAGTGGTTCACTCAAAGCAAGGAGAGTCTGCTGAGTCTGGAGCCAGCTTCCAGAAGAGATCAGACGTGCTTTAACAGTAACATTCAAATCCAGACTCAAAACACTCTGTGCATTTACTGACTGAGCACTAGCTGTGCCACTGTGTGTTCCACTGATTGCATTTTATCTTATTTATGTAACATCTTTTTATTCTTTTAATTCTTTTTATAACTGTTTTACTTATGCTGTTTTGATTTTTGGTTAGGGCTGTCTGGTTGGAAGAGTTGAGAGGATTGGGAAGTGAGACGGTGACGAAAGCCATCAGAGTCATCAGTCACTAGGAAGTCGGGAATTGTTACTAGTGTGTCTCGCGATCCGAAGCTCTCTGACTCTTCCATTCAGACAGAGGCGCACCGAATTTAGTGATTCAGGACTCTTTTATTGTTATTTTTATATCTTATACATTATATTTTTACCTTATTCATCTGTTGTGATTATTTTAAGTCAATCTAAATTCCTTTTCTATGTAAAGCATTTTGAATTACCATTGTGTCTGAAATGTGCTTTATGAATAAACTTGCCTTGCCTATTGTGTTTATATACAGCTAGTTATAAATACTGTTTAAAAAAAATACAAATGAGGATATCACCAAAAGGATCCCATGTTTCACACTGACACAATTTATATATAAAAAATAACATGAATAGTTTTCTCAGCCTTGAATCTGTGTGACTGTCAGGGTTCCTGAGTTTCATTGTGTGTTTCTCACACTACTTACCAAAGAACACTGAGCGTCTCATTTAATTCCTGGATGACCTCTGTGTGTTTGGGTGTGGAAATGTGGGAACTCCCATCACTGTGAGTGCTTTAGGATGCGTTTTCTCCCACTTTACTTCCCACTCCTCATCCCCATAGAGGAATTCTTTCACATGATCAAATGTCACACCTGGACACAATGAATGCTGGATGCTTGCCCCTTACAGAACAACAATATATGGGAATATACTGCAAAATATAATGTGATGTATTACATAATACATTTCCATTTATGGGAAACTAGTGCTTATATTCTTCAATATACTGCAATATATGCTTTGACCATGTATGGCTATATGTTAATGAATATAAAATAATTATAAATGAAGACAAAAATAGCATTACATGTAATATTAGCTAAATTTAATATTTTATTGTGTACATATTTTTCACATGTTCCCATATGAATGTGAATGTAATTACATATTGACATTACAATAATGTAATGTTATATAGTGCCCCCTACCGTATAAGAGTGGATGGAAAATTCATGCAATGGTGGGGAAAGAGTAAAGTAGAAATAAAGTAAATTCTAAAAGTAATCTACACAAAAATTCAGATACGCAGAATTACAAACATATCTGTTTTATATCAATATTCTAATCAGTATTTTCAAACAATGTAAGTTTCATAAGTCTGTATATGAAAAACTATGTAAAAATGTATATTTAATTGTCTACTCGATCAAAGGAGTTAACACAACTACAAGCCAAGTATACTTTGAATAGTTAATTATACTTTTAAGTATATCTCAATCAAAAGATTGAGTACAAGTACAGGCCAAATATACTTGGACTTTTCTCTCAGTATAAGTCGAGTACACTTAAGTGTAATTTTAAGTATATTTCTGAGAAGTATATAAAATGTAGACTGAAAGTATTATTTTTTTTAGTTTAAAAGTTTTGTTTTCTTCAAGTTGCGCTCCATTTTTCTGGCTGCTCTCTTAAGGGCCCGAGTGTGCTCGTTGTACCACGGCGTTGGACTATTTTCTTTAATCTTCTTTAAGCGCAACAGGGCAACTGTGTCTAAAGTGCTGGAAAAGAGAGAGTTAAACGTTTCTGTCGTAATATCGAGTTCTTCTAAGCTATCTGGGATGCTGAGATGATGAAACTGATCAGGAAGATCATTAATAAAGCAATCTTTAGTGGCAGAAGTGATTGGTCTAACATATTTGTAATACAGAGTCGGCTTTGCAGCCTTGGCTAAATGAAGTTTACACAAGACTAGATAATGATCTGAGATGTCATCGCTCCACAGCAGAATTTCAGTGGCATCAACATCTATTCCATGTGATAATATTTGATTACGACAATGAGTAGGTCCTGACACCTGTTGTCTAACTCCAATAGATTTCAGAAGGTCTTTAAATGCCAATCCCAATGCATCTTTTTCATGATCTACAAGTATATTAAAATCACCAACAATTAGGACTTTATCTGCAGCCAGTACTAACTCTGATAGAAAGTCAGCTAATTCTTTGATAAAGTCTGTATGGTGCCCTGGTGGCCTGTAAACAGTAGCCAGCACAAATCTCAAACATGATTTATCATTTACACTAGATAGTGTTACATTAAGCACCAACACCTCAAAAGAATTATATTTGAAACTAGACTTCTGAGTAATTCTGAAGATATTACTATAAATTACACCATTAGTGTGGGATGGTGTAGTGTGTTGTAGTGGCTAAACTTGATTGGTTAATGATTTATCAATCCTCTAAAAGCAAGCAATAAGAAATCACACAGCTTGACCTAACTAAGGACGGTTACTCGAGGTGGACTTAACCTGTATGAACTGAACTCAAAGAGTTTTTGAATAAAAGTGTATAAGCTTGATACTCTGCCCTGCTGAAAAATCCAGCATCGCAGCATATTTTTGCATGAGATGCTGGTTTGCTGGTCACCAGCATGGGAGTGCCATATAGACCAGCATTGTGCCTGGACCAACACAGAACTTATGCTGGGTTTTTCAGCAGGGCTAATAGTAGCTGCATCTCTTTTCTAAAATTGTTTGACCGTAGTACTGCTTCTGATACTGTGGACCACAACATTCTTTTGGATAGGCTTGAGAACCACGTTGGCATTTGTAAGCAGATATTAGCATGGTTTAGATTATATTTATCCAATTGCCAGTTTTCCTGTGTTGTGAAGAGATGTAAGATAGCACATAAGTTATATATGAAGTGCCACAGGGATCAGTATTAGGCCCTCTGCTTTTTTCATCATATATGCTTTCACTTTATTAGACATTATCAGGAAACATGGAATATGTTTCCTCAGCCTTCTTTTACCTTAGAAACTACGACAAATATCTGTTTCAAATGCTGAAAAGCTAATGAATGTATTTATAACCTCCAGATTAGATTTTTGCAGTGATTTATTGAGGGGTTGTCCTGCTGGCTCTATAAATAACCTCCAATTGGTTCAGAATGCAGATCCTAGAGTACTTATTAGAGATGTGAAATATGATCATAGCCCAATTTTATCTACATTATAACCACCTCTCAAGTTTTGTCTCAGTTCTGCTAATTGTAATGTGTGGCACTTCCCAGGTGAGGGGGCTAGAGGTTAATGCTGTGCTGGTGAGAGCAGGTGCCGAATAAAAGTTCAGTTGTTATTGGCATACATGGCATTCTGTGCACTGTAAAACCTGATGAGTTAGTTCAACTCAAACCGTTTGAGGAAACCGATTGCCTTAAATCATTTAAGTTTATTAACTCAAACAATTTAAGCATAAAAAAATATTTGAT
This sequence comes from Rutilus rutilus, assembly GCA_021464565.1. NCBI lineage: Eukaryota > Metazoa > Chordata > Actinopteri > Cypriniformes > Leuciscidae > Rutilus > Rutilus rutilus. The sequence continues at coordinate 34,658,993 of JAJAQA010000015.1, read as the reverse complement.
TTGTGTCCAAGTAACTCAATAACTTATTGTTAAGATAACATGGGTAAATAAAGTTAATAGTACTAAGTCCATTCAATTATTATAACTCAAATCTGTACACTGTAAACCCGAATAAGTTGGCAGAACTCAAAACATTTAAGGCAATCAATTTCCTCAATTTTTTCTGTTCTGATATTCAAAGTACATTAATTCATACAATTAACTTAAAACTGTAATGTAATCTCAATGTGAACACTTTTAGTAGTATAAACTTAGCTTTTAAAACATAATCTGCTCACATACTAATTTGTTAACATATTAGCAATAGTATTTGCAATAGTATGTTATACAGAAGCACTTGCTGTATGAGTGCAACAATAAGGGATTATTTGCTCTCGAATCAAGCTGCATGCACCACTTGTCACCATGATGGTAACTATCCTACACTGTAAAAAAATCCAAATTTTACAGAAAATAACTGTGATTTTTGACGATCATTTTCTTTAATTTTAAATTGTAGTCAAAACACTGTAAAATTACAAATAATATCTGTAAAATAAAACTTCAGCTGTTATTTTAGGTATTGTGACATTAATGACAAATTCCAGTAATTCACATTTTTTATACAGAAAATGTATTGTATTTTTCATATAGTATTTTTTCTGTTTTCTTAAATTACATAAAAACTGTACAATATAATATAACTTACAAATATAATCTGTAATTAAACAGTAACAGAACAGTTAAATGATAAAATGGTCAAATGACTGTCAGCTCCCCAAAAAACTGTAAAACATCCTAAATTAAATAAACTGAAAAACACTGTTATTTTACAGGTATTTCCTGCATTATTATGATCAAATACCTTCATTGTACAAAAAATCGTAAAAAAAAGGGTCAAATGACTGGCAGCTGCGGCTGCCAAACAAAAACCATCAAATTAAAGTCAAATATGCTAATTTAAATAAAGTGTAAAAAACTTTAAAAGAAATTTGATGTCACCATGATTGAGATCAGTGCCTGCTTTAGTTGGGCTCATGACCCTTGAGTATTTAACTTTAGGTTTTTCTGGCTGCTTTAACTGTGTATTTGATACACATTTGTTTTAGCAATAAATGCAGGAGAAAATATCAGATAATCTTGGTCAGGTAATGGTGATGTTATAGTCATCATATGATGATCTGATTCACTGATGTGTCAGTCAAATCTCTGAATTTATTAGCGTAGATTACATAATATCTAGATGGATTTTAGCTTTATACAAAGTTTATAATTACTGCCATAATTAATCACATGACCCTTGAAATATTGTGGAAACAGTATTATAACAAGCAAGATGCAATGATATACAGTATGATATATGGTATTTTATTTTATTCATATTTATGTTATAATAAATTACTTTATTATTAATCACAATATTTATATAAAATACAAGATTATTTTTTTACACCTATTGGTACACATTTTTTATTTAATTGTTCACATATTTGCTTTTGTGATAAATTTGTTATTAATGGCAAGTATGTGTCATGTAGTAGTGATTTGAAAAATGTGAAAAAACATTAAAATGCAGCATAAAGTGTATATAAAATAAAATGTCAGTGCATGTACTGTCATTACATGAAATGAGCACGTGCTAAAATGATTGTTTGTGCATGTGTGCAGGCAGTGGTACGGTGGATTTTGAAGAGTTTTTGGTCATGATGGTGAGATGCATGAAAGATGACAGCAAAGGAAAGTCAGAAGAAGAACTGGCAGAACTCTTCCGTATGTTTGATGTGTGTCCTTAAACTAAAGTAAGATAACTAACCTGTGGTGGGTTTAGTGGTTTCTGATGGTTTTTGATTGGTTCTGGACAGGAATACAGATGGGTACATTGATCTTGATGAACTGAAGCTGATGCTGGAAGGTACAGGTGAAACCATCACTGAAGATGACATTGAGGAACTGATGAGGGACGGAGACAAAAACAATGATGGAAAAATCGATTATGATGGTAAGAATGTGTTATTGTCTTATACTCAAGTTCACTCAACAACAAGCTTCCAAGCTTAGTGCTTAGTTTGTTAGTTTGAGATCTACAAGCAGGCATTGGTCAGCATGGCGTAGTTGGTATGACGTCCCCATAGCATCAGGGGTAGGAGACGCTAATACACATCTTCTGTAAGAGTACAGAATCTCCTGATCAGAAACACAGGTGAAAAAGAAGCAGAAACATGCAATAGAAGCCTTGATTATGCACATGGTGTAGTCTTTGAAAAATAAAACTAGATTTTCTTAACTTTTTGTTAAAAATGTATTTCTATGAAACTTACCAACAGGCAGTGTCCATGCTGTGATGTTTTGGAATGATGGGAGATTGCTTTAAACATTTTGCAATGTTTCTACAGAGACAGTATTTGTTTCACAACCCTATAAGACCCAATGTGATGCAAATCTATCCTCTTCTCTGTCCCATGCATCTCCACTATCCTTCTATTGCAGAGTTCCTGGAGTTCATGAAAGGGGTGGAATAAAGGATGAAGTCTTCCTGGTGTTTCTCCCTGGATTGTCAAACAAAAGGATAGTAAATATTCAAGCTTGATGAGAGACAATATAGACTGACAGATCCTCTATTGTTCTATCTTATTAATATGTGTATAAATTTCAGGACAATATTTTCAGAAGATTCAATTATTGTAAACACCTGTAAACATATTTTGAAGTCAGGGCCAAGCTGTGTAGATTTAAGACTTTCTTTTAATTGGTCTAATAATTTATTCATTTACTGAAAACATTTTACCTTCACATTAATTGAGTAAATCAGTTATGATTGATTACACACTGACCAGACTTGGAATCTGAGCCTAAATATTTGAATGATGTTGCTTTCGAATAATAAAAAGGTACCAAAAGTTTGTCTAACGTTCTGCTCTATTCCTCAAATTATTTCTAAAATTTAATTACATTCTACTGCAGTTTGTTTTACACTTGGAAAGACATAACTATCTAAAGGGATTCCCATAATCCACATCTTTCTTTTTTTTTTTTTTTTTTTAAAGACTGAGCTTACATATGAGAGTGTATTGTTTTCCAGCCTATGTCAAATTAACAAAATGTTACTTGTCTGCTGTTTTTTCCTTGAGTCATGCACTAAAACATAACAAGGATGCCCTCTTTCACAGACAAGGCTTACGCCTAGTCCCAGGAGTTTGCATGTTTGAGCTGTTTTAACTGAAAGCAACTTGCATTGAAATATCTTGCAATATGTCAGTGCCATTGTTTTGTCTCAAGATGTACAATCATTTTTCTTTTTCCTATGGCACATTTTAAAAAGCTACTTAAATGAGAGTATTAGAGAGTTATACTAGCATCACTAGTATTAATGGGATGGTCAAGTCAAGTCACTCTCATTTATATAGCGCTTTTAACAATATAGATTGTTTCAAATCAGCTTTACAGTTGTCACAGTGTCTGGTTGTGTTTCCCCGGGAATCCACTAGATGTCCTCCTTCCCCCACGGTGTCATTCACAGGAACTACCTTTCCCACAATTCCAGTCTGTGTTATTGCACCCAGGTGTTTGTAATCTGTTTACCCAGCTGTCTCTCGTTGTCATCTCGTCTGTTCTTGTATTTAAAAGCCCTGTTTGTTCCATGTTCTGTGTGTATCGTTGTTAATGTCACACCGCGTCGGTTTCTTGTGTTCCCTACCTGAGCTTGTTTCTTTTTTTTTTGTACTGCCTGACTGGATATTGAACCCTGCCTGTTTTTGACCACGACTTTGGATTACCCTTTAATAAACCTCACTCTACTGCACTTGGATCCATCTCGCTCTCTTCCTTGTGCGGAACCGTGACAACAGTGATAATAGGAAATTAAAGTAACAGAGATTGTTTTGGCTTTACAGCAGCTCTAGAATAAAGTTATTGTCCAGCTAACCCCTAACGAAAAAGTATACTTCAAGTTAATTTTATTAAGTATAAATAAGTAATGTTCAAGTATATTTTTAAGTACACTTTGTGTAGTAAGTATACTAATATCAATGTGTACTTGTAAATTTCAATACTGCTTGGGACTAAATTGGCCCACTCTTGGTATATAAAAGTGTACGTTTAAGTGTAATATAAGTGTAACAGTAGTAGACTAAGTACACAAGGTTTCTCATTTGTAATGCATCTGTACTACAAGTGAAATATAAGTATACTAATAGTTTACTATTTTAATACAAGTAGTACATTTTTTCGTTTATGAACGTACACACTGAAGTGTACTCTCAGTAAACTACTAGTTTAGTAGTTTATACTGCAAGTATACTTGTAAGTTTTCTTTAAGTGAACATAACATTATACTTATGGTTTACTATTTATATATTATTTTTGCACTTGCAGTATACTACTATGTTCAAATGTAGATATTATTTTTTATACTTGAAAAATACCTTTAACTGTACATTTTATTAGCTTCATGCATTATTTTTTCAACACTTGAATGTGGCTAAGTTTCATAAAGGCAACATTTTAAACAAAAAAGTTGAGAAAATCACGCCTTGATCAGATTCAGAACGATGATCAAAACACAGATGGAGGAGATCGAGTCCAACACCCACAAAGCTTCACAGTCGTTTTCTCTTCATGGGTTCGACATTTCATCTGGTAACATTAAGCAGTTTTTGATTACATGCTGTTTAATGTTTGATGATCACGTTATTTTACATTTGTGTGAGCAATCTTCTATCACTTGTTTCAGCTTCTTGCAATCTTATGTATTAGCTTCTATATGTATATGTCCATGCTTGAACAAGATGACACCTTGCCCCCCTCGTATAAGATAGAGCAATCTATCTTGCCTTCCATTTCATTGTTACAGAGTCTGTCTATTAAACTGGAAGGAGAGTTGAAAAAACATCCTATTATTTCACACTTGCATGCAGTATGGTTAAAAATGTCCCGTATGCGAAGCTGTGACCCTTACCTAAATACTTGCTCACGCATCTGGCTGAACCCTAAATTGCATATTAATAAAAACCCCTTTCTATGGAAGGAATGGATTAAGAAGGGTGTTGTTATATTAAGCGACCTTTATGAAAATGGTAGTCTGAAGTCATTTGAACACATACAACAGCAATATGGTGTATCTAGATCTCAGTTTTTCCGGTATTTACAATTACGACATTTACTCTGTACTACTTTTGGTTCTAGTTCACAGCTTCCTAAGTCAGCTGATGTACACTGCATGGTAATGTCGGCATATGGGAAGGGCCATGAAGCATCAGTGTACTATTCCTGGTTGACTCAAAGTCTTGGTGATGGAGCTTTACTAGCTCTTAAGAAAATATGGGAAAGAGATCTGAATCTGATATTCGATGATGAGGAATGGAATAGAGTTTTAAAGAATGTCAAAACGGCATCTAGGAATGCAAAGATACGCCTTATTCAGTTTAAGATTGTGCACCGTTTTTTACTGGACTCCTTCCAGACTGTATAGACTTGGATTAAAAGATACACCACTTTGCTGGAGGTGTAATACTGGGGATGGACATTTAATTCATGCTCTGTGGTCCTGTACAAAAATTTTGGATACTAATATTTCATTATGCCCTCAATTGTTTATTTTAGGGGGATGGTCAGACAATGCAATAAGAGACAAGCACATAATGCACTGGGTACTAACCAGTTTATTGATTGGCAGACAAATAATTCTTAGGAGTTGGAAGTCAGAGGAGGCCCCTTCCTTTCAAGAATGGTCAACAGAACTAGGTAGAAGGGGAAGTAATAATTATATAAGAAATTTGCTCACACTCAAAAACCTAACTTGTGTTGGAATATGTATACTATTCTTTTATTTTATTTTTTTCCTCACCATTGTATGCCGGGAGTTATCTCAATTGTACTTATTTGTGTAGTTGTGACCGTGGGGGGTGGGGGGTTACTGAGGAGGAAAAAAAAAAAAAAGTAGATTCTGTACAGATTTATTGTGTTGCATTCTGGAAAGTTTGAGAATCAATAAAAAATGTCAATCTGAAAAAAAAAAAAGATGACACCTTGAAGCCAGGCATGATTTGAGTGTCGACAGTTTGCAAGATGTAGTTTGTGAGTGAACATGATAGTCTGGTGTGGAGTGCCCTCTGGTGGCTCTCAAGGGCACTCCAGCTGGTGACCGTTACATAGCCCCCCCTCAAAGGAGCGGCTTCCAGACGCTCTAAAAATTGTCCAGGAGGGAGGTGGAGCGGAGGCGGACCCGGGGGCGGGATGGAGGGCCAGGCCCATGGAGCGGAAGAGGACCTGGAGACTGCGGCAAGACGGGAGGCCAGGGCGGAGCAGGCAGTGCAGGCGAACAGGGTGGAGCAGGCTGAGCAGACGGCCAGGGAGGAGATGACCCCGTCAGGCGGCACCGGCTCAGACACCGGCTCAGGAACAGGAACAGACAGCGTGGCAGCGGCCATCTCTGCTGAGGACTCAGGTTCAGGCGGGTTGGCGGCCATCTCTGCTGAGGGTTCAGGCGTGGCAGCGGCCATCTTGTCCGGAGACACTGGCTCGGCGGCGGCCATCTTGTCCGGAGACACTGGCTCGGCGGCGGCCATCTTGTCCGGAGACACTGGCTCGGCGGCGGCCATCTTGTCCGGAGACACTGGCTCGGCAGACGTGACGTGAAGCGTCTCTGGCTCGGCAGACGTGACGTGAAGCTCTGGCTCCCACAGGACTGACGTGGAGCGCAGGCTCAGCTGCTGGATCTATGTTTCTGTCATGAACTGCTCCGAGACTCGAAGGTGAGATCCAAATGCATCTTTTATTATGGGAAATCCAAAGGCGTAATCCAAAGTACAGGCAATGGGTCAAAACACAGGTAGGCAGTCCAAACAAACAAACAAACAAACAAACAAAACAGGCAGGGGTCAGAGGCAAGAGAGTACCCCCCCACCACCACACAGAGAGAGAGAAAATGCAACAAAAAAAAAACACATTCAAACCAAAATATCTGACTTCCTGTTGGTATAAATACATAAATAGAAATGGCCTTGGCTCTGAAAAGTGTGTGCAGATGAGCGTGAGTTTGCAGAGGCAGAGAATAGATGAGGTTGGATTAGGCTGAACAACTGACCTCTGTGTAAAGTCCCTATTTACTGCATGTAATTATAGCACTATACTGATGTGCATCTGCATTGCGTGTGATTGTATGCATATATTGCTCTGCATGCCCAGTTAACACAGAACGTTCCCCTAATGTTATTTTTTGGTTATTTTTTTGGGAACCAAATACTTACGTTAGGGGAACGTTCTTTTTTGGTTTTATTTTTATGTAACAATAAAATAACGTTCCCAGAACGTTGCTGGGTGGTTACCATAAAAAATAACGTTCTGGGAACCAAAAACTAACGTTATGGGAACCAAAAATTGTTAGCTGGGTGTCTTTCACACATATCTCAACACTTTCCTGCCCTGTTAGAGATGCAGATGGGTGGAACCGTTATAGAGCAGAAATGAGAGACAGATACTTGTTTGTTAATCACTGTTATCTGACACGACTGTTTCTTTGAATATCCTTGAGACTGAAGTCAATCTGGAATTAGAGCTTCCATCATCATCACCATCATCATCATCATCATCATCATCATCATCATCATCATCATCTTCATCATCATCATCATCATCATCATCATCATCACTCTCTGCCTGATCTCAGGTCAGTTCTTTACTGGTCTGTCCGGGTCAAATAACTTATTATTACATTTTATGATCCAGCTTGATCATATTTAATAACCCAGCACAAATGACCTTGTGTTTGGCAGGTCTGGTACTTTGTTTCAAAGTGACTGGATGCTGAGTTTCAATGTTCAAGCGCATGAACCCGAACCAGAAAAAGTCTAATGATTAGAGAATGCCATTCTTGTTTTTTTAAAGATATTTTGGTAACACTTTAGAATAATGGTCCGTCTTTAATAAGTAATTAACTATTAATTAATATAGAAAAAGCTTAACTAATCAGTAAGTAATATCAAATTTAGGAGACAATTCCCTATTAGATAATCAATAATTACTGAATGAGATTAGCCTCATTAGAACTAATAGGTAATTATGACAAATTATAAAGAATTACTAATTAATTACTAATCACAACATTAACGTGTGTAGCAACTCATAATGTAATAACTGCACATAATGTAATAAGTATTACGTTATTATTGTAATAATATGCTCATAATGTAATCATTTTCTCAAAACGTGATAAAATCTTGAGCTCATAATGTAATAACAATTATTATATTATTTACAATTATAACAAATATTACAATTAATAACAATTATTATATTATTGTCATACATGTATTGTGATTGTCAAAACATTTTAGTACTTAAACTGAATTTTATTAGGCTTAGTGGCAACATGTTACAATGTTTACACGGTACAATTTCTGCTAAGCTATGGTTTTTTTTTATTGCTTGACACAAATTTCACGATTTCAATTAAATTAAATTCTTGTGATTTTATTTAATATTGACTCATTTGGATAAATATTAGGTACACAAGATAGGCGTTAATTATAAAGGTTAAAAATAACTCAAATTAAATACAATGCGTTTTTTATTATAATAACAACTTTATTTAATGATATAAGTAAAAAAATTAATAAATATGTAATATAATACACATATTTAGCAAAATACTCTCTATAGCTCTTTTTTTCTAGCCAACTAATGTGCTATAGCCTATATATTATGGTCATTAAATGGCTTTCCTGAGGTAAATGTTATGTGACATAATTGTTCTCCAGCTGTTTTATTGACCCCTTTCCGCGGATGAAAAACACTGATTGGTCGATATTATGTATGAGGAATATACATTTCGGTAAGTTGTACTGTATCTTTCAACAGTGTTCGTGTTTATTATTAGCTAGTAGAGATGAATAGTAGAATTCAGATAGTAGAATTTCGTAATAAAATTGACAGAATCTGAGAGCTGAGATTTTTAGAGTAATCTGCTCTGCCTAGTCTGTCGGTCTCTGTGTCCTCTTTGCTTCGCGTGAGAGCGTGTGAAAAGTGTCAGTCGCGTCAGTCTCACGCTGAATGTGTGAGAGTTGGCAGCTCTATAGCAAAAAAAAAAAAAAAACTTTAAATAATGCTAACATAATGACTAAATAAATAACACTGGAACAGTTAAAGCAGCCACATCTATGCTTTAACAACACAGGCTACACACATTTCTGGGAGTCCTGAAGAAAAGCAGGAAAATGTTTTCAGAACTACATCTTCAGACAAACACTACATCAGTCCAACCTTATATTCAAAGTAAAAGAATGTTAAACACATATGTTGAAATGCAACATTGAATAGTGTGATGTTCTTCCAGTAGATGTTCTTTATGGTAAACCATCCATAGAACACACGTCTCATTACAATCCAGGCTTCTTCAGTTTTAGAGCAAGGCCCCTTTGTACAACTTCATCATGCTGATGCAACAGTCCTCGTCCATCTCAAGTTGCAAAAGATCTACTAAAGCTTCTCTGATATATATACCAGAAAAATGGCTGGGGAAGCTCTCTGAAAATGGCTCAGACTTTATTAAAAGTGTGAACATGTCCATGGACAGACAAATCTTAAAAAATAAAGAGGCAAATATGGGCTAACAGCCAGAGAGTCAAGATTAAGATTAGCATTGACACAAGGATATCTGTTAGTGTCATTGCTAGGATTATGAGCAGGTCCATATCTGAATCAGGAATACGGCCAGGATGAAAGCCATGGTCCATGTTTGAGTGAGGAATAGGGCCACAGTTAATGTTGGAGATAAGACAAGTTGCGACTCTGCCTCCTTAATAGACTGAATAAATGGAGATACTGTCCCATGAAGACTAACATAGTCTAGACTAGTGGTCCCCATGACCTTCTGCAATGAGGCCCAGAATTAGCAGACCTTCACTAGAATGACCAGATGGGGATAATAAAGTAGTCACTTCTACACCAAGTGTTGATACAACGAGAAACTGTATATTGAAAATAATGGATGCTCTTTAAAGTGTTAAACAAGTTTTTATAACAACCATTTAAATGACTATATCTCAACAACAAAAAAAGGAAAAAAAGTACATAATTAGAGAGTGAAATCTTTTTTTTTTTTTTTTTTGGGTCAAAGTAACTCAGAGTGATGGAGCATGTCATAATCACACAATTAGTAAGATTTTTATACAAATAAAAGTTCACAATGTAGCCTATAATAAGCCTAATTTTCCTTTAATGTAATATCTTATTTTACATAAACTATTATCATGTTCTGAGCTTAAATGTATTATATTGAAAGATAATTATTATATTGTAAACACTGTTTTACATTGTGTGCTGGTATTACTGTATTAACTGTGATTACATTATAAGTTGCCACAGTGTGTTCGTAATGTAATACATTTCTCATACAATAACCTATTACATTATGTGAAAAACTGTTATTACATTGAAAATGTATTATTACATTATGAGCTCAAGATTACGTTTTGATTTTATTACATTATGTGCAGTTTTTTACATTATGAGTTGCAACATCGTGTGTCTGAGACGTTAGCAATTGTCTTTTTTTACTCTCAACGTGGTCATAAACTGCATCACTAATTACTCAAGTGTTACTTAGTCACTACTATGCAGGAATTACTAGTGATCTGGACCAGTATTTTATTTATTTTTTCAGTTATTTTTATTACCATTTTCCAACAGTTTTATACAAATCACTTACATATACACAATTTGTATATGTATGAATGTAGACAGAAAAAACAAAACAAAACGAATAAAAAATAAAAAATAAAAAAACAAAGCAAAAATCCTGCACACACTTGAAGTATTAAGTAAAAATATATCAAATCAGGCATTAGGAGGGCCGTCCAAATTTACTTATTATAATAATTAATAAAAGGTTGCCAAATTGAGTAAAATGTTTGTTCTTTCTTCCTTAAAGAATATTTAATTTTGTAAATATTGCATTACGTCTCTAAGAAGGTTTTGATGAGGTTTTATTTTATGAGATTTTCCATCTGTTCCCAATCAGGTTTGAGAGATCCATTCCAAAATGACATACATCGAATATTGCAGGACCAATAATAGAGCCGGAAGCTTGGCAATCCCATTCCTCCTATGGGTTTGGGTCTTTGTGAAAAGGATTTTTTCATTCTTGGTGTCTTTTTATTCCAAATAAAGGACGCAACTAAAGAATCTATTTTGGTAAAAAAATTCTTATTAATCAAAATCGGAACACACTGAAATAAAAATAAATATTTCGGTAAAATATTAATTCGGCCAGCGAGAGAGATCGGGAGATTAGACCACCTCTCGATCTGTTGCTCCGTTTGCTTATATAGGTTCACAAAGTTTTTGCTGAAGAGGCCAGATATTTCCTGCGTGATATTTATTCCGAGATATTTAAAACAGTCTGAAACAGCGAAGGGAAAAGGGGTGAACGTATGTACTTGATCTTTTGCCTTTTTGACAGGTTAATTTTATATCCTGATACTTTACCGAAGTCAGATAGCATGGTCATCATTTTTGGTAGAGACAGAAATGGATCTGAAATATATAGAAGCAGATCGTCCGCATATAAGGACACTTTATGCTCCTTATCTCCTCTTACAATCCCCTTATAATCCCCTGTAGAGCGCAGCAAAATAGCAAGAGGTTCTATGACCAGCGCGAACAACAAGGGAGACAAAGGGCAGCCTTGTCGTGTTGAACGGTGAAGAGGAAAAGCGCAAGAGTCCATATTATTTGTGTGAACACATGCTTTAGGCTGAGCGTAAAGCAGTTGAATTAAAGAAATGTAGTAGGGGCCAAATCCAAACCTCGACAGGGCCGAGAAGAGAAAATCCCACCCGACCCTGTCGAAGGCCTTCTCGGCATCTAGTGAGACCAATATTTCGGATACTTCTTTATTTGGATTTTGAGTGTAGATAATGTTGAACAGTCGCCTGATGTTAAAAAACAACTGCCTGTCTTTAACAAATCCAGTTTGGTCTGGTGACACAACAGTTGGAAGGACCTTTTCCAAACACATGGCTAAGATCTTTGCCAAAATTTTGTTATCTACATTCAAAAGGCTTATGGGTCTCTATGAACCTGGTTCTAGAGGGTCCTTGCTAGTATAACGTTGGAGGTAGAGAACCGTAGTCAATGCTTCATTATAGACACTATAACAGCCTTGTAAAATTCAACACTGTAACCATCAGGGCCAGGGCACTTAGAGTTTTGCATACACTGTATAGCTTGTTTTATTTCTAAGTTTGAAATAGGTTGTTCTAATAATTTTTTGTTTTCTAGATTTATAGTGGGTATCTGAAGGTTATCAAAAAAAAATGTTCTATTAAGTTTGAATCATTTTTGGATTCTGAAGAGTACAATTTAGAATAGAAATTCTTGAATGTGTCATTTATTATTTGGTTGTTGTCTGACCAGAATCTGTTCGTATCTCTGTAATTAACATTGACGCTGCTTCTTCTTTAATTTGCTGGGCTAATAGTTTACCTGTTTTTTCCCCATTTTCATCATTTTTGTGTCTTAATTGTGTCAAAAATGTAGTCGTTTCTGCTGTGTATAGTAAATTGAGTTCAGTCTGCAATGACTGCTTTTTCTATAAAGGTCTGGTGTGGGGGAGTTAGCATAAACTCTGTCAATTTCCTTAAGTTCTTGGGTCATTTTCAACTCCTTTTCCCTTCGCTGCTTATTTTTCAAGCTATTCAAGCAAATAATCTGGCCTCTCATGTATGCTTTAAATGTTTCCCACAAGGTGGATCTTTTGATCTCTGGATCATCATTTGTATGCAAAAATATATCAATTTGATTTTGCGGTTCTTCTATAACTTTATCATCCGCTAAAAGAGCATTATTAAACCTCTGATGGTTTATGGGGTCTTTTGGGACCCCAAATGACTTTTACTCAAATAAAAAAAAAATTCCCTTTGTCCAAATGGTATGAAACCTTCTACGGCTCTCAACAACTTTCTAGATCTACAAAAAAAAAAAAAGAAATTGGAATGATATCTGTTTTTATGTTAGCGTGACAAAAATTGTGACACTCGTGGTCTTCGGGGTCTCTGGAGACCCCACAATCAAAATAGACAAAATTCATCATCAAAATCAGAAACAACGCAGAATACATCGACAGAAATGGCACAAATAAAGTGGCACACTTCCACCAATGCAAAAAACATCCACAATGCTAAATTATATTGCTCACAACACGCGTGTACACACACACACACACACACACACACATATAGAGGAATACATTTTTGAGACTATAAAAACTGTTCTCTTATCATTTGTAAAATAAAATCATCCAAAATGCAGTACCACCACAAAAATAAATTGGTGACACTGACACATTGAAAAATGTGCACAACACACACACACACACACACACACACACACACACACAACACACACACACACACACACACACACACACACACATTTGTAGGCTATAATTTGTCAAATAAAAATCATCCAAAATGCAGAACCAACACAAATATAAAGTGGTGTGGTGACACTGGCACATCGACAATGTGTACTCCACACACTCTCTCTCTCTCTTTATCTCTCAGACACACACACACACACACACACACACACACACCACGAATCTAGAATTAGATTAAAAATAAATGATTGAAATAAATGATAAAATCTTAAGACTCCAACATTTCTCTTTGTAACATTTTGTTCAGGTTTGGTTCTAATCATAATGTAACATTATTGAAAAACTGGGGTTTTTTGGTACAAAAAATGCTAAACTTTGACAAAAATATTTTATTTTTGTTATAATTGTGATCTAGAAGAGACCCCAAAAACCTCAAGTGTAGACATAAATAAAGACCATCAGAGGGTTAAACCGCCATTTTTTGGTTGTCGGGTCTTGCCCCGTCTCTATGTGGAATGATACTGGACTATGGTCAGATAACACAATTGCTTCATAATCACAGTGTTTGATGTTTGTTAAATATGCATAATCAATTAAGAAAACGAATGATGAACCGGGAGAGAAGAAATCGATGCATTTTTCCTGAAGTTTCTTATGATCAGCAGCAAGAGATTGGCAAGAATTCTCTAGGAGCCGTGAGCCTGTCAGAGGTGTCGCTGAGGGGAATGCTCCATGCCCGTCTGTATGTTAGCTGCTTCTGCCGGCATTGAAAACAGTCTCTCAACTTTTTCCGTTAGCTCGTCACGAATAGTTTTCATGTCCGCTTTGGTTGTCTCCCGCAAGGATGAGATCTCGTCCCGTATTTCTTTGCCCAGGCCCTCTATTTCTGTTTTAAGAAATGATCGCATGGTGTCTCCGTACGAGTTGAATTCTGATCTCAGCTCGGAAACTGCCTAGTGAGATTGGGCCTTCTTCTGTTAGCCCCGCGGCACCGCTAGCTTTATCACCTTCACTTTTTCCTGCGGTGGCGGCGTGAGACTCAACCTCCAGAGTCGTCTGCGTGTATTGTCTGCCCTTCCTTTGAGACATTTTGATATCACGGATGTTGTGGCTCAGTTTGTTTTGAAATTAGCTGGTCTGGAAAATACAATTTAATACAATTTACACTGAGCTGGTCCCCTTGCTCTGCTCACGCCATGGGAAGCGGAAGTCTCCCCTCTGGACCAGTATTTTAAAGTGAAATACATCTTTCTCACTTAAAATTATGGTCGAGATCACTAGTAGTTCCTACATAGTGAAAAGTGATTTTTATTTAATTTTTTATGTGACCTACTGAGAAACGGGTAGTTATTGTAAAAAAGAAAAAAAGAAATGAAAAACTGTAATACAGAAACAGGGCCCACAAGCAGAAAACTGTTGTAAATACAAAAAAAGCTGGTAAATACGAAATATAATGCTCAATTTAATTGAATAATTAAATACATAAATAAACATAATGTATCCAAATGTTCACTCAATACTTTGCCCCTGTTAATTAATATAATATAACTGTGATAAACATGCAGTACAGTTGAAGACCTCCGATGCAAAAGCCTCTAAAAGCCTCTGTCAAAAATGAGATGATAATATTCTCCACACAGAGTCACGTTCATCAAATACTTTCACTTCAAACTCACTAGATCCCAGCCTCAGCCCATTCAAACTGCCGGTACTTGGCTAGAAACATATACGTAGGAGCCTGATAAAAATGTTCATATTAAACAAAAACTTTAGACGGACTTAGAGGCTTTTGCATCTGAAGTCTTCAATTACAGTTGTTTTTACAATCGCTACACATTTCTCAATACTTAGGTCACTTTTTCAAAACTCTTCACACAGTTCCCCGAACCAACTTTAAGCTTCACACAGCGGTTCATTTCACAGTCAAAATGCTCTAAAACTGACAAAATAATTCAAATGTGCCTCAAATCAAGTCATTCTTCCATAACACTGGCAAAAGTTGTGACCCAACAAACACACTTTGTCATTCATAACTGACCTAAAACCCCTAAAAACAGGAAGAGTTTCATGATGTGTGGAATAGATGGATGGATGTACAGAACTGTGAAGGTTCTAGTTCTCTCTCTTCTTTCCTCATGTGTTTTCCTTGATCATGTTCATGCATGTGAAACAAAATCATTCTGAAGCCATCCTGTTTTACTAAAAGATGACTGACAAAAAATAATAATAATTACTAAGAGAAACTACCTGGGCAGACTTTCAGCTGAAATTGCAATTAGTTTTGTTTGTAATAATTATTATTTTATTTTATTATAAATATTCTTCTAATATTTTATAATAATTCCTGCAGAAATGTGCAAAGTTTGCCATCATTCTGATTTGAATGTGCTTTTATCAGTTTTGAAAGCAGTGTTAGCTTTATAAAATATATATATAAATATATATAAATATATATATATATATATATATATATATATATATATATATATGCTGCAAATAGTGTTTTGCAGATGGTGAAGAATGAATGACAAAAGTGTTCATGAATTTGAGAAAATGTGGTTATTGTCATTGAATCCATTTTGTCTGAAAGCAATGGAAAATGATTCACAGTTTGTTCTGCATAGAGTTTGTGACTTCAGTTTTGACCGATGCATGTGAGCAATCAAAAAAAAAAGAAGAAGCAGGTTTAATATCCACACCACAAGTATTTTTGTCTCGATTTGCTCTTATCATCCGATCGTGGCTGTATCTCTATTAGTGTTACTCGATCTTAGTGCTGCATTTGACACCATTGACCACAACATTCTTTTAACACAGACTCGAAAATTATGTTGGCATTAGTAGAATTGCATTAGCATGGTTTAAATCATACTTATCTGACCGTTATCAGTTTGTAACAGTAAATGAAGAGATGTCTTATCGATAACAAGTTCAGTATGGCGTACCACAAGGCTCAGTACTAGGACCGTTTCTGTTCACTCTCTACATGCTACCATTGGGAGATATCATTAGGAAACATGGAATTAGCTTTCACTGTTATGCTGACTGTCACGAAACTGCTCCAAGACACGGACGTGAGATCTAAATGCAGCTTTATTTTAAGGTGTTAATCCAGAATATAATCAAACACAAGGGTCAAGCACAGGAAGGCCAGTCCAAACAAACAAAACAAACAAACCAACAAACAAACAAACAAACCAGGCCAGGGTCAGAGGCAAAAGAGTAATCTAGGGAACAGGGCAAGAAATCCAAAAACCAAGAGACATGAAACCAGGGAGAATGCTCGGAATTGCAGCGTGACACTAAAACAAAAACTTCAACAGTGAGTGAATGACGTGAACATTGTATAAATAGGCTGAGACTAACAGGGTGATGAGACACAGGTGAATGCAATCAGTGATGATGAGTCCGGGCAGTGAGTTCTGGGAAATGTAGTTTGTGAGTGAAACATGATAGTCTGGTGTGGAGTGGCCCTCTGGTGGCTCTCATGGGCACTCCAGCTGGTGACTGTTACACACTGATGATACTCAGCTGTATATTTCTTCAAAACCTAACGAAACTTACCAATTCACCAAATTAACGGAATGCCTAGCTGATTATAAAAAAATGGATGACTAATAATTTCCTACTTCTAAATTCTGAAAAAAACAGAGATTCTAATTATTGGACAAAAAACTTCCTCACATAATAATCTACTGTCTAATGGCTGCTCTGTCAAGTCTTCGTCGTCGGTTAGGAACCTGGGTGTGCTCTTGATACCAATCTTTCATTTTGAAAGTCACCGTGTCTAGTATCCTATAAAAACGCATTTTTCCATCTTAAAAAATATATCTAAATTACGTCATATGCTTTCATTGACAAATGTGGAACAATTAGTTAATGCATTCATGACCTCAAGGCTAGATTATTGTAATGCTCTACTGGGTGGTTGCCCTGCACGCTTAATAAACAAACTACAGCTGGTTCAAAACGCAGCAGCTCGAGTTCTTACCAGAACCAGGAAGTATGACCATATTAGCCCGGTTCTGTCAACACTGCATTGGCTCCCTATTAAACATCGTATAAATTTTAAAATATTGCTGATTACTTACAAAGCACTAAATGGTTTAGCTCCGCAGTACTTGAGCGAGCTCTTAACGCATTATAGTCCTTCACATCTATTGCGATCTCAAAACTCTGGCCAGTTGATAATACCTAGAATATCAAAATCGATTGACTTGACTTGACTTGTCAGTAACTGCTTATTTAGACCAAGTAATGATAGACCAAGACTCAAACTAGTAACTGTAATCTGCAAACATTTAGTATTTTTGAGATTGTCAGCTTATAACTGTGTCCGCTTAGCTGATTAACAGAAGTCAGTCGGGCTAGTTTCTGCTTTCAGATTGTGTGTAGATTTTGAGTACAACTTTGCTATCATTTAATTGTATTTAATTTGACTATAAACTATTCTTGGAGCTCAATAGCAGCTGGACTGAACTGACAGGAGCCAAACATTCAGATGTGGATGAAAATAAATAAATATATTCATTTATTCAAAGTATGTTTAAACAATTTACAGAAAATGGACAATTATTGTAACTTGTTTAATTTAAGCCTAAATGAATAAATCTGTATTCTTTCAGTATTTGCCTTAATTGGGGCAGAAGGTCATGTGACCTGTTATTGACATCTCCTGCCAGCCAGCTGAAGATTGAACCCACACACACAGTCTACAGAGTCTGTGTGTGTTTGTCCTCGGGGTTCGCCTCACACAACAGGATTACTGATCGTAAATATTCATGTTGGATATTTTACGATTTGAGATTGTTGTTTCAATATTGTTATGATTTATCTGTAGCATTCTTTCAAAGGCATATGCCATTTTTAATTTCCTTAACTTACCTGAAGTGAAAAGGCCCAACTTCACTCTTTATAAATATCTTTGTTCATTTATTTTTTTTATTTATTTTTTTTCTGGTGAAAGGAAACAATATAAAACCAACTCAAAGTGGTTTGCTATAGTCAGTTGCTATAGTAAACTGGTTTAGCTGGTCTCTCAACCCAAACCCCTCTAAAACCATTAAAAATGTTTGGCCAGACTGTGAGACCAGTTTAGGGTGTTCTTCTTAAAAGGTTTTTTTCTTTTCTTTTCTTTCAGGAACTCAAAGTGCAGCAGTAAACTTAGACCATGCAGGACAACTACAGAGATTTCATCAACTCTAATGCAGCTTATGATCATAAAGATTTCTATAACCATGATCCAAGCTATAATAATTCTTCTGAAATCAGACTGTCCATCTTCCTCATCGCTGCTGTGTGTGTGGGGGTGCCGTGTCTGATTTGGGCTTTTTATTTAGTGCATCTTCAGAGAAAGACCAGAGGCCGGATCTCAGCCTTCATCATCCTCCTCCTCCTCTGTGACCTGTTACAACTGCTCCTGTATATATATACAGTGTCAAAACTTCTTTCTTTCAGTCGTTTCCATGTCTTTGAATTAGTCATTATAATCTTTGGATATTTTTATCTGAAAATGTGTGGCGTTCACCTGCAACAGCTGGTGTCTCTGGAGGGGGTTCTGACACTGAAATATCCACTGATCTCTGCTCAGATTTTCTCAACCCCCTGTTACATCATAATCTCCATCATTATACTTATTTTTCCTGTAATGTGTGTATTATTGCTGGCTTTTGGTGGCCGTGGTTATGGTTTGTATCTCGCTGTTGGCTCAATTCTGGCACCTGTGTGTTTATTGGTTGTCACAGGCATAATCACATGCAAAGCCCCGCCCACTCCTGCCAGAACACCTGTCAGTGACAACAGACCAGGCACATCGTTGTTTCTTGTTACCATGGTTACCTTAGTTGTGCTCTATTTACCATGTGTTTTGGTTTACTGTGTGAAAATCCTCATCTTTCACATGCCAGAGTCTTGGTACGTGATGTCTCTCTGCTTGTTGAGTTTGACAGTGATTTCAGAGCCTCTCCAGTGTGTGCTGGTCTGTAGAGAGAATCTCAACACTCAGACCAAACAAACACACATAGAGCTCAACTCTGAACAGACATCAGTCTGAACTGAATATCCAGACGAGGATTATTTCTATAAAAAAAAATGTTATTAAACTTTATTTTGATGGTCCCTTTAACACATTCTGTTGACTATAAGTAATGTTGCACCTACATGTGTACTAACTCTCATTAGAGTATTAGTAGAGTATCAGACTGGTAGGGTTATGGTTACATAAGTTGACATGTAGTTGCAAAGTTACTTATAGTCAGTAGAATGTTCAAAAGGAACCATCAAAATAAAGTGTTACCAAAAGTTTTCAAGAAATATAATCACAAATGCTTAATACATGTTTCTCTTGTGCTGAAGTTAGCAAAATGGCTTAAAATGGCTTATGACACCTGTACACAAACACACACACACACACACACACACAGTTGCATATGAAGGTAAAATAGTAGCAAAACTCGAGAGCACGTAGATGTGAATTTGAGAACTTGTACAATACATATTTGTACTTGTACATTTACATTTACACTCACAGCTCCAATGTGAAAACCTGTAAAATAAAAATCTGAAGCTGAATGTTGAAATTTGCACTCGCAAACATTAGTCACAAACCTGTATTCTGAATCTGAAGCTGCAGACAAGTAGACACAAATGTGTAAAATGCCATTCACTGAAATACAACGACAGACACAAACTTGTAATATATATTTTGCGTTTCGTTTAATCTTACATTCACATTCGGCGGTACTTCCTCAATTAGGCACTTGCAACTTCTCAAATCTGTCACTGCAATTTCAAATTTTCGCGCCTTGACTTTTGCTACTCTTTTCGCGATATACAGGTGCAAAACTAACTTGTGCACTTGAAAACACAGAGGCGGTGAGAGAGAAAGGGGGGCGGGAGGAGGGGGGGTCAAAGGAGTCGTTTTATTGGTTGGCACCTAGCCAATGAAATGGGACTTCGATGATGTCACGAAACCCGCGTGCACTGAAATACTGTCTATGCTATGGCAATAAAAAGCTAACATGGCTTAATGCATTAGACTGATATTAAAAAGAAATAAACGATATTATCAAACTCAGTAAACACCATGCTAATAATGCATACAACAGAAAAGCAGATGAGCACAGAATATGTCGAAAGAAAGCAAATGTGTGTTCAGTGCAAATAAACTTGCTGCCTGTGTTTTATTAATAATGTAAACGAATTATGTGGTTATATTTTTTTTATAACTGTTGGTCCATTAAGCCTCATTAAGCGTTTTCTTGGTTTATATGGGAGGAAAACGTACAATTAAACGCGTTGAGTTCATATTCTGTGCTCAACCTGCTTTTCTGTATGCTTTGTTTGTATGGTGTTTCCTGAGTTTTGGTCTTTTAATACCACTGTCTCAATTACAACGCGTTGCGTGTATTTAAAATAATACAACAAGGTTTGTTCTAATGGAATTTATTGATTGATAAAATCAAATTAAATATCCCCAAAATATATGAAGGTGGGGATATTTAATTTTGATTTTATCAATCAATAAATTCCATTAGAACAAACCTTGTTGTATTATTTTAAATTAATACTGTGAAGCTGCTTTGATACAATCTGTATTATGAAAAGCGCTATACAAATACACTTGACTTAATAATGCATACTACAGAAAAGCAGATGAGCACAGAATATCAACGCAATGCGTGTAATAGGCCTATTGAGACAGTGGTATTAAAAGACCAAAACTCAGGAAACACCATACAAACAAAGCATACAGAAAAGCAGTTGAGCACAGAATATGAACTCAACGCGTTTAATTGTACGTTTTCCTCCCATATAAACCAAGAAAACGCTTAATGAGGCTTAATGGACCAACAGTTATAAAAAATATATAAAAAAAAAACCACATAATTCGTTACATTATTAATAAAACACAGGCAGCAAGTTTATTTGCACTGAACACACATTTGCTTTCTTTCGTCATATTCTGTGCTCATCTGCTTTTCTGTTGTATATGCATTATTAGCATGGTGTTTACTGAGTTTGATAATATCGTTTATTTCTTTTAATATCAGTCTAATGCATTAGCCTAAGCCATGTTAGCTTTTTATTGCCATAGACAGTATTTCAGTGCACGCGGGTTTCGTGACATCATCGACGTCCCATTTCATTGGCTAGGTGCCAACCAATAAAACGACTCCTTTGACCCCCTCTCCTCCCGCCCCCCTTTCTCTCTCACCGCCTCTGAGTTTCAAGTGCACAAGTTAGTTTTTGCACCCTGTATATCGCGAAAAGAGTAGCAAAAGTCAAGGCCGCGAAATTTGAAATTGCAGTGACAGATTTGAGAAAGTTGCAAGTGCCTAATTGAGGAAGTACCGCGAATGTGAATGTAAGATTAAACGCAAAATATATATTACAAGTTTGTGTCTGTCGTTGTATTTCCCGTGAATGGCATTTTACACATTTGTGTCTACTTGTCTGCAGCTTCAGATTCAGAATACAGGTTTGTGACTAATGTTTGCGAGTGCAAATTTCAACATTCAGCTTCAGATTTTTATTTTACAGGTTTTCACATTGGAGCTGTGAGTGTAAATGTTCATGTACAAGTACAAATATGTATTGTACAAGTTCTCAAATTCACATCTACGTGCTCTCGAGTTTTGCTACTATTTTACCTTCATAGTTGCAGCTCATACAGAACGCTGCTGCCAGAAAATAGGCACATATCACACCAGTCCTCGTGTCCTTGCACTGGCTTCCAGTTACATTTAGAATTGATTTTAAAGTACTGTTACTTGTTTATAAATCACTCAATGGTTAGGACCCTCAACACATTGCAGATATGCTCATCGAATATAAAACTAACAGATCATCAGGATCAGGTCAGTTAGAATAATAACAGTGGTTCACTCAAGCAAGGAGAGTCTGCTGAGTCTGGAGCCAGCTTCCAGAAGAGATCAGGACGTGCTTTAACAGTAACATTCAAATCCA
Source organism: Rutilus rutilus (assembly GCA_021464565.1). Lineage (NCBI taxonomy): Eukaryota > Metazoa > Chordata > Actinopteri > Cypriniformes > Leuciscidae > Rutilus > Rutilus rutilus. The sequence continues at coordinate 34,636,672 of JAJAQA010000015.1, read as the reverse complement.
GACTCAAAACACTCTGTGCATTTACTGACTGAGCACTAGCTGTGCCACTGTGTGTTCCACTGATTGCATTTTATCTTATTTATGTAACATCTGTTTATTATTTTAATTGTTATTCTAATTGTTATTGTTCTATTGTTCTATCTATTGTTATTTTAATATGTAATTCTTAAAACTGTTTTACTTATGCTGTTTTGATTTTTGGTTAGGGCTGTCTGGTTGGAAGAGTTGAGAGGATTGGGAAGCGAGACGGTGATTACTGAAAGCCATCAGAGTCATCAGTCACTAGGAAGTTGGGAATTGTTACTAGTGTGTCTCGCGATCCGAAGCTCTCTGACTCTTCCATTCAGACAGAGGCGCACCGAATTTAGTGATTCAGGACTCTTTTATTGTTATTTTTATATCTTATACATTATATTTTTACCTTATGCATCTGTTGTGATTATTTTAAGTCAATCTTAATTCCTTTTCTGTGTAAAGCATTTTGAATTACCATTGTGTCTGAAATGTGCTTTATGCAATAATCGTGCCTTGCCTATTGTGTTTATATACAGCTAGTTATAAATACTGTTTAAAAAAATACAAATAAGGATATCACCAAAAGGATCCCATGTTTCACACTGACACAATTTATATATAAAAAATAACATGAATAGTTTTCTCAGCCTTGAATCTGTGTGACTGTCAGGGTTCCTGAGTTTCATTGTGTGTTTCTCCCACTAATTCCCATTGAACACTGAGCATCTCATTTAATTCCTGGATGACCTCTGTGTGTTTGGGTGTGGAAATGTGGGAACTCCCATCACTGTGAGTGCTTTAGGATGCGTTCCCAGGATGCTGTCACATTTTCTCCCACTTTACTTCCCACTCCTCATCCCCATAGAGGAACTCTTTCACATGATCAAATGTCCCACCTGGACACAATGAATGCTGGATGCTTGCCCCTTACAGAACAACAAATATGGGAATATACTGCAAAATATAATGTGATGTATTACATAATACATTTCCATTTATGGGAAAACTAGTGCTTATATTCTTCAATATACTGCAATATATGCTTTGACCATGTATGGCTATATGTTAATGAATATAAAATATTTATAAATGAAGACAAAAATAGCATTACATGTAATATTAACAATATTTTATATTTTATTGTGTACATATTTTTCACATGTTCCCATATGAATGTGAATGTAATTACATATTGACATTACAATAATGTAATGTTATATAGCGCCCCCTACCGTATAAGAGTGGAAAATTCATGCAATGGTGGGGAAAGAGTAAAGTAGAAATAAATTCTAAAAGTAATCTACACAAAAATTCAGATACGCAGAATACAAACCTATCTGTTTTATATCAATATTCTAATCAGTATTTTCAAACAATGATAAGTTTCATAAGACTGTATATGAAAAACTATGTAAAAAAAGTATATTTAATTGTCTACTCGTTCAAAAGAGTTAACACAAACTACAAGCCAGTATACTTTGAATAATTAATTATACTTTTAAGTATATCTCATCAAAAGATTGAGTACAAGTACCAGGCCAAATATACTTGGACTTTTCTCTCAGTATAAGTCGAGTAACTTTAAGTGTAATTTTAAGTATATTTCTGAGAAGTATATAAAATGTAGACTGAAAGTATACTTTCTTATTTTTAGTTTAAAAGTTTTGTTTTCCAGTTGCGCTCTATTTTTCTGGCTGCTCTCTTAAGGGCCCGAGTGTGCTCGTTGTTTCACGGCGTTGGACTATTTTCTTTAATCTTCTTTAAGCACAAAGGAGCAACTGTGTCTAAAGTGCTGGAAAAGAGAGAGTTAAACGTTTCTGTCGTAATATCAAGTTCTTCTAAGCTATCTGGGATGCTGGGATGATGAAACTGATCAGGAAGATTATTAATAAAGCAATCTTTAGTGGCAGAAGTGATAGGTCTAACATATTTGTAATACAGAGTCGGCTTTGCAGCCTTGGCTAAATGAAGTTTACACGAGTTGTTGTATAATATCAAGAAAATGTAATTACCTGCCTCCCTGTTTATTATAGATGCCTTTTTGTTACACATATTTAGCCAGTGTATTGGATATAATGCATTGCATTCAATGTTGTTATTTATTTTGTTTGTAAAAGATGGCTTATATTGTTTTGGCTTAGATGTACAGTAATTGTATGTATATGTGACTGTGCCAACCCATGTTGAGAGGCAGCAGAAAAGTGTGATTTTTTGCGCTAGAGGACTCCTAGAATTCAGCCATCTTAGTTGAGTTTACTGTAGTTCAAGGACATGAAGAGATGGACCGCTTGCACCTGCCTGGAGAAGGATCTGGGAAACTTTGGAGGAGTGTCAACCTAACGTCTGTTGAAAACAACAGGAGTATAAAAGACTGAATGAACTGACTGCCTCTGGGGAGACTGATACGCCAGAGCCCACGACGCCCTAGAAGCCCAGAGCTGAGGACAAGAAACCCCAAGCAGAATAATAAGAAGCCCAGAGCTTACTACACCTTGTTTCAAAACATGATTATTGTATTTTATACTTAAACGATGAAGTTCTATTTGCCTTTATATTTTTGTTTATTATAAAAAGAAAAGTAACCAATTAAAAGAAATTTAATTGATTACAAAATCTGCCTACTGAGATTTATGATGCTGGACGACTTTTAATGAGAACATTACCACAGGGGAGTCTTCTGACCAAATTGTAAGTACCTTTTGAATGCTTACGGTTTAGGTCAGATTTGACTTTCTTTACCTTACCTGAGAATAATAAATAAATAGGTAAAAGGTGTTAAGAGTAAAGTACACACCGTAAAACATGGCGCCCAACGTTTTTAGGGCATTGATCCATCGACCCCTGGCCACGGTCGATCGAGCAATGCTTGCCCATTCGCTTCCGCACTCGTACGCTTGAGTATAGGAGTACGAACTTTGAATGCTAGTAAATTAGCAACTAAAAGGCAACCTGTAAGACCCCAAAAATGTTAATAATCTAGAAAAGATTATTTAAAGGAACAACCCAAAAGGGGTTAAAATAAAAGACGTCTAAGAGAAACTTCTGGAAAAGATAGTATTTAAAAATACAGACCCAGAAAGGGAGAATATTACTGTTATAATAAAGCCCAGAAAGGGCAAAGATTAATATAAAAATAAAATTCCGTGAGAGTGGAAAAATTAATGCTATAATGCATACCCAGAAAGGGCAAAGATTAATGTAATAATAATAAATCCCAGAAGGGTTAAAACAAAAGTCGACTAAGAGAAATTTAACCAGAAAGTAATAATCTAGAAAAGATTATTTAAAGGAAAATCCCAGAAAGGGTTGAACAGAGATTATTTATAGACAGCCCAGAAAGGGTTGAACGCGCGTAGAACAAATAACTTTATGAGCGAGAGAGCCGTAAAGATTGAGAAAGCCGTGAAAAAGGAGAGACTAAAGTCTCAAACGGCTAGCCTCAGAGAGTAAGGAGGCAGAGACTGGCTAAAAGATAAGACCTGTTAGTGGAGGACGCTTCGCTTATGACAGGGCAAGCAGTAAAATCCAGCAATCTAGATATCTAACATGAGGAGATTCTCATGTATTAAAATGAAAAATAGCCTTCCAGGCAGACACAACGGTTCTAGAAATGCAACGAGGCTCCGCTATGGAGATAGACCAAAATGGTTAAACCTTAAAGGGATACTTCACCTCTGGGAAGATGAATGTGTATTCAAAATAGGTCATTTATGTAGAAGAAATGTGAAGACATTTTTTAATTTGGAGCTTTCTAGACTGAGAAAAGCCAGAAAATGTATTTTTGGCTTATGTGGATGAAAGACAACAACTCCCAGAATGCACTTGCTTCGCTGCCCTAGGAGGCCACGCCTACCGGTAAGACAGCGCAGTTGAAAACAAGGTTAGGCTACCAGTGAGTCTCCGTGACGAGTCTGCCTGGGATTTCGGGATCGCCCAAAATGTCCGGATTCGGCTTTTGCGTTCTACAGTCGCCATTCATTATGTTTACTGTGGCGAGCAGGACGAGGCTGACGGCCGCGGGAGAGACGGCGCTGAGGCTCGGTGGCGTCATATTGAGACGCGCCGGTCTCGCAAACGGAGGTGCGGGAATTTTCTTAGCAATGTTAAAAGTAAACGCACATCAACCGATCACTTGTTTAGCGTTCATGTAAACACTACATTCAGATTCACCGATCGGAATGAATTCAGTTAGATTGAAACATGAGGTGGTTCATGTAAACAATGAATGGCGACCGCAGAAAGCAAAGACGAATCCCGGACATTTTGAACGATCCTCGCCCGCCGGACATGTCCGGGAAAAGGAGGATGGTTACCCATACTTACTCAGCTTTCTCCTACTATTCAGCTTTCTCCACAGAACAAGAGCCTGCTAGCTTAGCTTCCAAAGAAAGACGGCTGACTGTGTGTACATTCTGTGAGTGAGATCCCACCCTCTATGGGCGGGCTGAAAACATGCGGAACAACGCCATCTACTGGCTGTAGTCTTTAGCCTCTGGCCAGAAATCCTCCGATGACGCAAAAATGACGATTTTTGCGTCATCGGAGGATTTTTTCCAGACAAAAAATACATAAATCTCTCCTCTCAGGGGGATATGAGGGTGGAAAGCATGGTAATTCGAAAATACTACAGGTTTTCTACTAATACAAAGCTTAATGCTAAATCCTGAAGTAACCCTTTAAAGACTGAGGTAGGTCTAACATGAAGTGGAAAAATGTGTACATGTAATAACATTACAGAATAAGACTTCTAGACGAGGAATAATGGTTAATACTGATTAATGACTGTTATTAAACAGCTAAGAAATGTTTTTCTAAATATTACGAATGAGAGAGTGCTAAAAAGAATTTAAACCACCGGACCTGGATAGACAGGCTATATATCAAATTGATATTAATATCTTTAAACAAACAGAAGAAATTCACCTAACATTGTTAGAAGACAGTTTTATGAAGTGGAAATATGCAGGCTAACAGTAGGACTTATAATCTGTAACAATATGTGTTGGGAAAAATGGGATGTTATCTGGCATATTAAAATACAAATAAAAAGTGTAATGAAAGTATAATTATTGGTCCTGGAACAGCCAGGATGATTTTATTGTAAAATAGGTGTACCGGTTAAAGAGACAGATTCTGTGAGTATAGCTCAGTCTCGAAAAACCAACAGCGGTGCGAGCCAGATCGTCTCCACACTGTATTACAGAGAAGAGCTTGTGCTTCAGAACGCTAGAGGCTGAAAGACCTGTAAAACGATAGTTATTAAAACTTAAGGGAGGCACTGACAACAAAATAAGTCAGGTAATGTTTTAAAGTGAATGTCCTGATAGAAATATTTAATAGGAAGGTAAACGGAGATTATTCACTGTAAGGTGAATCTACCCTAAAGGAACATTACAGAAAATTAAGATTTTGACGACAAGAGAGAAAAATATACATTTGGTTAGAACTGAAATATTTGGGCAAAATGGAAAGACATCAGTAAACACTGCAACAGTATAGTCAGTTTTAGCAAAGTTTAAGAAGAACATTCATGGACAAATTAAATATGAATTGTGTAAGAATGTAATTTAGAAAATGGCATAGAAGCAAATCCTAAAAGTCTTAATACAGTTATGGAGACTTACAGTGAGAAAAATAAGTATTGGAACACCCTGCTATTTTGCAAGTTCTCCCACTTAGAAATCATGGAGGGGTCTGAAATTGTCATCGTAGGTGCATGTCCACTGTGAGAGACATAATCTAAAAAAAAAAAAAATCCAGAAATCACAATGTATGATTTTTTAACTATTTATTTGTATGATACAGCTGCAAATAAGTATTTGAAACACCTGAGAAAATCAATGTTAATATTTGGTACAGTAGCCTTTTGTTTGCAATTACAGAGGTCAAACGTTTCCTGTAGTTTTTCACCAGGTTTGCACACACTGCAGGAGGGATTTTGGCCCACTCCTCCACACAGATCTTCTCTAGATCAGTCAGGTTTCTGGGCTGACGCTGAGAAGAAACACGGAGTTTGAGCTCCCTCCAAAGATTCTCTATTGGGTTTAGGTCTGGAGATGGCTAGGCCACGCCAGAACCTTGATATGCTTCTTACAGAGTCACTCCTTGGTTATCCTGGCTGTGTGCTTCGGGTCATTGTCATGTTGGAAGACCCAGCCCTCGACCCATCTTCAATGCTCTAACTGAGGGAAGGAGGTTGTTCCCCAAAATCTCGCAATACATGGCCCCGGTCATCCTCTCCTTAATACAGTGTGGGTAGAAAGCAACCACCAACTAATCTTCTTTTTGAATATTAATTCAAATTCTCTACTTCTCGATGACTGAGGGGGGAAGATTTGTTCAGAACGTCTCATGATCATCACCGGTCTGACTAATTGAAGGAGCCCCCAGCACTAACACATAACTGGTCAATGGCTAGCTTTGTGGCCTACTACGGACTGGTTAAGATAAAGACAGTGTCCGCACATTCCAGAGTCAAATCACCAAGACCAGAGCCATAAGTCACCCATCCTGGCGCCACAGAGTCTGCAAAAGACCCTTCTAATGACCCAACTAACGGAAAAGCTTGTCAATTTAAGGTTTTTAAAAGAAGAATCGACACCCAGCAGATGTTACTGAAACCCCCGACAACATTCCTGAACACCTCCTCCTTAAGACCTCTGAACAAACAGAGTTCTGTCTCTTCACCAGGAGAACTGATTCTTATCAATAACTATACATAAAATCATTCAAGAACAATTTTCAATGGACTCATGATCAAACAATCATGCAACTACCTAATCCTGGGTTGTTTCCACCACTTATATGCATATTTTAATAAGATAATATGTTTTGATCCCATTTAATTCAGGTAATAGTTATTATATTAACTATTAGAAGGAGTGAATGTGTGAAGTGTGTACTGTTTCATATCAATGCTATCTTACGAACACAACTAGCAAGATGACTGAAATTAAATCTGTGTAAAATGTTCGTATTCTTATAATGGTAATGATGTCTAAACTGTGGCCTCTGTTCTCTCTGTTAGTAAGGAGAGCACAGATAAGCATGATTTACGATCAGAACTGAAAAGAACGTCACCTCCTAAATTCAGCCAGTGTCTAATTGGCCAGAACTCATCCTGGAGGTTGGACAAACTTTTAGTTTAAAACCTTAGACCCAAAAAACTCTTCTCTCTCTCTCGCTGCTCTCGAAGCTCTCTCTCGGTGCTCTCTCTCGGTTCTCGCTCTGAAGAAGAACTCTCAACAAATGCAGAAAAAGATGAAGATCTAGAGCAAGACTAGTAACCATGTAACTGAGGAGCAGATCAACCCAAATTAAGATCAGATGGGTTAGATTAATTTCCAGTCATCTAACTACTCTCCATATCTCATTTCATTTCTTTCTTTGTGTTATTTTCCCTTTCCGATTGAAAGTCTCGGTTTTAAGTTAAGTTTTGCGGCAAAGCTTCGGTCAACGATTTACGGCTGCAACGAACACTTTCAACTTCAAGACTTTTCATTCAGCAGCTCCAGCACACCACGTGACTGGAACGCGCCACAGACATTTATCCAAGCACGAGGAGGCCAGCCGACGGACGAACCAAGGGAAACCCCCTTCTTACGCTACAAAGGGAATTCCAAAAGGAACCCAGAAGACAAGCAAGTACCTCCATGCAGGCTAAAATCTTAACTGGTGTATTTATATAACTTTAATAACCTGCCTAAAACGATAGAAGGGTTAAATTAATGATTGATGGTTCGTTCAGGTCATGTCTAAGTGTATATGGAATCGTGAGATTTCATCCTTTCACTCTTAAACCCACTCTTTCCTCACTCTATCCCTTTCTGCAACGCGTATGAATGTGTATGTGTGTGTGTGCGTGTGTTTGTGTTAGATATTAGCTTTATGTGTTAGTAGCCTATATAATCAATAAAGTATTGTTTGTATTAAAAAGAGATTACTCGTGTGTGCTTATCAGATTTATTGTCTTGAACTTCGATTTAAGTTACCTATGCTTTTACCCTTAATTTACTTCGTAATTTATTGTTAGCTGGGGATTAATTCTTTCTTGGCCAGGAAGATATTATATTTCCTAGAGTTAATACTTGTTTATGCTTTCTGTTCATTGGATGAACTGATAAAATGATCATACTATTGATTCTGCTACAGTAAATTCTGAAAATAATTAAAAATAATTAAAATATTAATTATTGGTCATATTCCGTTATGAACAATAATTAATAATATTTATACGTGGGCGTATAAACGCTACAACAGTGCAGTCGCACTGTCCCAAGGGAGATTGACAGTCATGTTTAGCTTCTTCCATTTTCTAATGATTGCTCCAACAGTGGACCTTTTTTCACCAAGCTGCTTGGCAATTTCCCCGTAGCCCTTTCCAGCCTTGTGAGGGTGTACAATTTTGTCTCTAGTGTCTTTGGACAGCTCTTTGGTCTTGGCCATGTTAGTAGTTGGATTCTTACTGATTGTATGGGGTGGACAGGTGTCTTTTATGCAGCTAACGACCTCAAACAGGTGCATCTAATTTAGGATAATAAATGGAGTGGAGGTGGACATTTTAAGGCAGACTAACAGGTCTTTGAGGGTCAGGAATTCTAGCTGATAGACAGGTGTTCAAAAACTTATTTGCAGCTGTATCATACAAATAAATAGTTAAAAAATCATACATTGTGATTTCTGGATTTTTTTTTTTTAGATTATGTCTCTCACAGAGGACATGCACCTACGATGACAATTTCAGACCCCTCCATGATTTCCAAGTGGGAGAACTTGCAAAATAGCAGGGTGTTCAAATACTTATTTTCCTCACTGTATTTGGTGATAATGAAACTAATATTTTGAAAACTATTAAATAATGTGAAGAATATTGAAGAATATTCTAGCATTGGCTAAAAGGAAAAATAACCAAGAGATAATGGTTATATAAGATAAAATAATACATGGATTGGAGGCTAATTCCTTCTACTTGTAGTAAGAGTGAGAAATGATAAATGATATAAAACATGGGTTCCCTTTCGTGGTCACTCCGATTTACGTCGGATGACGACGATTGGGGTTTCGCTTAGAAGCCTATCACCTTCGAGTATATAAAACGAGCCAATGGCAATGAAATGCCATGGGTCTGCGGAATTTGCATAGCGTATCTCCGCCCGCCGCAGGGGGTATATAAGGAAGTACGCCGGCAAAATGCAGATATGTTTTCGCTTCGGAGCCGAGAACTTCTCCACTCCTGCAAGCCAAAAATTCTGAGTTATTCTTCTCATTCCCTTCGAGACGAGCGAACTCTCCGGTGTTGGTGTGGACGGCGATTTCAGCGAGTGCTCACTACCCTGCTGATCTGTTCAGTGATCTGACAGATAGTGTGATTTCTCCCTGTTCGCTTCAACATCCGCGGAGTTTTTCCTCTCACAAAAAGAGCATTGCACGCGGCACGTCTTTTTAAAGATGCCTCGCCCGTGCACTTCTGGTTGTGGTGGCGATGTATTCTTTGCTGATGGGCACGATCTCTGCTTAGCGTGTTTGGGCGTTGATCACGCTAGAGCAGCGTTCGTGGATGACTCATGTTCTCACTGCGGGAACATGACCATCTCCATGCTGCGGTCGAGACTCAATGAGCTCACCACAGCGAGAGTCCCCCTACCCACACCCCGATCTACTGACTCCCAGAGAGCTAGTACTTCGGCTGGTGGCCGGGGTGACCTGAGGGTGACTGTGTGGAGCACACCGCCGACACGTCCACGGTCCTCACACTCCTCTTCAGCATCGGAACCCGCGAGTGTTCAAGTGGAAGCCGCTGGTCCCTCTACGGTGGCCCCGCGTATTTCGTTTGGAGCTCCAGCAGAGGATGCAATGTCCATCACTGCATCACAAGGTGGGCATGAGTCCTCGGGAAGTGAGGATTCGGCTGTGTTGCCCGCCCCCGGGGCGTGCCAGCATTGCCCGAGTCTGATCCCGAGCTGACTGCCATGCTTTCCCGGGCAGCCGCAGCCATTGGGCTCGAGTGGTCCCCGCCACCCGATCCAGTGCGCTCGCGGCTGGATGATTGGTTTTTGGGAGCGGCCGCTGACACTCGTCGCCGCCCAACCCCAATACCATTCTTCCCGGAAGTGCATGAGGAAGTCACGCGGTCCTGGAAGGCTCCCATGTCTTCCCGTGATCGTTCGTCGGCTTTCTCCGCCTTTCCTCCCCTCGATAAGGCTGATGCTTGTGGGTACACTGGGATTCCCCCGGTGGGAACATTCTGTCGCGATGCAGCTGTGTCCGACAAGCGCTTCATCGTGTTGGTGATCCTAAGCACCCATCCAAAGCCTGTAGATTTTCGTCTACCATGGTGGCGAAGTCTTACAGAGCGGCGGGACAGGCAGCTGCCTCTTTGCATGCCATGGCCATCTTACAGGTCTACCAGGCCAAGATGCTCCGTGACATGCACGAGGGGTAGGACAGACCCAGGGCTCTTTGATGAGCTGCGCGCCGCCACCAGACCTCACTCTCCGAGCGACGAAGGTGACCGCGCGCTCCCCTGGGTCTGGTGATGTCCACAGCTGTGGTCCAGGAGCGACATCTTTGGCTGAACCTGGCCGATATGCGTGAGCCCGAGCGGACTCGTCTGCTTGACGCTCCCATATCCCAGGCCGGCCTTTTCGGCGGTGCCATCGAGGACTTTGCCCAGCAGTTCTCGACTGCCCAGAAGCAGACTGAGGCCATTAAACACATTCTGCCCCGACGCTCCGCTGCTCAGCCGTCGGCTCAGAATCCTCAGCCTGCTCGCCGCCGAGGGCGCCCTCCCGCGGCTCCCGCCCCTCCCGCACGGCCCCAGCAGCAGCCTCCATCTGGGCCGCGTCGTGGAGGAAGCCGCAGGAAGGCGCCACAGCCCTCTCCAGCCCCGCAGCCCGCTAAACGCCAGGCTAAGCGGCGCTCCTGAGACGGGCCGCTCAGGATTGGCTTTCTTTTCTGTTCAGGAGGTGGTAGCAGGGCACTCCTTCCCCCCGGTGGAGGGCCGGGGGAGAATCTTTTGTTCTCCACTCCCCGCTGCTCGTCCAACGGCGAGCAGCACCCTAATGTGGTTAAAGACAGAATTGAATTCCCCAATCCTGAGCCAACAGAGTCCGAGGGCCGCAGTGCGCGCCACCCTCGGGTCCCGCCCCTTCCGCCCTCCTCTGTTCCAGAGGTGTGGGATGACAGCACGCGCCGCCCACGGGCCACGCTCCTCTCATTCCCCTCTGTCGCCAGACCCCTGCCAGAGCACGCCCCCGTGGGACGCGCGCCCTCCCCTGGCCTCCTCTGGCAGGACGCGGTTAATGACCGTGCCCCCGCACAGGGCCGCTATGCCACCCTCGCCGGTGCCGGTCATTCCGCCTCGCTGCCCCACCGACGGTACGTCTGTGGTTCGTATGACCCCGCTGGTGCACTTTCTGGAGGCCCTGGCTAGAGCTTCCCAGGACTGTCCCGCTGGGTTCGCGAGAACCATCAGATCGGCTACGCGATTCAGTTCGCGATATCTCCTCCCTGCTTCAGGGGAGTCCACTTCACTATGGTCGGTGGCAATGCCCCTGTCATGAGAGCGGAGGTCGCCACCCTACTGGCGAAGGGTGCGATCGAGATTGTCCCTCCAGCCGAGATGAAGTCCGGCTTCTACAGCCCTTACTTCATTGTACCCAAGAAGTCCGGTGGTTACTGCCAATCCTCGACCTGCGCGTCTTGAACCGCTCCCTTCACAGGCTGCCGTTCAAGATGCTAATGGCCCAAACACATCCTCCAGTGTGTGCGGGCCGCAGGATTGGTTTGCAGCGATCGACCTGAAGGACGCCTACTTCCATGTCTCCATTTTACCTCGACACAGGACCGTTTCTACGGTTTGCTTTCGAGGGGCAGGCATACCAGTACGCGGTTCTCCCTTTCGGGCTAGCCCTGTCTCCTCGCGTCTTTACGAAGGTCGTCGAGGCAGCCCTTGTTCCCCTCCGGGAACACGGGGTTCGCATCCTGAACTATTTCGACGACTGGCTGATCCTAGCTCACTCTCGAGACCAGGTTTGCGAACACAGGGACCTAGTGCTTCGGCACCTAGCTCGTCTGGGCCTTCGGTCAACTGGGAGAAGAGCAAACTCTGCCCCGCGCAGAGGATCTCTTTTCTCGGTATGGAGATCGACTCGGTCGCCATGTGCGCACAGCTTACGAGCGAGCGCGCGCAGTCACTGCTGACTTGTCTTCGTCAGTTCGAGGGCAAGAGTGCGGTTCCACTGAAACTTTTTCAGAGGCTCCTGGGGCATATGGCATCCGCAGCCGCAGTAACGCCGCTGGGATTGCTTCATATGAGACCGCTTCAGCTTTGGCTCCGCGATCGAGTCCCAAGGTGGGCATGGCAACACGGCACGCTCAGAGTCCCAGTGACTCCAGCCTGCCGTCAGACCTTCACCCCGTGGTCGAACCTCAAGTTTCTACGGGCCGGAGTGCCCCTAGAACGAGTTTCCCGGCATGTTGTTGTGTCAACAGATGCCTCCACCACGGGCTGGGGCGCCATGTGCAATGGACATGCTGCCACGGGCTCCTGGACAGGACCCCAGCGCCTTTGGCATGTCAATTGCCTCGAGTTGCTGGCTGTACGTCTCGCCCTGCACCGTCTCGAGTTCGGCCTCTCGCTGGAGAATGGCGACTCCATCCCCAGTCGGTCCAGCTGATTTGGGATCAGTTCGGCGACGCACAGGTAGACCTGTTTGCCTCCCACGACTCGTCCCATTGCGACCTGTATTATTCCCTGACCGAGGGCACGCTCGGCACGGATGCACTGGCGCACAGCTGGCCGCGGGGCCTACGCAAGTATGCGTTTCCCCCAGTGAGCCTTCTTGCGCAGACCTTGCGCAAGATCAGGGAGGACGAGGAGCAGGTCATTTTGGTTGCCCCATATTGGCACAACCGGACCTGGTTCTCCGAACTAGTACTCCTCGCGACAGCACCTCCCTGGCCAATTCCTCTGAGGAAGGACCTCCTTTCTCAGGGACGGGGCACCCTTTGGCACCCTCGTCCCGATCTTTGGAACCTCCACGTGTGGCTCCTGGACGGGACGAGGCAGGTTTTGAGTACCCTACCACCTGCGGTGGTGGCTACCATCACTTCCGCTAGAGCATCGTCCACGAGACATGCCTATGCGTTGAAGTGGAACCTCTTCGTCAACTGGTGTTCTTCTAAACATCAAGAACCCACGAAATGCCCGATCAGTGTCGTGCTTTCCTTCCTGCAAGAAGGGTTGGAGCGAAGGCTGTCTCCCTCCACCCTGAAAGTGTATGTTGCCCGCCATTGCCGCACATCACGACGCAGTTGATGGTAAGTCTCTGGGAAAGCACGACCTGATCATCAGGTTCCTGAGGGGAGCGAGGAGACTGAATCCTCCTCGTCCTCCCCTCGTACCCTCTTGGGACCTCTCAGTGGTTCTAACTGCCTGCAGAGTGCTCCATTTGAGCCTTTGCAATCAGTAGAGCTTAAGTTCCTGTCTATGAAGACAGCGCTCCTGGTTGCATTGGCCTCCATCAAGAGGGTAGGGGACCTGCAGGCATTTTCGGTTGACGAAGCGTGCCTGGAATTCGGGCCGGCCAATTCTTACGTGATCCTGAGACCCCGGCCTGGATATGTGCCCAAGGTTCCTACCACACCCTTTCGAGACCAGGTAGTGAACCTGCAAGCGCTGCCCTTGGAGGAGGCAGACCCAGCCTTGGCACTGCTCTGTCCAGTACGCGCCCTTCGTGCTTACGTAGACAGAACGCAGTGTTTCAGGACCTCAGACCAGCTCTTTGTCTGTTATGGTGGGAAGCTGAAGGGAAAGGCTCTCTCAAAGCAAAGGTTATCTCACTGGATAGTGGATACCATTGCTTTGGCATACCAGCAGCAAGGTCGTCAGTGCCCCCTTGGTGTGAAAGCCCACTCCACTCGTAGCGTGGCTTCCTCTTGGGCTCTAGCGCATGGCGCCTCGCTAACAGACATTTGTAGAGCTGCAGGCTGGGCGACACCCAACACATTCGCGAGATTCTATAATCTCCGAGTAGAGCCAGTTTCTACTCATGTACTCGCTCCAACCAGCCGGTACTAGATTCTGCTCAGGTGTATTCGCTTGCTCGCCATTCCTCTCCACGGACGGGATACGTGCGATTTCTTCTCAGGTCAGTCTGATAAGCTCTGAGTTTCCTCCAGCACCGGTGACGTCAGCGCCTGACTTATGCCAATCTGCCATAACGCAGCTTTTGCGCTAGGTGCCTCCATGTGCATGGTCCCCCCTCTGGGCGACCCCCACATGTGTATTCCACTGTAAGTCTCTTTTGAGCATGTGTCTTTCCCTTGGCAAGCCACCTTGCCACCCCTGGGGTTTAAATATTCCACCTGCGGCTGGACACCTCAGCGATACTCCATATGCATCCCTCTGGGTCATATGTGTCTCTCAAGTCCCCCCCTTATGGTTGGGCATAATTGCATATTTCTCCTGAGATATGCTTCCCAGTGTACCTTGGTATTCCTGTGTTAAGTAGGACTCCTTCGTTAGTGCTAGTCTCACAACAGGGAGATCAGACTTACGCAGGGCACTGGATGACAGCCGAGGTGGGGTGATTAGACTGGAACCCCATTCGTCGTCATCCGACGTAACTCGGAGTGACCACGAAAGGGAACGTCTCGGTTACGTATGTAACCCTCGTTCCCTGAGTAGGGAACGGAGACGTTACGTCTTCCTGCCACTTCCGCTGTATCGCTGAAAAACGCCTGGGTCCAGTCTCGACTCCTCAGCGAAGACATATCTGCATTTTGCCGGCGTACTTCCTTATATACCCCCTGCGGCGGGCGGAGATACGCTATGCAAATTCCGCAGACCCATGGCATTTCATTGCCATTGGCTCGTTTTATATACTCGAAGATGATAGGCTTCTAAGCGAAACCCCAATCGTCGTCATCCGACGTAACGTCTCGGTTACGTATGTAACCCTCGTTCCCTGAGTAGGGAACGGAGACGTTATTTTTAAACATCATCCTAAATATCATGATAAAATTAAAAATAAAAATAGACAGTATTTCTTTTTAGAAAAAGAAAAAAATGTGTGCACGTACTTGGCAGCAGAAACGAAGAGTGTTATTAAATCACGAATACATGATGATAGCATATGGAGTATGTAGGCCAATAATATTTAATGAGAGTCACATAAAATAGATTAGGATTGTGGAAAATATTGCAGTATCTGTTATATTAAAGTATTCTAATATGCAGAAAGAGGACTAGAAAGACTAGGAAAAATTGGGAGAGAAACTGGAAAAGGATGGTCAATCAACTTGTAGAAGAGTGGAGAAAACAACTTAAAGTTAATTTAGTATGTTTCCATAACAAACAAAAAGAAATGAATCATTTTAAATTAGCTCATTATAAATAATAGGTGCTAGTAGACATATTGTAATGTTGACCTGATTGACACTCCTGAATGCAGGCTTATCATGCAGGTGTTTGAGAACAGCAAGAGAGCAGATGAGGACAAACAAGCTCTCATTATGATCCATGCAAGAGCACCAAATGGCCTTGACTGAATCTGGAACCCTTCCAAAGAAGGGGGTGGAAATAGCAGAAGAAGTCCTAGTTTGTATATGCCTCTTATTCAGTCACAAAATAGACTGTAAAACAAGATAGACTGTAATAGCAAGAAATGGCCGCTCTGCATCCACCAGCACTGAGACCTTAGCTGGGGTCAGTTAAACCTTTTGGGGAATCCTGGTAAATATTATTACTTTATTATTTTAATGATTTATAAAAAAATAAATAAAATAAGAACCGTACAACTTAAAGGATTATTATGAAGTGGGTGTTTGATATTGTAAACACGAATGTACTTACTGTATGATAAGTAAGGGATAATCCACGGCTAGCCATGCATTAAAGGATTTTAATGCACGACGTAGAGGCGAAGAACCACCCGACGCGAAGCGGAGGGTGGTTGCCTCTACGAAGTGCATTAAAATTCTTTAATGCATGGCTAGCCGTGGATTATCCCGCTTATACCTTGGTTATTTGCCAAGTTAAAAATAAGTTAAAGCTGTAACTGATGTTTACAGTGTAATTTTTTAACAGACGTGTAAAAATGACGGTTATTTCTTAAGTTAAGGCTCGTCAGGTCTTGCACTCCGTCCGCTTTAAATAAAGTAGAGCCATCGGATTGCTTTTATTTGAATGAATTCACATTTATTTTAATTCATTATTAAAAGAGAGAGACAGAGAACTGAAGGAGAAGGAACAGAGAGAGAGAGAGATGCGTGCACGAGTTACCTGTGTGCGTCGATCTCTTCTTTAAAGTCTAGCAGCTACAGTCCCCTCGTTGCTTAAGCATATAGCTAACTTAATGATTCTTTAATGGATTTATTACAATTATTTATGAATGACAGGCAACACTGATACAAATTAAACGATATTCAAAAATCATCCATTTAGCCTACCTAAACGTTTTCATATGCGTCTCTCACTCTGCTTGCAAGTGTATCTGTGTTACTATGGTTACCAATGTAGCGGATTAATTTCGAACTGTAATCAAACTGACTGGAACTACCTGTGCATTAAACGGTTTTATACCATGGGCTGTTTAAATACTCGATTCTGATTGGCTGGAAGGTGTGCAGTAAAACCGTTTAATGCACAGGTAGTTCCAGTCAGTTTGATTACAGTTCGAAATTAATCCGCTACATTGGTAACCATAGTAACACAGATACACTTGCAAGCAGAGTGAGAGACGCATATGAAAACGTTTAGGTAGGCTAAATGGATGATTTTTGAATATCGTTTAATTTGTATCAGTGTTGCCTGTCATTCATAAATAATTGTAATAAATCCATTAAAGAATCATTAAGTTAGCTATATGCTTAAGCAATGAGGGGACTGTAGCTGCTAGACTTTAAAGAAGAGATCGACGCACACAGGTAACTCGCGCACGCATCTCTCTCTCTCTCTCTCTGTTCCTTCTCCTTCAGTTATCTGTCTCTCTCTTTTAATAATGAATTTAAATAAATGTGAATTCATTCAAATAAAAGCAATCCGATGGCTCTACTTTATTTAAAGCGGACGGAGTGCAAGAACTGACGAGCCTTAACTTAAGAAATAACCGTCATTTTTACACGTCTGTTAAAAAATTACACTGTAAACATCAGTTACAGCTTTAACTTATTTTTAACTTGGCAAATAACCAAGGTATAAGCGGGATAATCCACGGCTAGCCATGCATTAAAGAATTTTAATGCACTTCGTAGAGGCAACCACCCTCCGCTTCGCGTCGGGTGGTTCTTCGCCTCTACGTCGTGCATTAAAATCCTTTAATGCATGGCTAGCCGTGGATTATCCCTTACTTACTGCACACCTTCCAGCCAATCAGAATCGAGTATTTAAACAGCCCATGGTATAAAATGTAATAATTGTATGTCATCTATAATGCCAAGTGTTTATGGTTTTTACTGACTGGTAAATACATGTTGATTTAAGAAAACGAAATATATTATTGTAAATGAATAAATAATATTTTAATTGTATTATGGGAAAAGGTATTATACTATAGTAACAAACAAATCTGGGGTTAGAAAAGATTATACCTTTTAGATTTAACTAAGGAGACGTTTAGGGGGAGAACTCCTGATAAGACATTTTTATTATTGGGTAAATTTTTGAGGATTTAAAATGTGTGTGATGCCACCAAATACTGATGTTATAAAGTGTGAACCTTATAATGGGGATGTAAAGATAATTTATAGTAAGAAATTACTGAAAATAATGTTGTTTTTGCTTTTGAAATATTTTTAAATCTTTATGAATTAAAGAATTCATTGGCTTCAGTGGACTTTGAATGTATATAATATATTAAAGAAATTAAAATATATGCTATGCTAATTGAAGAAGAAACTCTTGTGAAGATGAACTTGTAAATTTAATTTAAAATATAAAAGGTTTAAAGATGGACATTATTAACTTGAGAGATTGTTTATAAACTTTATAATGGGAACCTTATGTATAACAAGGAACAAATTGATTTATTGACTTATATAATTTATGTTTGAACATATATAGTGTTCTCAGAAATTAAGGGAAACATTAGGAGGATTACTCTGGATACAAAGGTTTAATTACTGTATTGTTCTGATTATAGTAAATGTATGAAATGTAACCATAATTAACCAGATAAATAATTGTAGGATGTGATATGTTTATGCAACAATTACTACAAAAAGGGTTTGTTATATTTGATGTTACAATTATGATATCTGAGAATCTGTTAATGTTTAAGAAATGATTACTGGATTAAAAGATATTTGAATGAGAAAATGAGATGCTTGACAATATTTGACCCAGAGGTTTGGAACTGGACGTTTACAAGCAATAATAAAAAATAAAAACCTTGTGCACTGTTTGAATATTGAAGAAATTTCTAGACTGGTTCAAACCTAGGGGGATGTTTAAACTTGTAGTTGGGGCAAGAAAACCCATCATACCCCAGATACTGACTTTATGCCCTAAAGATCCCAGGAGATGTAAGCGGCTCACGTTTCCACGTTTCACCTGGAAGCGCATCCCCTAGCTGGGCTAGGGGAGGAGCCGCGACTCCTGGAGAAGACCGGGTGCTTTAAGTAATGGATTCTTTTTGAGATCCAAATTGGCCTAATATATGATAAACAAGCAGAGCACAAAGTTTTGCCCCTTGATAAATAAATAATTTTAATACAATTACAAAAGAAATATAATTTATTATTTCTGTTATGGGAACCAGACAACAAAACTGGGTGAAATATTGCATGAACTGTAACAAACCAATCTATTTAAGAATGATGGACAAATGTTCATGTTATTGGTAAAGTTTGATGAAGTGAACAAAGTTTGTGCTACAATTATGAGAATGAAGGATAAAGAGTCAGGATAATTGCATGAAGGGGGTGTTGTATAATATCAAGAAAATGTAATTACCTGCCTCCCTGTTTATTATAGATGCCTTTTTGTTACACATATTTAGCCAGTGTATTGGATATAATGCATTGCATTCAATGTTGTTATTTATTTTGTTTGTAAAAGATGGCTTATATTGTTTTGGCATAGATGTACAGTAATTGTATGTATATGTGACTGTGCTAACCCATGTTGAGAGGAGCAGAAAAGTGTGATTATTTTGCGCTAGAGGACTCCTAGAATTCAGCCATCTTAGCTGAGTTTACTGTAGTTCAAGGACATGAAGAGATGGACCGCTTGCACCTGCCTGGAGAAGGATCTGGGAAACTTTGGAGGAGTGTCAACCTAACGTCTGTTGAAAACAACAGGAGTATAAAAGACTGAATGAACTGACTGCCTCTGGGGATACTGATACGCCAGAGCCCACGACGCCTAGAAGCCCAGAGCTGAGGACAAGAAACCCCAAGCAGAATAATAAGAAGCCCAGAGCTTACTACACCTTTGTTTCAAAACATGATTATTGTATTTTATACTTAAACGATGAAGTTCTATTTGCCTTTATATTTTTGTTTATTATAAAAAGAAAAGTAACCAATTAAAAGAAATTTAATTGATTACAAAATCTGCCTACTGAGATTTATGATGCTGGAAGACTTTTAATGAGAACATACCACAGGGGAGTCTTCTGACCAAATTGTAAGTACCTTTTGAATGCTTACGGTTTAGGTCAGATTTGACTTTCTTTACCTTACCTGAGAATAATAAATAAATAGGTAAAAGGTGTTAAGAGTAAAGTACACACCGTAAAACAGAGTCTAGATAATGATCTGAGATGTCATCGCTCCGCAGCAGAATTTCAGTGGCATCAACATCTATTCCATGTGATAAGTAGGACACGAGTTCCTGACACGTGATGTCTAACTCCAATAGAGTTCAGAATGTCTTTAAATGCCAATCCCAATGCGTCTTTTTCATGATCTACATGTATAGTAAAATCACCAACAATTAGGTCTTTATCTGCAGCCAGTACTAACTCTGATAGAAAATCAGCAAATTCTTTGATAAACTCTGTATGTTGTGGCCTGTATACAGTAGCCAGCACAAATCTCAAACGTGATTTATCATTTACACTAGATATTGTTACATTAAGCACCAACAAAATAATTATAATTGAAACAAGACTTCTCAGTAATTCTGAAGATATTACTATAAATTACACCATTAATGTGGGATGGTGTAGTGTGTGTTGTAGTGGCTAAACTTGATTGGTTAATGATTTATCAATCCTCTAAAAGCAAGCAATAAGAAATCACACAGCTTGACCTAACTAAACCTAAGGTTACTCGAGGTGGACTTAACCTGTATGAACTGAACTCAAAGAGTTTTTGAATAAAAGTGTATAAGCTTGATCCTCTGCCCTGCAGAAAAATCCAGCATTGCTGGTCACCAGCATATTTTTCATGCCGGGATGGCATGGGATGCTGGTTTGCTGGTCACCAGCATGGGAGTGCCATATAGACCAGCATTGTGCCTGGACCAACATGGATCTTATGCTGGGTTTTTCAGCAGGGCTAATAGTAGCTGCATCTCTTTTCTAATATTGTTTGACCATAGTACTGCTTTTGATACTGTGGACCACAACATTCTTTTGGATAGGCTTGAGAACCACCTTGGCATTTGTGAGCAGATATTAGCATGGTTTAGATTATATTTATCCAATTGCCAGTTTTCCTGTGTTGTGAAGAGATGTAAGATAGCACACAAGTTATATATGAAGTGCCACAGGGATCAGTATTAGGCCCTCTGCTTTTTTCATCTGCTTTTTTATATGCTTCCACTTCGGGACATTATCAGGAAACATGGAATATGTTTCCTCAGCCTTCTTTTACCTTAGAAACTACAACAAATGTCTGTTTCAAATGCTAAAAAGCTAATGAATGTATTTATAACCTCCAGATTAGATTTTTGGCAGTGATTTATTGAGTGGTTGTCCTGCTGGCTCAGTAAATAACCTCCGATTGGTTCAGAATGCAGATCCTAGAGTACTTATTAGAAACGTGAAATATGATCACAGTTCAATTTTATCTACATTATAACCACCTCTCAAGTTTTGTCTCAGTTCTGCTAATTGTAATGTGTGGCACTTCCCAGGTGAGGGGGCTAGAGGTTAAATCTGTGCTGGTGAGAGCAGGTGCTGAATAAAAGTTCATTTGTTATTGGCATGCATGGCCTTCTGTACCATTTATTACACTAATTATTACATACAAAGCCTTGAACTGCCTTGCTTTATTGTATTATAATCCTTCACGGTCACAACAATGGCAAAAATCTGTCCTGTTGATTGTACCCAAAATCAAGAAATTCACAAAAGGAGGTAGATCCTTTTCCTACCTCGCTCCTAAACTAAACTGCTATGGGATAGGCTAAATGAAGATCCAAACTTAGGTTTAGCCTAATCATTCACTCCTGTCAATCATCATTACAAGCGTACAGTATATAAGCACCAGTCATTGCACCGTCCCAGAGACAACTCTTCCGGCATCCCTCCACTCCACCCATCCATCTTTTACTCTATTTCTCGCTTTCTTCCTCTGCGTTTGCGGTATATTCATGGGTTTTCTCCGGACAAATTTTTACCGATCCAATCAGCGAACAGAGGGAGTGGCTGAGAACGATGACGTTGTGCGCTAGTTTGAGTTGTAGGGTTACCTCACGTCCAAACGTTAGCGATTGGTTATGGCAGATCCAGAGTGGCTCTGGGCAGATCCAATACAGAAAATGTCTAATAAGGGGAGAACTTCCACTCTCAGTAAACTTCCGGCTTCTGAACTGGTTGCAGTTCCACTCTGGTTCCATATGAGGGCGCTCACAGGACGAGTGCAGAATGAATGGAGGTCTATGGAGCTATACCCCTCAAAATCCACTTTTCTCAGGATATCATTTTTTGTCTAGTAATTTGAATGTTGTATTCGAAAGGAGATGCAAAGGAATTACACACTGCTGGGTGTTAGATTTTTTAGAGTCACTTATTTGCTTTAAAAAGTCTTTTAAAATGTCAATGACGTCATACACATCGTACGACCAGAGATACTGCTTTACGCCAATCCTTCAGTCACTTTGGTGCTTTCGCACTCTGCACTTTCTTTTCTCTCGAGGCATCGACAACACAGCTGACACAGGTAAATACACGTGCTAGAAGAGTTTTTGTTTTATTGTTTTAAAAGACCACGCCGAAAATACACACACACACACACACACACACGGCCATCAAGCGGTATTGGTATTGGTCGTATTACTGACCAATCAGCGTTCATTAGCAGAATGCTAGCGTGTTATGGGCAACAACAACTCAACCTGTAAGAAATCGAAAGGACATAAGTACTCGTTCATTCAATTTCCACCTATAACCCATGTTGAACCTGTAAAACCTACAATCAAATCTAAGATTTCTCAACAGCAATAAGAGACAAATTTAGCCGTCTAGCTCTAGACTCCCGTTCATTTTGCACTCATGGGCGATCGCCCCCAGTGGAGCTCTGGTGGAACTACAACCAAAAATCGGTATAATAGGACTTAATAGGGAGTGGCCAGGCTCTCCGTAGACGGGCTCTGCTTTAACAAAGTACCCGCCTTCAAGGAAGTTAACGCTTGTCAATAGAGAGTGGCCAGACTCTCTGTACAAATGAAATGTACGAGAGTCTGGTAGGACCAGGCTAGGAGAACTCGTGAAATTATAATCAAATGTGACTTTGTAGCCTGGACCATAACCATATAAACCTTCCTAACCACATTAACTGTCTAAACTAAACTGGTCAAATAAAAGTTCAAAAGTTTCAATGTCAATGAAGTTTATTTAACACAGACACAATATACACATTTAAGAGTATACACCTCCAAAACGTGATCGCATGAAATGACAATAGATAACCTTTTAGGATTTTAAGTATAAACCAGATGTGCCATCAACATAAAACCTGTTATTTATGAGAGCTATTTGTGCAAATTATTCACTACAATAATATTATTAAAAGACATCATGCTGATATTTCAACAAAAAGAATATGTCAGAATGTCTCTGGTAACTTTTTTTGTAATATTTCACTACAGCTCACAACATGTTTCCCTTTAAATCAAAACCCAGAATTGGTCATAAAACATTTCAGTTGTCACACAGAAACACCTGTGAACACACACTGGACACAGAACTATGAAGGAAACTACAGTGGGGAAACTCAAAAACACTGGAATCAAACATACACACATACCACCAATAAATAATACTTAATTTCATATTTACAGCACACTAAAAACATTAAGCTTGTCTGTTAATAGATATTTCTCTCGCACGAATAATTTATTATGTAAAGTGTACAATTTACATTTAATGGTGCCCCAATCTGTAAATTCAGTAGGATTTTTCTGGAAACGTAAATAAAAAAAGAAAGTATAATGTAGTCGATTTTTAGATATTTAGCTCAAAGATTACTTCAGAATGAATCTCACAAAACTTGTCAAGGACATGCTAAGGAAAGTGTATTTTAGTTTTGGACATGTATTCCTGAGATTCATTCATAAACATGCTTATTAATGAAATGATTATCACAGGAAAAAATCCATCAGCACCCCAATCACACATAAACGACAAGAAATGAATAACATTAATGAAATATTGTGTAACTAAAGCAAACACTAGTGCTGTGAGGAATGTGGCTCTGCGGCCTTCACTCGGTCTGAGGCACAGAGATGGCGGGACCTTTAGAAACTAGCACAGTCATTGGCGTATGAGAAATCATTCCCAGCGATGTTAAAGCCCTGGACCTGAGAGAGAGAGAGAGAGAGAGAGAGAGAGAGAGAGAGAGAGAGAGAGTTTTCATTTTACACCCTTTTTCATAAACATACACTCTGATAGACAAACAAAAGTTACATACAAAGTTTTTGCATTTCTTTAAGAGTTTCCTCAAGGTGTGAATGGGGGGATGGCACTTTGGAAAAACCGAGGGATTTGTGATATGGGAGACTGATGCTATCATGACAGTTTAACTTGGATAAGAAATGATTTTATCATATCACTAAATACATTTGTGCCAAAGAAGCCAAAGTCAAATCAGTGTGTGTGTGTGTGTGTGTGTGTGTGTGTGTGTGTGTGTGTGTGTGTGTGTGTGTGTGTGTGTGTGTGTGTGTGTGTGTGTGTGTGTGTGTGTGTGTGTGTGTGTGTGTGTGTGTGTCCCACTCCCCCCGTTGATGGAGGAATGTGCAGCTCAAAGGCCCGTTCACAGCAAGGACATTAACTATAATGATAACGATAAAGACATAGTTCTAAAAATCATTCTCAATATTAAAGATTAGTAGAGTTCACACCACAGCTTTGATTGCTCTGGTCTGCCTCGCTGTCTTGCTGCCGTGTGGTTTGCGTCTGTAAGCTCTATATAGCTTTCCGTTTTGAATCTCTATTTACTATCATTCCTTGTTGTTTATATCGCTAAACATATCGTACTCATCAACCAGATATCTGATATTATCTAATTTTGTCTTGTCACATTGATCTGACTTTGCTAGCTTTATCTAAATCACTATCGCTCGCAAAACTAGTGTTGTTTTTGGTGGCCTGTTTTAATTTTAGTTTTAGTCTAGTCTTTGTGTCAAGCTGTCATTTTAGTTTTTATTAGTTTTAGTCACGTTCATACTCTTTTTAGTCTAGTCAAGTTTCAGTCGACTAAAAGTCTGAGCATTTTAGTCTTATTTTAGTCAGAATTATCCATGACTATTTTCGTCTAGTTTTAGTCGACAAAAACTGATGACATTTAGTCTAGTTTTAGTCAATGAAAATTGGATTTTAATATAAGTATATGGTTAAATATTTTACCACTTGCTTGAGCAACTTAATATATAAATCTATATAAAAGTAGTGCATTGAATAATACGTTGTTTAAATTGAGTTTAAACGTGAATTACGTCTATTAAAGAGTGTATATGTCTACAAAGAGAATCGCAATGCTGACAAAACATTTTTTTGAATAAAAGTTGCTGATAACTTCTGGATTTGAAATAAAAATAGTGAGTATGTGTTTGTGGTACAGCCGTGGATCAGTTACGCACTGCAAACGCTGCATATGTGAAACGGGCGTCAGACTTAACTTTGTTTGTTGTCGTTTACACTTACTCACCGCAGCTGCATCTTCTAAATAATGCCGCGAGTGGGGCTTGAGGAAGTGACGTCGCCTGCGGGAAACGGGAAACAGAAATACTGCAAAATAATAATAACGCGACTAAACGAGACGAAATAACGTCATAACATTTCGTCTCGTCTCGTTTTGGGTCAATTAAAATGAAGAGACATTTAGCATAGTTTTTATTTTGTAAACCACATTTAGTCTTGTTTTTATTCGTCAACAATATTGCATTATACATTTGATTATAGTCATCATCACATGACCAGCATTTACGTTGCGTCTCGTCTCGTTTTCGTCACGTGATAAAGGTTTGTTGACGACGATATTTAGTCATAATTTTCGTTGATGAAAGCAACACTACAACACTGAAAGACGCAGCGATTGTGGCATTTTTCTTAGGGATCCCAATTCGTCAGTCACTGGCGTAACTCGAAGAGACTGGCTGAATGGGAACATCTAGGTTACTAATGCACTGCTCGGCTCCTCAGTGAAAACTTGGTGAGTGTCTCTCTGATCACTTCCTATATACCCGCAGCATGGGCCGTGGTTCGCGATGCAATCTCACTCGCCAGTGTCCATTGGCAGAAACCTTGATTAAAAACCTTTTAATTAATATTTTTTATATTTAATTTACCGTTTGTTACAAAAACACCAAAAATCACACAAATCCACTTACCAAAGTCCACTGACCGAAATGTAATATCTGTGTGAATGCATGTTTGTGTTTATTTGTGTAGTGTACATTATGTTTTGACTTTGTCATAATTATTGATCCATAATGATGTCTTCAACAGGTAGAGCAGCTCACTGATGAGCAGAAAAATGGTATGGCATAGTAATACTATACGGCATTTGGTCTCAGACTGGCCAAAAATGTTATGTTATATATAGGGGAGCGCGGGGCACAACCTAACGCGGGGTTAGTTGTAACGCGCTTGTTTTAAATACTTCCGCACATGCTTGGATGACGAAACTTTGTGTATTTACTAGTTGCCATATCAACACTATATAGAAAAAAAAAATCCGCTAATTTTTATTTTTTTTGGAAGATATCCATAGACATTTATTAAACCATAGCAAAAGTAAATTTCTTACTTAAGTTAATTTTTCATCTCTATTTTTTGTGTTTATTTAAAATAAGACAAATCTGATATTATTTTAATCTCCAATATGTTATTTAACAGTTGAGATAGTTATTTAATGCTTCACTAACTAGCAGAAGACACTAGCAGGGTTTAAATCCCAGTTGTGCAGGCGAGGGCTTGTTGTAACCAGTGGCGGCGCCAGGGGGGAGCTAGGTGGTGCTGTAGCTCCCCCTATAATAGCCATAGCACCTGCCCAGCACCCCCAAGAAATGTCTGCAATTTATTATATTTATATTTTAATTTCATGTTTGAATAGTCTTTTTCATGTTGTTAAAAATAGGAATTAAATAATAATTAAAAAATCGCAAGCGGATGCGCGCGGGGCGGGGCGCCGTGAGCGCTGAGCGAGCAGGAACGAGTGACGTTAGTGAGTTGTCGTCAAAAAAGATGGATAAAGCAAAAAAGCTGTCGGGGACTAAAAATAGACAGAGAAAGAGGGAAAAGGAGATGGCATGTCAATTGTTGCAACAGCAGCTACTGTAAATAAGTGGATGGTGAAAGGCAACAGGTAGGATTTAAAGTGTGACGTCCAGGCAGGCATAGACTGGCTATCGGGACTACCGGGAGATTCCCGGTGGGCCGACGTGCTTTTTGGTCCTATACATCTCATACTTTTTTCTTTTTTTTTTGTCTTAACGGCCCATAAAACTCGTACATCGGCGGCCCATTCATTTTGTTTTGCTTAATTGTGTAAGGTGCCGGTGTAATGCATTGATCAAAAAAAGTCAGCGTTCGTTTTTTTCTGACACCCCATGAAACACGTAGATCAGCGGCCCATTGGTTCTTTTCTTGATTGACACTGGGCTGGCCCAATCACATCTTAAATATGAAGTATAGAAAAATATACTCTTTCAAGTATAGAAATTAGTACAAAACTAATAATGAAAGTTTCTTTTATTTTTCAGTGCATTTGTTTTACAATATATGGCTATTAGGCTACTATCATGGGATTAATATTATAACTATTATTATGTAGTAGTGTAATGTAGACTGACACTAACTAAAAGAGGTTAGAATTTTTCTTTGTTTAATTTGCACACTGAATATGGGTTGGGGCTTTTAATTTATCTCTCAAAGTGCACCAGATTGATGATGGCCAAAATTGTTGCTGCATACCCCTCTGACACTGGGGAGTTGCGCCCCTGTCTATAGCCCTTTCATTATATATATACAGTATATGCTTATAGTCGTGGAACGAGTATAGTTAATGCGGGCGTGTACGCATGTGTATACCAAGGGTGGTCCGATGCGACCTTCATAATGAAACGCCCCAAAATTCAAAGCACCTTCTCTTAAGTGTTGAGCATCCCCATAGCACCTGCAACAGAAAATCTCTGGAGCCGCCACTGGTTGTAACACTGCGTTACAATGTGCCCCTATTAGAAATATGCTATTCTATTCTATACTTGTATTAATTTTATTGAGAAAACGTGAGAAAAAAGGTGAATAAAGACTGAGAGTCAATGTTCAGAAATGACTAATTATTTATTTGTTTTGAACTATGTTGTATAGCTGTGTTTTCATGTGTTTGTAGTCAAAACTCAAAAATGAGTTTATATTTAATTATTAAAAATTGCCATTATTTTATATGAAAAAGGTTTTTAATTGTATTTTATTTAGAAAATATTTTAGTTTGTTTTGTATATATTTTTTATTAGATCAGATAACATTTTAAGCTGTCATATGGTCATGTTACAATGTGCCCCTCGACATGTTACAATGTACCCCACCTATGGGGCATGTTGTCACATTTCACTTCCATTCTTTCGGGGTATATCAAGAAAAAAGTATATACTGTATTAATAAAACAAAAACACATAATTGTAGTAGACATGTGGGAAATTAATGTGGGGAAAAAAAAAATACTCTGAACCATAAGTAGATTTACACAAACTGAGAAAGTCAAAAAGCGTTACTTTGTGCCCCGCTCTCCCCTATTTTTTACTACCTACAGTCCTGTAAAAAAACGTACAACAGTGTAAAATAACAATGAAAATAGAAAGAGCAAGTCCCCCCACACTATTTAAATTGGATTTGAGATTTGGACATTAATTTGGCCACCCCAAGTCACTCCTTTGTAGTTTTGATTGTTTAGGGTCAATATGTCAAAAGGCCCACTTATGCTTGAGCTTTAATTTTAACAAATGGCCTCATGGTGTCCTCAAGCACTCTTTGGTATCTACATTATTTTTAACATAAGAATGGGCCATTTGTAACTTGAATGTGCGAGGCTTCCGGTGTTTTCCACTTTCAGTTATTTTACCTGTACACAAACACTCTGTTATGCCGCATGATATTGCAAACTGATAATTGTTATCAAATTGTTTTAATTATCATTTTTAATAAAAACACTGGTTTGTAGCACAAATAGTTTTGCTGTATACTGCAATTACCTATAGCGGCTTATGAATTGGAAGTTGCTCACATTCACAGAAAATAGCTTACTTCCACGTTGTAAAATAAGATGGATAATGTGGAATTCATAGTTCACATTATGATAGCAAGTTTGCCTGGCCCTATGGCAGCAAAATACCCACAAATAATTATAATATA
Organism: Rutilus rutilus; assembly: GCA_021464565.1. Taxonomy (NCBI): domain Eukaryota; kingdom Metazoa; phylum Chordata; class Actinopteri; order Cypriniformes; family Leuciscidae; genus Rutilus; species Rutilus rutilus. Next base: position 34,607,855 of record JAJAQA010000015.1, on the reverse strand, counting down.
CTGGTGGTGATTCAAAGTTGGTATGAGGTTCTTGAAATGCATGTCACCAGATTCAAATGGTCTGATCGAAGACATTTTCAGGCATTGCTTGAAGTATGGCAAAGTGACGCAACCGGGTTACATACATAACCTCAGACAATCCCTTTCAAATGAAACTCAACACTGCATCATGATGTTGATGCTATGGGAACGTTACAGTTTTTTTCAATTGCTTACACACTAAAATTAGAACTTTCCCACAATTAGCTAAACTTTACACTCAAGGAGCAAAACACCGGCCTAGATTTGCACAACTGTAAGCACATTGTCAACTTCACACTTTTTGCAAAACATTACACACAGTGATTTGCAAAACACTAAACACACTTGTATGCATTTGACACAGAAATTTATCATGATGTCATTTCCTTGCAATTTCAAAGCAAAGGCTTTCAAATGAGCACACCCATGAACCAATTGGTTAAACACAGGCACCAGGTGTGCACACACACTGGTGCTTAATTGTAGACACACCAATCAGGTTAAAGCACTATAAAAAGGCAACAGGTAAGTTCACCTGTCTTCAACAAAAATGGATGGTGTCAGAGGAAGAGGGAGAGTGCGGATGAGAGGGGGAATCCAGAGAGTACCAGGTGGAGGAAGAGGCCAAGGAAGAGGAAGAGGGAGAGGGAGAGGGAGAGGGAGAGGGAGAGGGAGAGGGAGAGGGAGAGGGAGAGGGAGAGGGAGAGGGAGAGGAAGACCTGGAGGAGGGGTAGGACATGCACAAAGAAGAAGACAACCAAATCTGTGTAATGAAATTCGTGCTACAATTGTGGACCATGTAATAAACCACGGACTAACACTGAGGGAGTCTGGATTGAGAGTACAGCCTAACCTAAGCAGGTACACAGTGGCATCAATAGTTCGGACATTTCGTCAAGAGCACAGGTGAGAAACTTCTCTTCAGTCAACAGAAAATCCATTGCTTACTGCATGTACTATATCAACAGTACTGTATATGTACTCTATATTTTGGTACTGTATATATTCCTGTGTATCATTTTACAGTAAGCTGTGTATTTTGTTTGGCCAACATAGGATTGAACGTCGTGAACACCAAGGAGGAAGGGGCCCCATATTCACACAGGAGCAAGAGAGAGAGATCATAAACCTCGTTTTGGCCAATAATGCAATCAGACTTCGAGAAATTCAAGCCCATATTGTCAATGATCACCTAATTTTCAATAATGTCCAACAGGTCTCTCTGTCAACAATAGCCCGTATCCTTAAAAAACACCAAGTTGTGATGAAACAACTGTATAAAGTGCCATTTGAAAGAAATTCAGACAGGGTGAAAGTCCTGCGGCGTGAATATGTGGTGGTACGTTTTGTTCACTGACTGTAGTATTGTGTACTGCACACATAACCTTTTTACTGTACATGTAATTTTACTGTATAGCAGACCTACAGTATACTGATCTACACAATGTGATCTTTTGCTGTATTTCAGAGAGTTTTGCAAATGGATGCGGAGGAAGTCCCACATGAGTTTATTTACATTGATGAGGCTGGATTTAACCTGACAACAGTACGAAGAAGGGGAAGAAACATCATCGGCCACAGGGCTATTGTCAATGTACCAGGGCAACGTGGGGGTAACATTACCCTTTGTGCTGCCATTACACAGAATGGGGTCCTCCACCGCCATGCCAACTTGGGTCCTTACAACACTGAACTCATTCTTACATTTTTAGACAGATTACACAATATCATCACAGCAGCAAACCAAAGGGACCAGATGCAATACATTGTCATCTGGGACAATGTAGCTTTCCATCGTTCTGCTCTGGTCCAAAACTGGTTTCAACAACACCCACAATTCACAGTTCAATACCTACCACCATACTCCCCCTTCCTGAACCCCATCGAGGAGTTCTTCTCAACATGGCGGTGGAAGGTTTATGATCTCCGGCCCTATGTCCAGATGCCCCTCATTCAAGCTATGGAGGAAGCATGTGATCAAATTGAACCAGCATCCATACAAGGGTGGATTCGTCACTCAAAAAGATTCTTCCCACGTTGCCTTGCAAATGAAAATATAGCCTGTGATGTTGACGAAGCCCTGTGGCCAGATCCAGCTAGGCGGAGAGATGTTTAGTTTTTTTTTTTGTTTGTTTTGTTTTCGGTACTGAACTGGATATGTAATTTGTTACAGTATTACTGTAAGCTTAGAGTACAATGGTATGTTCAGTAATAATATATGAAAACTGGAAAATGTTTTATGAATATTTGTTCAGTATTGACTGACTTGAGTACATGAAAATAAATTATTTTCATCAGTCTGCACAATTGGTGTCATGTGGTGTTGGTGAATTTATTTTTACACTTTCTGTGTAAATGCTAAAAGTGTTTTAGGTTGAGCACAGGAGTGTTAAACTGATTCAAACAGAGTCAGACCATATGATGGTTGTGTTTATGTTATGACAACAAAATAAGGTTTTTATAAGACATTGTATAGTTTTGACAAAAGTGTTTCATTTTGCAAATGATCTGAGGTGTTGTGCTACTTTGGTGTAGTGTTGTGCTAATTGTGTGAAGGGTTTTGAAAAACCGGGCCCTGTTTTCAAAATTGTGCTTAAGCAATTGAAAAAAACTGTAATACCCACGTCACCATACTGAAGGCATGCCTGACCAATCAGGTTGTGAAGTATGCAAAAGCACAAACCCTATGGTCCAAGAATGATTACCCAAAAGAGATGAACCTGGGGAAAACCAACTCCATAATAAATATAAGTGAACTTGTATGGAAAGGGCAAGCCTGTCACAGCACAAACATATAAAAGTATAATATTTCTCCAAGAAGGTAGAAGTGAAGCATACTGCGCGCCTCAAAGGAATGAGAACTGATACAGAAGAATTAACCCAAAAGGACATGAGTTCCTGGGGTTGAATCCATATTCAGACTGTAAAACCTTATAAACATGAGCAGAGAGGACCAGCCTGCCACAGCACACTTTAGCTAGTGCCTTAGAAGTATTGACACTCCTAGTAGAGTAAGCCCTGATACCTCAAATCAGCTGGACCGCCTGGGGGTGGAGTCTCCACTCTCCCGCGAGTGTGAGCTGTCGTGAAAGCGTTAGCTGCACGATTGAGATCGCCCGGAATATGAATGGCACGAAGCAACTGGAGTCATTTCTGACTCCAGAAGAGGAGATGGCGGGCAGGTTGCAACATGCATTGGGAACGTGGACCACCTTGACAGTTGATGTACGCAACGGTCGATTTGTTGTCCGTCCGGACTGGTATATGCTTGTCACACAGCAATGGCAGAAACTGAACCGCAACTGCATGCTTCACCTGAGAGATGTTCACGTACCCTTTGGCCGCCCTGCCATCGAGGGTAGTGAGAGTGGAGAAGGCTCCTGAGTAGCTTTGGGCAGAAAAAGGTGCCTTCCACGACTTCGTTACCTTCTCGTGCACTTCTGGGAAGAAGGGCACCAGAGCAGGGCACTGTTGCTCAGTGGACCCCACCCCTGGGTACCAATCATCCAGCCTTGAGGGTGGAGCAGCAAAGTTTCTCAGGAAGATAATCACCGCTGACGCACCGTCATACCAACACAGGAACACTTCCGGGTTCTGAAGTCCACACGTGTTAGGTCGTGCAAAAACTTGCTGAATGTGTCTCTGATCATTTCCTATACCCGCAGCACGGGGCGTGGTTCGCGATGCAAATCTCACTCACTAATCTACATTGGCTGGTTCTGTTAACACTCGAAGATGATAAGGCTCTCAGGCGCGATCCCAATTTGGCAGTCACTGACATAACTCATAGTGACTGACTGAATAGGAACATCTGCCAAAGCCTCCAAAGTAGACCCACAACTGATCAGATTTACCTTAAGGCTGAACGGTCGACTTAAATCCTCAGCGCCAACTCGATGCCGAATCACCAGGTCCTTTGACTTGGGGAGTATGAGCCAATCGTCGATATAACTGAGAACATGGTCGCTGAGGAGCCAGAGCTGCATCCATGCACTTTGTGAATGTGTGAGGTGATAAAGCTAGGACGATACTGGTACACATTAGGGATGTAACCATTCACTCAACTCACGATGCAATATGATTCACAATACTGGTTTTGCAATGCGATTTTCTCACTTTATTTGTACAAATTAAGATTTAGACAAAAAGTGTCCTTTTATTTCTCAGACAAAATGCAGCACATTTCTTTATAAAATTTTAATATATTTTATGTAATAATAACACTAAATTGACATTTTAAAACAATTCCCCAAAAAAGTCAGAGGAATTGCAGAAATAAAAAGACTATCAAATTTAAGTACAACAGTGACAGGGGTTTCACATTGTTATAAAGGCAAGATTTGAATATTATTTTATTAATTATTATAATTTGTATCATTACACTTGCAAGAGTTAGAAAAACAGAACACATTTAGAAAAATACACCATAATAATCAACCAATTATTGAAAAAATCCATGTAGACATTTAGAGAAAGAGATACAACACCTGGTTCTGCAACAGCACAGCTTTCTCTGTGGAATACATCCTCGTGCTGGTCTTTCTCTTGGTGAGCACTGGAGCTTCTCAGTCTCACTGTGGTGGTTATTAGTCTTCAGAAAGTAAAAATGCCGCCACACCTCCGATTTGAATGAGTCAATGTCAACATCTACGCGCTTGCCTTCGCCATGTTTGCTTCTGTTTGAAGGTGCGTGCACACTGGCGCAGAGCAGAGAGAGCATTTCAATTAATTCCTATGGAAGTTGAGCTTCCAGCTCACGCGCGCTCACAAACTCAACTTCCCTAGGAATGAACTGAAAACACTTGCTGCTATCGTTCCTGTAAAGCAAGTAAACAGTAAACGCCTCTGCTGTTTAAAATGTGTATCGTGATTCGTTTAACATCTCAACCGACTTGAATCGTCACATATTTGTATTGATTTTCAACCGGCTCGGAGTGAATCGTTACATCCCTAGTACACTTCGCCCCCGAAAGCGAACCTGAGATACCAGTCTGAACACCGCCGATCGCTTTTTGGCCGCCTGGAACCTGTCGACAGCAGCATTGACTGCGTCATTGAACAGGCCTGATAGCGAAGCGTTTTCCGCTGATGCCAAACAGGTGCTGCTACGTCACAACCATAGCAGCCATTGCACAGTCAATAGAGCAACCGTCTGCTTAGGGGCACGGAGGACATGGTCTGTGGCCTGGCGGTGTTCCCTGACTGACTTAAAGTCAACAGCCTCAATGGAGTCCAGGTCGTTGTCACTCTTTAGGCTGTGTGAGCCACGTCGAGGCAGACTCAGAAGACAGGATGAAGTGACAACAAGAATTTAATATAAACAGAAACGTTCCAAAACTACAACACAGTGTTGACGAGAACCAACAGAGAACAATGAGGAACTTAAATACACAGATGAAAATGGGAAGACAAGGTGACAACAGCTGAACATGGTGAGTAATGATGATGATCGCTGGCATGTGCGGGTAATGGTGAAGTGAGTGCAGGTGTGAGCCGGAGAGGATGATGGGACATGTAGTGAAGACGGTGACCATGATAGTCGTTAAGCAGGTCGGCCTGGTACACCTGCAGAATCGACATAGTTTGCAGGAATGCACCGGCCTGACCCTCTTTACCCACAAGGCTGGATATAATTCTGCAAGGTCTCGTGGGTAGTGTGGGTTTCTTTAGGGTTGAGGTCAAGACAGTGGACAAACTTCTTTTTGTTTCTTTTTTTTTGAACTCCTAACACAGAGAACAAGACTTCTCACACACATGCAAACAGTGGCTTGCTGAAGACAAAGAAGCTGGTGACGTGCATTTCAGGCATCTATTTATGGTCTCAGCTGATGCTACATCACCTGACCACACTTTTGACCAATCAAGATCGATGTTTCCCACCGAAAACAAAAACTGGCTGAATTTAACACCCATGCCCAACTAATAAAAAACAATAACAGCATTATTTATAGCCTCCCTGCTAAAAAAAATTCAGCAATGCTTGTCACCAGCATAAGTTATGTTTTGCATGCTGGGACCAGCATGGGATGCTGGTTGCTGGTTTGCTGGTCTCCATGGGAAGCAGGAGTGCCTGTGGACCAGCTACACCAGCTTGAGAACAGCATGACTATGCTGGTCCACCAGCTAGACCAGCACTATTCCAGGTCTAGCCAGAATAAACCAGCCTGGACCAACATAGAATTAATGCTGGTTTATGTTAGGTTTTTCAGCAGGGCTATATGCAATAAAGATTTACTAAACTGATATTAATTAACAATATCATTAAGTTGTTCATGACAGAGACACTATAATGTACACGAAACCTTAACTGACTGCTTAAGTTCTGTGGTTGTGTTTTGTAGAGTTCCGCGCAGCATTTGATATTTTCATTCAGGATGCTGAAGATGGCTGTATTAGCACTAAGGAGCTCGGAAAGGTAATGAGGATGCTGGGCCAGAACCCCATGCCGGAAGAACTCCAGGAGATGATTGACGAGGTGGATGAGGATGGTAAAGTCTAGAACAATCCAGAATAAGTAACATTCCAGAACCCTAACCTGTAATGTCAACAAGTGTTTTAGTCTAGTCCACCTAGACCGAGACCAAGTCAAGACCAAGACCAGTGTGTGTTGTGACCAAGAAAAGACCAAGACATTGTGGGGTTGAGACCAAGGCAGGGCAAGACTGAGTCAAGACTAAGACCAGACCAGGTCTCCTCAAATTCCTCTAAAAAAAATCCCCATTTACTGCTTGAGAAATGTCTTAATCAATAAATACAATTAGAAAAATAATAGTATGTTAGACTAGTGCGCTTGCGCTAGTGCACGTTTTCACTGCGTGATTTAGTTATTTAGTAAAAAATACCTCTGTATGTGTCACGTACTGACAAGGAGGTTGAGGATCCAAATGCAGTATTTATTTTGAAAGGGTAATCCAAAGACGTAATCCAAATCCAGACAAGGGTCATACACAAACAAGCAATCCAAACAATAACAGAAAAGGGCTGAGGCAAGGAGAGAAATCCGAGGGAACAGGCAGAGAATCAAGGTGACCAGGACACAGGAGACACAGGAGAAACAGGAGAAACAGGAGAAACAGGAGAAACAGGAGAAACAGGAGAAACAGGAGAAACAGGAGACAAACACGCTCAGAGATGCAGTCTAAACAACTAACAAGTCTTCGCAGGGAATGAATGTGAAAACCAGGCTTATATGGGGTGAGCTAAACAAGGTAATGACATACTGGTGAATATGATCATGGCTGATTAGTCTGGGCAAAGGATTATGGGAAATGTAGTTTGTGGATGTGTGGTGATTGTCCGGGTTGGAGTGCCCTCTGATGGTTATCCCGGGCACTCTTCACTGGTGATCGTTACATAGCCCGCCCTCAATTGCCCACCAAAATTGTCCAGAAAGGAGGTGGAGTGGAGGCGGACCCGAGGGCAGGATGGAGGGCCAGAGAAGACCTGTAGAGTGAGGCAGAGCAGGCGGCCGGGGCGGAGCAGGCGTCTGGGGCAGAGCAGGCCTGGCAGGTGTCCGGGGCGGAACAGGCAGGGCAGGCGGCAGGGGCAGAGCAGGCATCCAGGGCGGATGCAACGCTTCAGGGGGCCAGGGAGGCGCCGGTTGCTCAGGTGCAGAGGTAGCATCTTGTCTGAAGACACCGGTGTAGAGTCGGCCATCTTGTCCGAAGACAAAGGCGTAGCTGCTTCCATCTTTTCCGAAGACACAGGCATAGAAGCTGTCATCTTGTCCGAAGACACAGGCCTAGAAGCGGCCATCTTGTCCGAAGACAAAGGCGTAGTTGCTTCCATCTTGTCCGAAGACACAGGCGTGGAGGTGGCCATCTTGTCCGAAGACACAGGCGTGGAGGTGGGCATCTTGTCAAAAGACACAGGCGTGGAGGCGGCCATCTTGTCCAAAGACACAGGCGTGGGGCGGCCATCTTGTCCAAGGACTCTGGAATGGTGGCGACCATCTTGGCTGAGGGGTCACGGGATGGAGTTGATGTGTGTGCTGCCCACAGACACAAAATAGCCGTGGCCATGATGATCAGCGCTGTATCATCTGGAGCTGACTCAGGCACAGTGGCCATCTTGTTCGAGGACTCTGAAAGGGCGGTCATGACAGGCCAAGGCTCTGGAAGGGCGACCTTGACATGAAGAAGCTCAGGCTCGGCAGGCATGACGTGAAGAAGCAGACCTGGGCATGCTGGTGACTGTGGTGGGCCAAGCTCCGTGGCCACTGGATCTTGGAGTGTGATGCCCCTCCCCAAAAAATGTTTACGGGACATGTCCTCCTCAACTTCCCCAACAGTGAAGGAGGAACCACTTAACAGCAAAACATAATGTATTGTTATAGAATAAGTTTGTTCTGTCCTCTAGGCATTAGCGATCTTATGGGCTCAGCTAAGCCATGACAATACAAGTCCTTAAAAACAGCATCTTTCGGTTGGCGAGAGCACAGAACTGTTCAGTGTAGACCTCTATAGTACAGGTACCTTGACGTAGAAACAAAATTTCCTCTGCTGGATCCATGTAAAAAGAGGTCTTCAGTCACGCACTGCTCCGAGAGAAGAAGGTTGAGGATCCAAATGCAGTATTTATTTTGAAAGGGTCATCCAAAGACGTAATCCATTTTCTTTTTTTAAATCATTTCTAATCTCAATATTCAACGTTTTATTTTTAAAACTTTAAAACATTATTTCTGTGTTTGTAACTGCAGGTTAAATGCATTCATGTCCCTCTGATCTGCATTAAACAAAAAATGTGTTGATACTGATTTCATTTGATTGTTAACAGCCCTATTGTGTCTTATTATTCTAATAGAATTTGATTTAATGTAAGAATTTGACAAAACAAAATGATGCATGCATTTAATTAGGTAAAAAATCCTAAACCTGCAAAGGTACCAGCACAATAAAATCACTCAGCAAAATATCGTCTAATTGTCATTATCGATAAAATCCCAGAAAATATCGAGATACTGTATAGTTTTTTTGTCAATGTCGCACACCCCTAATCCCTCGTTGATTTCTGACCTGGCACAACATCTGTTTCTGACCTGGCATCATAATCAGTAACATTTCAAATTTGATTTCTTTTCTTACCGTTTTTGCCAGGTCAGAAATAAAAATATTAAAGGGACACTCCACCCATTTGCATTAAGAGGTCCATTGTTAGAAAACCAGTCATACTATTGAATGGTCGTGCAACATTCTCTCATTTTCCCCTGAGACGAGAGAAATCCACTATTTACCTTTTTCACTTCTTCCAACAATGACGCAAAAATCGTCATTTGACGCCATTGTTGGAGGAAGTGTAAAAAGGGTGGATTTCTGTAAAGACTACAAGCACAAGTTCCTCATCTTTCCCAGGGGGCGGGACCCACTCACGCTACAGACCTATTACAGATCAGTGGGTGGGACTTTACTCTCTGAAACTGAAAGCAATATCCTCCATCTTGTTTAAAGCTAAGCTAACAGGCGCTGTGGAGACAGATGTAAAATAATGACAATAGCGGAGGAGAGTGCTCAATATGATATAGAAGAAGAGGATTTTGGAAGTCTGATGCTTGAATCAGGTGTTTGTGGCTACCTTTACAAGCCGCATTATAGCGAAGAGCAGCCGAGGCAGAAGACCTGCCTGCCGCGGACGAGGAGCCCGGACTGGCTCGAGTTAGGGCGGACTGGTGGCGCCGGTGATCTCACTATGCAACTCATAGACTGTAAGATGCAACTACGAACACAGAGATAGAGTCCGTCTGCGGCAAAGAATTTCAACGATGACAATTTCTCCTGGACGAAATCTCTGAATCAGACGAGGACACGGACGTTTGTGTTGAGAACTATCCTAGTTTCGCACCGCATATGTTCTGACTGAACATCCAGGTACCATGCAATAATTCACCTTTTCGAAAGAAATACAAACGAGGAGTAATGAGTTCGCCAACTAACTAGACATTTTGTGTGAATGTGAAATTAATTTCAAGCTCTGGTGGTAGCTAGCCTTGTAGACGGAAGAGTGATTTCTCTTATAGGCAGATATGCGCTTTCTGGATTAGTGGGAGTGGCTTGCGGAGCTGTGCAATGTGGTGCATTGTGGGAGTTGTTGTCTTTCATACAAATGCGTCCTGAAGTTATTTTTTGTCTTTCCTCGGTCACGAAGGCACCAAATTCAAAATTTATTTTACATTTCGACTACATATATGACCCACTTTAAATAAAAAACAATGTTCAAATGGGTGGAATGCCCCTTTAAATATTGCATTTGTTGCAGGAAGTTTACATCCAATCACAGTAAAGATGTTAACAAATAAATCGGACAATACACTAGAAATTTAGTGAGATCCCCACTGTTGTGGTCTTGATCTGTCTTGAAATAAAATCCTGAGTCCTCTTAGTCTGAGACAGAGACAAGAGCAAGTGCAAATGCAGTCGAGAACAAGACAAGACCAAGACCTTCAAGAAATGCTCAAAAATGAGGTACTGCAACACTAATCTCAACTAAAATACACTCAGTTGTAGCAATCTCCTATATCTTAAAGGATATAGCAAGGCAACTCTGACTTTTAACAACGTTACAATGATAAATCTTCATAAAAGCCTACAATCTGTTTGGAGTCTCAGAGGTTTTGATATTACAGTCCAACTTTCTCCATTCAAGGAATAGGTCCCCAAAAATGAAGATTCTGTCTTCATTTACTCAGGACATAAGTGTAAAAGTAATCTGTACAACTACCAAGTAGGGATGGGCACATCGATACTGCAGTATCGATATAGATACCTTTACAAATACATATATATATATATCAATATTAGAATGATATTAATACAAAATGTGTGTGTTGGCATCTCTTTCAAATGTTTTAAGTACTTTTTTAAATATTTGTGCCAAAACCCAGAAATTTTTAGCTGGCCTGTGACACATAATAATAATAATTTGTTACATTTCTATAGCGCTTTTTCTGAGACCTCAAAGCACTTTACATAGATGGGGGAATCTCCTCAACCACCACCGATGTGCAGCATCCACTTGGATGATGCGACGGCAGCCATATTGCACCAGAACGCCCACCACACACCAGCTTACTGGTGGAGAGGAGACAGTGATGAAGCCAATCAGTGTATGGGGATGATTAGGAGGCCATGATAGACAGAGGCCAAGGGGCAAATTTGGCCAGGATGCCAGGGTTCATCCGAAGGACAGTGCTCTTTTGGCAGTATAGTGTCCCCGTCACTATACTGGGGCATAAGGACCCACACAGACCACAGGGTGAGCACCCCCTGCTGGCCTCACTTAACCCCTCTTCCAGCAGCAACCTGGTTTTTCCCAGGAGTCTCCCATCCAGGTACTAACCAGGCTCAGCCCTGCTTAGCTTCAGTGGGCAACCAGTCTTGGGCTACAGGGTGATATGACACATGACTGTGAGAAGCGAGTGTAGAGCACATGCAGGATGGCAGAAAGGAAACATACTGTAGTGTGGTGTGGTGCTAAATGTACAGCAAGATGCAATGATATACAGTATGATACATGGTATTTTATTTTATTCATATTTATGTTATAATAAATTACTTTATTATTAATCACAATATTTATATAAAATACAAGATTATTTTTTTACACCTATTTGTACACATTTTTTTATTTAATTGTTCACATATTTGCTTTTGTGATAAATTTGTTATTAATGGCAATGTGTCATGTTCTAGTGATTTAAAAAATGTGAAAAAACATTAAAATGCAGCATAAAGTGTATATAAAATAAAATGTCAGTGCATGTACTGTCATTGCAGTTCTGAAATGAGCACGTGCTAAAATGATTGTTTGTGCATGTGTGCAGGCAGTGGTACGGTGGATTTTGAAGAGTTTTTGGTCATGATGGTGAGATGCATGAAAGATGACAGCAAAGGAAAGTCAGAAGAAGAACTGGCAGAACTCTTCCGTATGTTTGATAAGTATGTGTGTCCTTAAACTAAAGTAAGATAACTAACCTGTGGTGGGTTTAGTGGTTTCTGATGGTTTTTGATTGGTTCTGGACAGGAATACAGATGGGTACATTGATCTTGATGAACTGAAGCTGATGCTGGAAGGTACAGGTGAAACCATCACTGAAGATGACATTGAGGAACTGATGAGGGACGGAGACAAAAACAATGATGGAAAAATCGATTATGATGGTAAGAATGTGTTATTGTTGTCTTATACTCAAGTTCATGAAGTAATACTTACTCGCTGAGGCCTCCAAGCTTAGTGCTTAGTTTGTTAGTTTGAGATCTACAAGCAGGCATTGGTCAGCATGGCGTAGTTGGTATGACGTCCCCATAGCATCAGGGGTAGGAGACGCTAATACACATCTTCTGTAAGAGTACAGAATCTCCTGATCAGAAACACGCAATAGAAGCCTTGATTATGCACATGGTGTAGTCTTTGAAAAATAAAACTAGATTTTCTTAACTTTTTGTTAAAAATGTATTTCTATGAAACTTACCAACAGGCAGTGTCCATGCTGTGATGTTTTGGAATGATGGAAGATTGCTTTAAACATTTTGCAATGTTTCTACAGAGACAGTATTTGTTTCACAACCCTATAAGACCCAATGTGATGCGAATCTATCCTCTTCTCTGTCCCATGCATCTCCACTATCCTTCTATTGCAGAGTTCCTGGAGTTCATGAAAGGGGTGGAATAAAGGATGAAGGAATGTCTTCCTGGTGTTTCTCCCTGGATTGTCAAACAAAAGGATAGTAAATATTCAAGCTTGATGAGAGACAATATAGACTGACAGATCCTCTATTGTTCTATCTTATTAATATGTGTATAATTTTCAGGACAATATTTTCAGAAGATTCAATTATTGTAAACACCCGTAAACATATTTTGAAGTCAGGGCCAAAGCTGTGTAGATTTAAGACTTTCTTTTAATTGGTCTAATAATTTATTCATTTACTGAAAACATTTTACCTTCACATTAATTGAGTAAATCAGTTATGATTGGTTACACACTGACCAGACTTGGAATCTGAGCCTAAATATTTGCATGAGGTTGCTTTCGAATAATAAAAAGGTACCAAAAGTTTGTCTAACGTTCTGCTCTATTCCTCAAATTATTTCTAAAATTGAATTACATTCTACTGCAGTTTGTTTTACACTTGGAAAGACATAACTATCTAAAGGGATTCCCATAATCCACATCTTTCAATCTTTTTATTTGATTTTTTTAGTAAAGACTGAGTTTACATTTGAGAGTGTATTGTTTTCCAGCCTATGTCAAATTAACAAAATGCTACTTGTCTGCTGTTTTTTCCTTGAGTCATGCATTAAAACATAACAAGGATGCCCTCTTTCATAGACAACCCTTACGAAAAAAAAGTATACTTCAAGTTCATTTTATGAAGTATACTTGAGTAATGTTCAAGTATATTTTTAAGTATACTTTATGTAGTAAGTATACTAATGTCAATATGTACTAGTAGTAAACTTGTAAGTGTACTATTTTAATACCACTTGGGACTAAATTGGCCCACTTGAAGTATATAAAAGTATATGTTTAAGTGTACTATAAGTGTAACAGTAGTAAACTTTAAGTGCACAACTAGTTCATAATTATGTTTCTCATTTGTACTGCAAGTGAACTTATGAGTATACTAGTAGTTTACTATTTTAATACTTGTAGCAACTTTGAAGTATACTCTCAGTAAACTACTAGTTTAGTAGTTTTATACTACAAGTTTTCTTTAAGTGAACTTAACATTATACTGTAGTTTACTATTTATATATTATTTTTGCTCTTTTAGTGTACTCTCAGTAAACTACTAGTTTAGTAGTTTTATACTACAAGTTTTCTTTAAGTGAACTTAACATTATACTTATAGTTTACTATTTATATTCAATTTTTGCACTTGCAGTAGGCCTATACTACTATGTTCAAATGTTATTTTTTATACTTGAAAAATACCTTTAACTCTACTTTAATTTTAAAAACCTTTTATTAGCTTCATGCATCCTTTTTTATCAACACTTGAATGTCGGTAAGTTTCATAAAGAAAGGCAACATTTTAAACAAAATAGTTGAGAAAATCACATTTTTGTCAAAGACTATACGCCTTGATCAGATTCAGAACGATGATCAAACACAGATGGGGTAAATCGAGTCCGACACCCCCACAGCTTCAGTCGTTTTCTCTTAATGGGTTACGCTTCATTTGGAAACATTAAGCAGTTTTGATTTACAAGCTGTTTAATGTTTGATGATCACATTATTTTACATTTGAGTGAGCAATCTCCTATCACTTGTTTCAGCTTCTTCTTCTTATCCCACTCTTAGTATATAAAAGTATACGTTTAAGTGTACTATAAGTGTAACAGTAGTAGACTAAGTACACAACTAGGTTTCTCATTTGTAATGCATCTGTACTACAAGTGAAATATAAGTATACTAATAGTTTACTATTTTAATACAAGTAGTACATTTTTTAGTTTATGAACGTACACACTGAAGTGTACTCTCAGTAAACTACTAGTTTAGTAGTTTATACTGCAAGTATACTTGTAAGTTTTCTTTAAGTGAACATAACATTATACTTATGGTTTACTATTTATATATTATTTTTGCACTTGCAGTATACTACTATGTTCAAATGTAGATATTTTTTATACTTGAATACGGTGACGCATTGCTGCCACATACATATTATTTTTTCCTCCCAATTATTATCGCACGTTTATATTCAATGCTGGGTGCATGTAGGCTATAGCCTATATTCCGCGCTCAAGCGCAAGCATTAAACTTGCCGCAAAGCGCCGGCAAAAGTAGGCTAATGATATAATAAATGTAGCCTATCTGAAAAAAATAACGAAGCATTTTAATTGTTTATTAATGAACTAGTCTTTTCAGTGTAGGCTGCCTGCACTGTATCTCCATACATCTCCGCTGTAATGTAGCCTAGATGCGCCTTTCATACAGACAGGATTACATTATCAGATGGTAGGCTACCGTATTTGCTCCAATTCAGAGATCATGAAAGCGCACCCTGTTTGTTTTATTTTATTTTACAAAAGCTCACCGTTTTCTTGTTGTTGTGAGTTTACACAAATAAAAGTAGTTGCGACTGATGTATTATTATTTTCTGTATGACCAGAAATGATGGAGTATTTTAAGTTGTTTCCACTGTTGATAGGAAAATGCGAGTGATGGCACCGGCGCCTCCATCCATGTCATAGTGCGCGCTCCACACTCCGTACAAACACTCGGATATGCGCTTCATAATAGCAAACATGTATCTAGATTAACGTTAGAGCTAGCGGCCATGCCAGACGGATAATCCTCTTCATGTTTAACTAATCAAATTCTGTTGCATTTTATTGCGGCAGTTTGAAAAGGGCGGCTGAAACACTTAGCCTATACAGATAAACGCCCAACGCTGGTGTTTTTCTTTAAACAAATTCGTTTAGGCTTTAAAATAAATATTGTTTCCCAGCTAACAATTTTTGGTTCCCATAACGTTAGTTTTTGGTACCCAGAACATTCTCAGAATGTTAGTTTATGGTTCCCAGAACGTTATTTTTTATGGTAACCACCCTGCAACGTTCTGGGAACGTTATTTTATTGTTACATAAAAATAAAACCAAAAAAAGAACGTTCCCCTAACGTAAGTATTTGGTTCCCAAAAAAATAACCAAAAAATAACATTAGGGGAACGTTCTGTGTTAACTGGGTTATGGGCTAATTAATGCCACAATAATTTGTTTATTTTATTGGCTACTTGTATTTTTCATTTTTGTTTTGCATTGAATACCATTGAATATTTGCATTGAATGCATTGAATATTTGCTGTGCACCGCAATGCCATCCTCCCATAGAAAGACACGTTAAGAGCCACCTATTTTCTTTATAATAAAGGGTTTATATGGAAGGAAAACGCTTAACGTATAATTAAATGCATTGCGTTCATATTCTTTATCCACTGAAGCTTTTTCTTTATTATAAGGGTGTATTATTCCATTAAAAAATTACTGTTTATAAGGTGACAATCCGTTATCTTGAAGATTTTTGTATTGTATTGTATCTTCTGTTATAAAGACGAAGATTGACATTTCGTTAATTAAACAAAATAAGAACACAATGTTGTAAAAAATAAACAACTTAGGCTATGTTCTGTTAGATGTGTTTTGACTACTTTTTGTTTAATTATATCTCTAGGTAATGAAGATATAGCATATTAACAAAAATAAATCTTATTAGGCCTATATAATATATCATATTAAAAAAAAAACTTATATATAAAATATAAAATATAAAAAATCCTAGCCTATATAAAATATATTTTCAAAAAAGGGCCTCATTGATTAATTTTGCATGATTGGGGGCTTCTATATTTGCTTAAGCTTTTTGAACGTGTGATAAAGGCGCCATAGGCTGTCAATTTTATGTGGATAAAGGCATATTTTGTACATGACTACACATGTCCTTATAAGGGCAAAAAAAGATGTTGTTTTAACGACATAACATCTCGTTATTACGAGAAAAAGATGTCGTTTTAACGACATAAGATCTCGTTATTACAAGAAAAAGATGTCGTTTTAACGACATAAGATCTCGTTATTACAAGAAAAAGATGTCGTTTTAACGACATAAGATCTCGTTATTACAAGAAAAAGATGTCGTTAAAACGACATAAGATCTCGTTATTACGACATAATTGATGGGAAAAAATAATATGTATGTGGCAGCAATGCATCACCGTACTTGAAAAATACCTTTAACTGTACATTTTATTAGCTTCATGCATTATTTTTTCAACACTTGAATGTGGCTAAGTTTCATAAAGGCAACATTTTAAACAAAAAAGTTGAGAAAATCACGCCTTGATCAGATTCAGAACGATGATCAAAACACAGATGGAGGAGATCGAGTCCAACACCCACAAAGCTTCACAGTCGTTTTCTCTTCATGGGTTCGACATTTCATCTGGTAACATTAAGCAGTTTTGATTTACATGCTGTTTAATGTTTGATGATCATGTTATTTTACATTTGTGTGAGCAATCTTCTATCACTTGTTTCAGCTTCTTGCAATCTTATGTATTAGCTTCTATATGTATATGTCCATGCTTGAACAAGATGACACCTTGAAGCCAGGCATGAGCTCAGGGCCCTCTTTCTCAATCTGCGCATAATATTTTTCACTTGCTGTCAGAGTGCTCAATGCAAACTCAATGGGGTGTTCTTCCCCTGAAGGTAGCACATGTGAGATAACTGCGCCAACGCCATAAGGATAGGCGTCACAGGTGAGTCTTAGTGGCTTTTTGGGATCATAGTGAGCTAACCACTTACTTGACAACAGGTGCTGTTTACAGGCATTATAAGCTTGAGCACACTGCAAAGACCATTGCCAATTTACATTGGCCTGCAACAGTCGATGGAGTGGGTGCAACAGTGTGGAAAGATTTGCTACAAACTTCCCATAGTAGTTCAGAAGTCCCAGAAAGGGACGGAATTCTGAGACATTTGTTGGAGCAGAGGCCTTCACGATCGCTTCCACCTTGCTCTCTGTTGGATGCACTCCTTTTTCTTGAATCCCAAGTAATCCACGGACTTACAGAGGAATTATTCCATGTTGTTGTAGTCGTGACAGCACTTTGTCCAGTACTTCCAGATGTTCCTCGGGAGATGGCGCAGAGACCAGAATATCATCCATAAAACACACTACATTTTGAAGTCCCTGTAGGATTTGACCATTGTGTGTTAGAAAATTGCAGGTGCTGTGGAAATTCCATAGGCCAGACGATGGTACAGGCCTTTGTGCGTGTTTATGGTAAGGTACTGCTCGGATTCAGCATCCGACTCCAGCTGCTGATATGCAAAAGACAGATCAATCTTACTGAAAACTTTTCCCACGGCCAATGTGGCAAAAAGATCCTCCACGTTAGGTAGCGGATATTCCTCTGCAAGAATACATTTGTTCACTGTGACTTTATAAATCACCACACAACCTAACTGTCTTGTCTTTCTTTGGCACAACCACAATGGAAGTTCCTCTTCTACTGCTTCTTTAAGAGCATATGGAACAGGCCTTGGTTTATGAAAGATAGGTTGAGATCCTTCTTGCACTCTCACCTTTGCTTTAAAGTCACTAATTTTGCCGTACCCATCTTGAAAAAGCTGTTTGTGTTTTTCATGTACAGAGAAGGAAGGAACACTCACCGGTGTCACATGTCTCAAGCTGAAGATCTCCTTCCAGTTTAAGGATAATTTCTGGAGCCAGTTACATCCCAGCAATGGTGGTTTGTCTCCTTTGACCACAATCAATGGAAGTGTACACTGTTGTCCCTCATATGTGACTGGAACCTTGAATACAGGGATTTTGTCTCCAGTGTACGAGGCAAGAAGAATGGAGGTTGGGCTCAATAAACAGTCCTTACATTTTTCAGTATAGATATGTTCTGGAATCAGAGACAAAGAGGCTCCTGTGTCTAGCAAGATAATGAGACACAGGTGAATGTGATGAGTGCTGATGAGTCCAGGCAGAGAATGATGGGAGATGTAGTTTGTGAGTGAAACATGATAGTCTGGTGTGGAGTGCCCTCTGGTGGCTCTCAAGGGCACTCCAGCTGGTGACCGTTACATAGCCCCCCCTCAAAGGAGCGGCTTCCAGACGCTCTAAAAATTGTCCAGGAGGGAGGTGGAGCGGAGGCGGACCCGGGGGTGGGATGGAGGGGCGGACCCAGGGGTGGGATGGAGGGGCGGACCCGGGGGTGGGATGGAGGGCCGGACCCGGGGGTGGGATGGAGGGCCGGACCCAGGGGTGGGATGGAGGGCCAGGCCCATGGAGCGGAAGAGGACCTGGAGACTGCGGCAAGACGGGAGGCCAGGGTGGAGCAGGCAGTGCAGATGACCAGGGCGGAGCAGGCTGAGCAGACGGCCAGGGAGGAGACGACCCTTCAGATGGCCAGGGAGGAGACGACCCTTCAGGCGGCCAGGGAACAGACACCGGCTCAGGAACAGACACCGTCTCAGGAACAGGAACAGACAGCGTGGCAGCGGCCATCTCTGCTGAGGACTCAGGTTCAGGCAGGTTGGCGGCCATCTCTGCTGAGGGCTCAGGTTCAGGCGTGGCGGCGGCCATCTCTGCTGAGGGCTCAGGTTCAGGCGTGGTGGCGGCCATCTCTACTGAGGGCTCAGGTTCAGGCGTGGCGGCGGCCATCTTGTCTGGAGACACTGGCTCGGCGGCGGCCATCTTGTCCGGAGACACTGGCTTGGCGGATGTGACGTGAACAGTCTCTGGATCGGCGGACGTGACGTGAACAGTCTCTGGCTCGGCAGACGTGACGTGAAGCGTCTCTGGCTCGGCAGACGTGACGTGAAGCTCTGGCTCCCACAGGACTGACGTGGAGCGCAGGCTCAGCTGCTGGATCTATGTTTCTGTCATGAACTGCTCCGAGACTCGAAGGTGAGATCCAAATGCATCTTTTATTATGGGCAATCCAAAGGCGTAATCCAAAGTACAGGCAATGGGTCAAAACACAGGTAGGCAGTCCAAACAAACAAACAAACAAAACAAAACAAAACAGGCAGGGGTCAGAGGCAAGAGAGTAATTCACGGAACAGGCAAGAAATCCAAAAACCAAGACACAGGAAACCAGGTAAAATGCTCAGAGATGCAGTGTGACACAAACAAAACTTTGCAGAGAGTAAATGAGAAAACATGGAATAAATAGGCTGAAACTAACAAGATAATGAGACACAGGTGAATGTGATAATGAGTGCTGATGAGTCCAGGCAGAGAATGATGGGAGATGTAGTTTGTGAGTGAAACATGATAGTCTGGTGTGGAGTGCCCTCTAGTGGCTCTCAAGGGCACTCCAGCTGGTGACCGTTACAGATAGTAACCTTCTGTGATAAACTTCTCCAGCAAGTCTACATACAAATTTGTCTCTGAGAGCATCATCCAGAAATGTTCCAAACTCACATGAACGTGCCAGACGTTTTAATGCCAGAATGTAATCAGATATTTTTTTCCCCAGGACTTTGCACGCTGGTTAAATCTGACACGTTTTGCTATCAGAATTGGCCTGGGGCTTGAAGTGATCAGAAAGGGTCTGAGAAATTTCCTGGTATGATAAATCAATCACTTTTTCTGGCTCAACTCAACTTTTCAAAAGGCCATATTCGCCTGGTCCCAAAACACTCAGGGAAACATTTGCTTTTTTTTTTCACTGTCAATTTCATTTGCTGCAAGCCATCGCTCAAATATCTCCAAATAGGTATCAAAATCATTTTTGGTACAGTCAAACTCAGGCACTCGTCCTATTGTGGCCATTTTCCTTGTTTTATTATTATGATGTTCCTTTTCCTTTTATTTATTAATTTATTTTTCAAATATGTCGTTAATTACGAGCAGTGAATGTCAACAGACCGGCTGTTACCTTCGTGGCTGTTGTAATCATTTCGTCCTCTAGATGCCGCCCTACTCCCACGAGCTCAGCATGTGACTGTGGCTGCCTCCATGCACTTGTAACAGACAAGTCTGTTACGAAGTCATTTTACTGCAGTCTTTCTTCCACACCACTAGGGGTGCTATTGTGCCTGAATATTCTCTTAAGTAAAGGGGGGTTTGTAGAGGAAGAGAGTAGTAAAGCAGCAGTAGAAAGCATGGCTTAACTGCATTTGTGCTATGTCCTGGTTGGGAAATGTTACATTTCAAGCTCAACTTAAAGTAAGGATTTGTTTTTTTTTCCTGATATTTAAATAGCATGCCTTGATGATGATATTGTTGATGTTTTTTTGCTAAGAAGTTTGATACAGTTTATCTTGTATGTATTTTAGAAGGACTCTTTATCAGTGACTTTAACCCTCCATGATGCACTTTAAATATGGATTTAAAGTCCAGAGGAATGTAAGCTTGGGAATTTGGCTTACTCATACTGCTCCTGATTTGGAAGAGTCTGATGCATGAGAACTGTTGTCTTTTGGAGTAAATTCATCGCAGATGGTTGGATTATTCATCTACTAAAGGACTGCTTCAACCTTGGACATTGTTTGATGAAGTATGCCTTGTCTGTTACAAGGCTTACATAGACTGATTTTCACCTTATTGAATTGTGCCACCTATTGATAATTTCTTGTGTAGCTGCTTTTCTTGTATTTGTTTTTTTGTTGCTGTTGACAATTATTTTTATTTGCATAAGGATATAAAAAAGATAAAAAAGGAATATATTGTTTTGTCATTCAGGAAGCATCTTTCTTTCTTGAGTAAATATTAGGTAAACTGAATCCCCTTTTATTGCGTTATATAACTTTGTTTTGCATTAAAAGATACGAGACGGTTATACACTTTTGCTTGACTCACAACAGTTCAGTTTCCTCTTCTATACCGTTGTTTCATCTGAGTCCTTCTTGTTCATTCTATGCACTGAGGCTTCCTAAACCACCTTGTTGCCACTGTTATGTTTTACTATTCAAAGGAACGACACTGACAACCATTTCATTGCAGAGTCTTTACTGTTGAGTGCTTTAGCTTCCGCTCTCTCGTTACACACACAGCTGCTCCAACCAGCGCTCTCCACACACACACAGAGAAACTACCGTAATGCATGGTTTAGATTCATATGAACAATACATTAAATATCATTAACAATAAGTGCTTTTGAAGTAAGGGATTGAATATTCAGCAACCAAAGCTTTATCATTTGTTCATTTGTATTATATTTGTTGAACATCAATAAAAATTTTACCCTTAAATAGGTTTGGGAGTTTTTAAAATTTCCTAATTCAGGGAACAGACACAGTCTCTATATGATGATATCTAGGTGAAAGAGGCTCTATGTAATGGGGTTTATCTGATCTTGGTGGCGTGAGACAGCTAGCAGACGGTTGGTTAAGCCAGTCTGTCTGCTTTCTGACCTGAGCCCCAGATTGTCATGTTTTATCTCTAAGACTATGTGCCATATTACTAGAGAGAAGAGCAGCACCATCCCAGGAGGGATGAATACCATCTCTTTTCAACAGGTCAGGTTTGCCCCAAAAACTTTTCCAATTGTCTATGAATTCTATATTATTTTGCGGACACCACTTAGACAGCCAGCCATTGGGTGAGGACAATTTACTAAGTATCTCATCACTCCTGCGAACAGGAACGGGACCAGAACAAATTACAGTGTCTGACATCATACTTGCGAGTTCACACACCTCTTTAACGTTAATTTTAGTGATCTCCGACTGGCGGAGTCGAACATCATTAGTGCCGACGTGAATAATAATCCTAGAGAATTTACGATTAGCATTAGGCACCTTACGATTAGGCACCACAAGACGTCGTTCACTTGCAAAGCGCAAATTTCTGGATGGCACGTAAGTCTGAAGTAATGAGTTTAGGTAAAAGGGAGCAGAGCCAGTGGTTGTTCTGTAGGCAAATGTCAGTGACATGAATTTGATGTGAGCGGCAACTGGCAACCAGTGCAGTTTAGTGTGGAGAGGAGTGACGTGTGCTCTCTTCGGCTCGATAAAGACACTCTTGCTGCAGCATTCTGGATCAGCTGCAGAGGTTTGACAGTACATGCTGGAAGACCAGTCAGGAGAGCATTACAATAGTCCAGTCTGGATAGAACAAGCGCTTGGACAAGGAGTTGTGTGGCCTGCTCTGATAAATGTATAAATTATTATATACCCAGGACATAATTTGTATTACTCTTTTTTATTTTGTCTTTTGTATTGTATACTGTTTTATGCATGCCTTGTAATAAAATCAGTAGTTAATGTAACCCAATCTGTACTTGTTTCATATCAAAATGACCCAGTTCTAATTTCTTAAACATTGTTGTACAGCACCTCCTCATAACCTACATTTATATTCCTGTTACATTAATCAAGATTTATTAGGACACAAATCTGCCAGACCACTCTGATCATGTAAAGAATGCCTGAATTTCAAGAATTTCCTGCTCAAAATGACACCCTTGCATCAGGTCAAGCCACATTCGGGAGGTCTGACCTTTGCCACTTAAAGGCCACCATGTAATGCCTGGCTCACACTACAGGAGTTTTAGGCCGATTTAACCCAAATTTTCCCCTCCCGAGAATCTGAGAAAAAATACTGTTGAGGACCTCGATCGGTTCCGATGTTCGGCGCAGATTATCTGGTAATGTAAGGCATTCATAGATCGAATCTTGCACCTCCCGAACTGCTCTCACACAAATCGGGCTCGCCCCGATCATATCATACATGTTTGATATTTAGGATTCTAGCAAAGAATTCTGGAAGAAAATCTGCAAAGATTCTCCTTAAGTGTGTCCTGCAATCACAATCGGTTAGGATTTTAAAACTCCTATAGTGTGAGCCAGGCATTAGCCTCAGTGCATTCAGATTTTTCAGATATCTCTGTTTGCCCAGGAGCCACATGGTTCGAGCTTTCCACTCAGAAGAGAGAATTCCTGACTCTGTCATCTTTCTGAATAACATCTCTGAAATTCATCCTTATTGCAACTTCACTACTTCTGAACCAACAAACCATCAAGACTTTAATCTAAGACTGCATCCAACTCCAATAAACAGAGGTTTAGCATAAGCAATCGACTATTTGTTACCAATGTGCTTTAATATAAATGACTGAACAAAACAATCATAGTTTTATATGAAATGTACAGATTGATTAAACAATACATGACAATGGGAGTGTGCTTGTGTATTACCTTAAAGGGATAGGTCTGTGTTGCACGTCATCACGCATCACACACATGACCAGCGTCGGCCAATAGTGAGCCTACGTGGTGACGTGTAACACAGACGCGCTGCGCAAAAACACTACGAGGCCCAGAGAGAAGGAAATGAATAGTGGAATAAAGTCGTTATTTTTGTTTGTTTTTGCGCACAAAAAATATTCTCGTCGCTTGATATACTTAAGATTGAGCCACTGTAGCCACTTGGACTATATTAACGATCTCTTTAATAACTTTTCTGGGCCAGCAAGTTTGGGCCACCTAGCAGCCTATGGAGGAGTGAGACAAGGCTCAGATTTCATCAAAAATATCTTAATTTGTGTTCCGAAGATGAACGAAGGTCTTACGCGGTTGGAACAACATGAGGGTGAGTAATTACTGACAGAATTTTCATTTTTGGGTGAACTATCCCTTTAAGAGTGCGAAAGTTGTTTAGCCCGATGAGATCTTTATGTGTACTGAGTTTCATATTAATTCATGCAATCGTGTTTGAAATATGGACCAAGTTTTCGAACTCCGTTCAAGGGGGCGCTGTTGAGCCCTCCGCCACGCCCGGGTACCAGCTTCAGCCCGGCCCTGATGGCCTGTTCTGGCCTGTGTGCAAAGTTTCAAGAGTTTTCGAGCACTTTAAGGGCCACCCCCCCCCCCCCCCCCCACCCCCGAAACCTTGAAAAATAATAATTAAAAGCAATTATTAAAAGCCCCCCCCCCCCCACACACACACACACACACACACACAGAGACGCAGAGAGACGCAGAGAGAGAGAAAATGCTACCAAAATATCTGACTTCCTGTTGGTATAAATACATAAATAGAAATGGCCTTGGCTCTGAAAAGTGTGTGCAGATGAGCGTGAGTTTGCAGAGGCAGAGAATAGATGAGGTTGGATTAGGCTGAACAACTGACCTCTGTGTAAAGTCCCTATTTACTGCATGTAATTATAGCACTATACTGATGTGCATCTGCATTGCGTGTGATTGTATGCATATATTGCTCTGCGTGTCTTTCACACTTATCTCAACACTTTCCTGCCCTGTTAGAGATGCAGATGGGTGGAACCGGTGGAACCGTGAGAACAAGGAAGCAGAAATGAGAGACAGATAAAGGATATGCATATGTTTGTTAATCACTGTTATCTGACACAACTGTTTCTTTGAATATCCTTGAGACTGAAGTCAATCTGGAATTAGAGCTTCCATTATCATCATCATCATCATCATCATCATCATCATCATCACCATCATCACCATCACCATCATCATCATCATCATCATCATCATCACCATCATCATCATCATCATCACCATCACCATCACCATCACCATCATCATCATCACCATCATCACCATCACCATCACCATCACCATCATCATCATCATCACCATCATCATCATCACTCTCTGCCTGATCTCAGGTCAGTTCTTTACTGGTCTGTCCGGGTCAAATAACTTATTATTACATTTTATGATCCAGCTTGATCATATTTAATAACCCAGCACAAATGACCTTGTGTTTGGCAGGTCTGGTACTTTGTTTCAAAGTGACTGGATGCTGAGTTTCAATGTTCAAGCGCATGAACCCGAACCAGAAAAAGTCTAATGATAACACTTTAGAATAATGGTCCATCATTAATAAGTAATTAACTATTAATTAATATAGAAACAAGCTTAACTAATCAGTAAGTAATATCAAATTTAGGAGACAATTCCCTATTAGATAATCAATAATTACTGAATGAGATTAGCCTCATTAGAACTAATAGGTAATTATGACAAATTATAAAGAATTACTAATTAATTACTAATCACAACATTAACGTGTGTATCAACTCATAATGTAATAACTGCACATAATGTAATAAGGATTACGCTATTATTGTAATAATATGCTCATAATGTAATCATTTTTTCAAAACGTAATAAAATCTTGAGCTCATAATGTAATAACAATTATTATATTATTTACAATTATAACAAATATTACAATTAATAACAATTATTATATTATTGTCATACATGTATTGTGATTGTCAAAACATTTTAGTACTTAAACTGAATTTTATTAGGCTTAGTGACAACATGTTACAATGTTTACACAGTACAATTTCTGCTAAGCTATGTTTTTTTTTATTGCTTGACACAAATTTCACGATTTCAATTAAATAAAATTCTTGTGATTTTATTTAATATTGACTCATTTGGATAAATATTAGGTACACAAGATAGGCGTTAGTTTTTCTCAAGAAAAAAAAAATCTCACCTAATGCTGTAAACATACAGAGAGTCCTATCAGCTGGCAGTATTATTTAAGGTTAAAAATAACTCAAATTAAATATAATGCGTTTTTTATTATAATAACAACTTTATTTAATGATATAAGTAAAAAATGTAATAAATATGTAATATAATACACATATTTAGCAAAATACTCTCTATAGCTCTTTTTTTCTAGCCAACTAATGTGCTATAGCCTATATATTATGGTCATTAAATGGCTTTCCTGAGGTAAATGTTATGTGACATAATTGTTCTCCAGCTGTTTTACTGACCCCTTTCCGCGGATGAAAAACACTGATTGGTCGATATTATGTATGAGGAATATACATTTCGGTAAGTTGTACTGTATCTTTCAACAGTTTCGTGTTTATTTACTAGGCTAGTAGCTAGTAGAGGTGAATAGTAAAATTTAGCTAGTAGAATTTCGTAATAAAATTGACAGAATCTGAGAGCTGAGATTTTTAGAGTAATCTGCTCTGCCTAGTCTGTCGGTCTCTGTGTCCTCTTTGCTTCGCGATTTTTCTGTGTGTGAGAAAATGGATTTGTGGCGTGAGAGCGTGTGAAAAGTGTCAGTCGCGTCAGTCTCACGCTGAATGTGTGAGAGTTGGCAGCTCTATAGCAAAAAAAAAAAAAAAACTTTAAATAATGCTAACATAATGACTAAATAAATAACACTGGAACAGTTAAAGCAGCCACATCTATGCTTTAACAACACAGGCTACACACATTTCTGGGAGTCCTGAAGAAAAGCAGGAAAATGTTTTCAGAACTACATCTTCAGACAAACACTACATCAGTCCAACCTTATATTCAAAGTAAAAGAATGTTAAACACGTATGTTGAAATGCAACATTGAATAGTGTGATGTTCTTCCAGTAGATGTTCTTTATGGTAAACCATCCATAGAACACACGTCTCATTACAATCCAGGCTTCTTCAGTTTTAGAGCAAGGCCCCTTTGTACAACTTCATCATGCTGATGCAACAGTCCTCGTCCATCTCAAGTTGCAAAAGATCTACTAAAGCTTCTCTGATATATATACCAGAAAAATGGCTGGGGAAGCTCTCTGAAAATGGCTCAGACTTTATTAAAAGTGTGAACATGTCCATGGACAGACAAATCTTAAAAAATAAAGAGGCAAATATGGGCTAACAGCCAGAGAGTCAAGACTAAGATTAGCATTGACACAAGGATATCTGTTAGTGTCATTGCTATGATTATGAGCAGGTCCATATCTGAATCAGGAATACGGCCAGGATGAAAGCCATGGTCCATGTTTGAGTGAGGAATAGGGCCACAGTTAATGTTGGAGATAAGACAAGTTGCGACTCTGCCTCCTTAATAGACTGAATAAATGGAGATACTGTCCCATGAAGACTAACATAGTCTAGACTAGTGGTCCCCATGACCTTCTGCAATGAGGCCCAGAATTAGCAGACCTTCACTAGAATGACCAGATGGGGATAATAAAGTAGTCACTTCTACACCAAGTGTTGATACAACGAGAAACTGTATATTGAAAATAATGGATGCTCTTTAAAGTGTTAAACAAGTTTTTATAACAACCATTTAAATGACTATATCTCAACAAAAAAAAAAGGAAAAAAAGTACATAATTAGAGAGTGAAATCTTTTTTTTTATTTTTTGGGTCAAAGTAACTCAGAGTGATGGAGCATGTCATAATCACACAATTAGTAAGATTTTTATACAAATAAAAGTTCACAATGTAGCCTATAATAAGCCTAATTTTCCTTTAATGTAATATCTTATTTTACATAAACTATTATCATGTTCTGAGCTTAAATGTATTATATTGAAAGATAATTATTATATTGTAAACACTGTTTTACATTGTGTGCTGGTATTACTGTATAAACTGTGATTACATTATAAGTTGCCACAGTGTGTTCGTAATGTAATACATTTCTCATACAATAACCTATTACATTATGTGAAAAACTGTTATTACATTGAAAATGTATTATTACATTATGAGCTCAAGATTACGTTTTGATTTTATTACATTATGTGCAGTTTTTACATTATGAGTTGCAACAACGTGTGTCTGAGACGTTAGCAATTGTCTTTTTTTACTCTCAACGTGGTCATAAACTGCATCACTAATTACTCAAGTGTTACTTAGTCACTACTATGCAGGAATTACTAGTGATCTGGACCAGTATTTTATTTATTTTTTCAGTTATTTTTATTACCATTTTCCAACAGTTTTATACAAATCACTTACATATATACAATTTGTATATGTACGAATGTAGACAGGAAAAAAAAAAAAAAATGAATAAAAAATAAAAAATAAAAAAACAAAGCAAAAATCCTGCACACACTTGAAGTATTAAGTAAAAATATATCAAATCAGGCATTAGGAGGGCCGTCCAAATTTACTTATTATAATAATTAATAAAAGGTTGCCAAATTGAGTAAAATGTTTGTTCTTTCTTCCTTAAAGAATATTTAATTTTGTAAATATTGCATTACGTCTCTAAGAAGGTTTTGATGAGTTTTTTTTTATGAGATTTTCCATCTGTTCCCAATCAGGTTTGAGAGATCCATTCCAAAATGACATACATCGAATATTGCAGGACCAATAGTAGAGCCGGAAGCTTGGCAATCCCATTCCTCCTATGGGTTTGGGTCTTTGTGAAAAGGATTTTTTCATTCTTGGTGTCTTTTTATTCCAAATAAAGGACGCAACTAAAGAATCTATTTTGGTAAAAAAATTCGTATGAATCAAAATTGGAACAGTGAAATAAAAATAATTATTTCGGTAAGACATTCATTCTGATAATATTAATTCAGCCAGCGAGAGAGATCGGGAGATTAGACCACCTCTCGATCTGTTGCTCCGTTTGCGGGCCATTCTACAGAATTGGTGCAAAGTCAGAGTTGGAAACATCTTGAATTTTTTTTGTTTTTTCCCACAAATTTTGCATGTATGCAAATTGTATAATATCCAAGGTACGCTTTTCTAGTAATTGTGCAGTTAATTCTCATATTGTATTTTCAGAAAATGCTGGAATATTTTCCTTCTCCCCAAATTTGTCACTACCGAAACACAATATTAAATAATTTATTAAGAAGGCTTATAATGACCTATTAAGATTTTGTTTACATCTACCTTATAAATATATATTTTTTCTATTTTTAAAAAATATTTTTACTGGTGAAATCAATAAAGATTATAATTTTAATAATATTTTAAGTGTGATTTATGAGATTTGTTGTATTTTGAACCCAATCTTTCTTTGTAGAAGGCATAAAGTTTATCGTACTGATTTCAAAGTTAAGGATTCATTAGTTTGAATATGCATTGAACCAAACACTATCATAACATCTTAGTTGATAATTCAATATACTTTATTTTTGACAAAACATCCCATGTTACGGTAGTGACTGCACATTTTTGGTAGTGACAGTAATGTTTTGGTAGTGACCACAATAATTAGTTTGCCATGGCTGAATCAGACTGTCCACATTTTATGTTAATATAAATAAATAACTATGATCCACATATGCAGTCAGTACATATAGCAGACACACATCTGACAGTAAATATCTTATAAGAACACCTAGAGCTATTCTATACTTTGGGTCTTGAGGTGCAAGTGAGAAGAGGTATGCTCATAGATTTTTCTTCCCAAAAAAACAACAACTTACAATGTAGACTCAGAACCACTTTGTTTTATTTGCACATTTTCAACATTTTGTTTATGAGTCATTCAGATAAATCTCCAGAACCACTGAACTGTGTGTGTGTGTGTGTGTGTGTGTGTGTGTGTGTGTGTGTGTATGTGTGTGTGTGTGTGTGTGTGTGTGTGTACATAAAACATTAATTTCAGAATAATTTTCCTCATTCAGATAAATCTCCAGAACCACTGAACTGTGTGTGTGTGTGTGTGTGTGTGTGTGTGTGTGTGTGTGTGTGTGTGTGTGTGTGTGTGTGTGTGTGTGTGTGTGTGTGTGTGTGTGTGTGTGTGTGTGTGTGTGTGTGTGTGTGTGTGTGTGTGTGTGTGTGTGTACATAAAACATTAATTTCAGAATAATTTTCCTCATTCAGATAAATCTCCAGAACCACTGAACTGTGTGTGTGTGTGTGTGTGTGTGTGTGTGTGTGTGTGTGTGTGTGTGTGTGTGTGTGTGTGTGTGTGTGTGTGTGTGTGTGTGTGTGTGTGTGTGTGTGTGTGTGTGTACTGGTGTCTGATCACCCTCACTGGAAGTGCTAGGTGGTGTGGAAGCCCTGCAAAATGTCTCCACCTCTTTTTGTCTTTTCACCATCATCCTGTGTCTTTTCCTCCATGCTTTTCTGACATCTCTTTGCTCCCTGTCAGGTAATTCACTGATACTCTTCAACTTTCCTTCTTCCCTTCGTTTCTTATTTCTTTCTCTTTCTTTCCTTAAGTATTCCTCGTACTTCACTGGGTCTTCCCTCAACCTTTGTTTGTATTCTCTCTGTCTCTCTGTTGTAGTTTTTCTATTTTTTTAGGCATGTTGGTGTTTTATGTCATTCTCCCTGTCAAGTTAATCATATAAATTAACATTACTGACAACAACCTTACACCTAAGCTAGTATCATGGACTGCAACCTTAAGTAATTGTAACCTCATTACATTACAGAATTTTAACAGAATATTGCATACTAAAACACTACTAAAACATACTACAGTAGTAATTATTTGCATAACTGTACTAAAATGTAGTTTATTCCTCCAAATAAAGGATTATGTGTTCCCTTTTGTCACTACCAGAACAATGTCACAACCGAAACTTCAAGAAAATGTTTCGGTTGTGACTGTTTTGGTAGTGACAATTTTAGATACTTTTGAGCCTAGCTCGAAGATGCTAATCAGCACATGGTTAGCAATCACTGGTCAGAACAGTTGAACACATATAACAACTAAATTTTATGGAATAACATCCAAAAAAAAATTCTCAATAGCAGAAAAAATGAGTTTGGTAGTGACATTCCTTAAAGTTACACACAGATTTTTAGACTTTAGAACACATTTACCTCAAAATGATGGGATCAATCTACTCACCATATAGCACATGAGAGAGAGGGACACAGGAATATTTCCTGATCAAAAATGTAGGAGTGTGGTTAAAATCAGTCTCAGCCAATGGACTACAACATTCACTGTTTTGGTAGTGACATGAAAATGCGGGACATGTTTTTTTTGATAAAGTTTCATGATTTAAAAATAAAATATAAAATAAATATTTTTTTTAACTTCATTTTTTTTTAAAAAACAAAAATATATTTTTTAAAACAAGAATGGAAAAATTTGCCAAAATTTTTTCAATATCATTTTCACAAGTTGAAATTTAGGGGTTAGGGTTTGGGACAGCCACCTCCTAATTGAAAGTAGCCCATAAATTATGATTTTATATATATAAAGCTTACTGATATCTTAAATATTATTGTGGGTTTCAATAGATAATTGAAGGATCTTAGTAAACATCTAAGATTTTAATAATTAAATGCTTTTCAAATGTGTTTTTTGGATGAGGGACAGCAGTTTGCACCAATTCTGTAGAATGGCCCATATAGGTTCACAAAGTTTTTGCTGAAGAGGCCAGATATTTCTTGCGTGATATTTATTCCGAGATATTTAAAACAGTCTGAAACAGCGAAGGGAAAAGGGGTGAACGTATGTACTTGATCTTTTGCCTTTAATATTATATCCTGATACTTTACCGAAGTCAGATAGCATGGTCATCATTTTTGGTAGAGACAGAAATGGATCTGAAATATATAGAAGCAGATCGTCCACATATAAGGACACTTTATGCTCCTTATCTCCTCTTACAATCCCCTTATAATCCCCTGTAGAGCGCAGCAAAATAGCAAGAGGTTCTATGACCAGCGCGAACAACAAGGGAGACAAAGGGCAGCCTTGTCGTGTTGAGCGGTGAAGAGCAAAAGCGCAAGAGTCCATTTTATTTGTGTGAACACATGCTTTAGGCTGAGCGTAAAGCAGTTGAATTAAAGAAATGTAGTAGGGGCCAAATCCAAACCTCGACAGGGCCGAGAAGAGAAAATCCCACCCGACCCTGTCGAAGGCCTTCTCGGCATCTAGTGAGACCAATATTTCGGATACTTCTTTATTTGGATTTTGAGTGTAGATAATGTTGAACAGTCGCCTGATGTTAAAAAACAACTGCCTGTCTTTAACAAATCCAGTTTGGTCTGGTGACACAACAGTTGGAAGGACCTTTTCCAAACACATGGCTAAGATCTTTGCCAAAATTTTGTTATCTACATTCAAAAGGCTTATGGGTCTCTATGAACCTGGTTCTAGAGGGTCCTTGCCAGTATAACGTTGGAGGTAGAGAACCTGTAGTCATTGCTTCATTATAGACACTATAACAGCCTTGTAAAATTCAACACTGTAACCATCAGGGCCAGGGCACTTAGAGTTTTGCATACACTGTATAGCTTGTTTTATTTCTAAGTTTGAAATAGGTTGTTCTAATAATTTTTTGTTTTCTAGATTTATAGTGGGTATCTGAAGGTTATCAAAAAAATTGTTCTATTAAGTTTGAATCATTTTTGGATTCTGAAGAGTACAATTTAGAATAGAAATTCTTGAATGTGTCATTTATTATTTGGTTGTTGTCTGACCAGAATCTGTTCGTATCTCTGTAATTAACATTGACGCTGCTTCTTCTTTAATTTGCTGGGCTAATAGTTTACCTGTTTTTTCCCCATTTTCATCATTTTTGTGTCTTAATTGTGTCAAAAATGTAGTCGTTTCTGCTGTGTATAGTAAATTGAGTTCAGTCTGCAATGACTGCTTTCTTCTATAAAGGTCTGGTGTGGGGGAGTTAGCATAAACTCTGTCAATTTCCTTAAGTTCTTGGGTCATTTTCAACTCCTTTTCCCTTCGCTGCTTATTTTTCAAGCTATTCAAGCAAATAATCTGGCCTCTCATGTATGCTTTAAATGTTTCCCACAAGGTGGATCTTTTGATCTCTGGATCATCATTTGTATGCAAAAATATATCAATTTGATTTTGCGGTTCTTCTATAACTTTATCATCCGCTAAAAGAGCATTATTAAACCTCTGATGGTTTATGGGGTCTTTTGGGACCCCAAATGACTTTTACTCAAATAAAAAAAAAAATTCCCTTTGTCCAAATGGTATGAAACCTTCTACGGCTCTCAACACTTTCTAGATCTACAAAAAAAAAAAAAGAAATTGGAATGATATCTGTTTTTATGTTAGCGTGACAAAAATTGTGACACTCGTGGTCTTCGGGGTCTCTGGAGACCCCGCAATCAAAATAGACAAAATTCATCATCAAAATCAGAAACAACGCAGAACACATCGACAGAAATGGCACAAATTAAGTGGCATACTTCCACCAATGCAAAAAACATCCACAATGCTAAATTATATTGCTCACAACAATATAACACGCTCACAACAGTGTGCGTGTACACACACACACACACACACACACACACACACACACACACATATAGAGGAATACATTTTTGAGACTATAAAAACTGTTCTCTTATCATTTGTAAAATAAAATCATCCAAAATGCAGTACCACCACAAAAATAAATTGGTGACACTGACACATTGAAAAATGTGCACACACACACACACACACACACACACACACACATTTGTAAGGCTATAATTTGTCAAATAAAATCATCCAAAATGCAGAACCAACACAAATATAAAGTGGTGTGGTGACACTGGCACATCGACAATGTGTACTCACACACTCTCTCTCTCTCTTTATCTCTCAGACACACACACACACACACACACACACACACACACACACAATTGTGTGTGTGTCTAGAATCTAGAATTAGATTAAAAATAAATGATTGAAATAAATGATAAAATCTTAAGACTCCAACATTTCTCTTTGTAACATTTTGTTCAGGTTTGGTTCTAATCATAATGTAACATTATTGAAAAACTGGGGGTTTTTGGTACAAAAAAATGCTAAACTTTGACAAAAATATTTTATTTTTGTTATAATTGTGATCTAGAAGAGACCCCAAAAACCTCAAGTGTAGACATAAATAAAGACCATCAGAGGGTTAAACCGCCATTTTTTGGTTGTCGGGTCTTGCCCCGTCTCTATGTGGAATGATACTGGACTATGGTCAGATAACACAATTGCTTCATAATCACAGTGTTTGATGTTTGTTAAATATGCATAATCAATTAAGAAAACGAATGATGAACCGGAGAGAAGAAATCGATGCATTTTTCCTGAAGTTTCTTATGATCAGCAGCAAGAGATTGGCAAGAATTCTCTAGAGCCGTGAGCCTGTCAGAGGTGTCGCTGAGGGACTGCTCCATGCCCGTCTGTATGTTAGCTGCTTCTGCCGGCATTGGAAACAGTCTCTCAACTTTTTCCGTTAGCTCATCACGAATAGTTTTCATGTCCGCTTTGGTTGTCTCCCGCAAGGATGAGATCTCGTCGCGTATTTCTTTGCCCAGGCCCTCTATTTCTGTTTTAAGAAATGATCGCATGGTGTCTCCGTACGAGTTGAATTCTGATCTCAGCTCGGAAACTGCCTAGTGAGATTGGGCCTTCTTCTGTTAGCCCCGCGGCACCGCTAGCTTTATCACCTTCACTTTTTCCTGTGGTGGCGGCGTGAGACTCAACCTCCAGAGTCGTCTGCGTGTATTGTCTGCCCTTCCTTTGAGACATTTTGATATCACGGACGTTGTGGCTCAGTTTGTTTGAAATTAGCTGGTCTGGAAAATACAATTTAATACAATTTACACTGAGCTGGTCCCTTGCTCTGCTCACGCCATGCGACCAGAAGTGGAAGTCTCCCCTCTGGACCAGTATTTTAAAGTGAAATACATCTTTCTCACTTAAAAATTATGGTCGAGATCACTAGTAGTTCCTACATAGTGAAAAGTGATTTTTATTTAATTTTTTATGTGACCTACTGAGAAACGGGTAGTTATTGTAAAAAAGAAAAAAGAAATGAAAAACTGTAATACAGAAACAGGGCCACAAGCAGAAAACTGTTGTAAATACAAAAAAAGCTGGTAAATACGAAATATATATGCTCATTTAATTGAAAATAAATACATAAATAAACATAATGTATCCAAATGTTCCACAATACTTTGCCCCTGTTAATTAATATAATATAACTGTGATAAACATGCAGATACAGTTGAAGACCTCCGATGCAAAAGCCTCTAAAAGCCTCCTCTGTCAAAAATGAGATGATAATATTCTCCACACAGAGTATACGTTCATCAAATACTTTCACTTCAAACTCACTAGATCCCAGCCTCAGCCCATTCAGAACTGCCGGTACTTGGCTAGAAACATATACGTAGGAGCCTGATAAAAATGTTCATATTAAACAAAAACTTTAGACGGACTTAGAGGCTTTTGCATCTGAAGTCTTCAATTACAGTTGTTTTTACAATCGCTACACATTTCTCAATACTTAGGTCACTTTTTCAAAACTCTTCACACAGTTCCCCGAACCAACTTTAAGCTTCACACAGCGGTTCATTTCACTTTCAAAATGCTCTAAAACTGACAAAATAATTCAAATGTGCCTCAAATCAAGTCATTCTTCCATAACACTGGCAAAAGTTGTGACCCAACAAACACACTTTGTCATTCATAACTGACCTAAAACCCCTAAAAACAGGAAGAGTTTCATGATGTGTGGAATAGATGGATGGATGTACAGAACTGTGAAGGTTCTAGTTCTCTCTCTTCTTTCCCCGTGTGTTTTCCTTGATCCATGTTCATGCATGTGAAACAAAATCATTCTGAAGCCATCCTGTTTTACTAAAAGATGACTGACAAAAAATAATAATAATTACTAAGAGAAACTACCTGGGCAGACTTTCAGCTGAAATTGCAATTAGTTTTGTTTGTAATAATTATTATTTTATTTTATTATAAATATTCTTCTAATATTTTATAATAATTCCTGCAGAAATGTGCAAAGTTTGCCATCATTCTGATTTGAATGTGCTTTTATCAGTTTTGAAAGCAGTGTTAGCTTTATAAAATATATATATAAATATATATAAATATATATATATATATATATATATGCTGCAAATAGTGTTTTGCAGATGGTGAAGAATGAATGACAAAAGTGTTCATGAATTTGAGAAAATGTGGTTATTGTCATTGAATCCATTTTGTGTGAAAGCAATGGAAAATGATTCACAGTTTGTTCTGCATAGAGTTTGTGACTTCAGTTTTGACCGATGCATGTGAGCAATCAAAAAAAAAAGAAGAAGAGAAACTGAAAGTTTCTCAGGTTTAATATCCCACACCACAAGTATTTTTGTCTCGATTTGCTCTTATCATCCGATCGTGGCTGTATCTCTATTAGTGTTACTCGATCTTAGTGCTGCATTTGACACCATTGACCACAACATTCTTTTAAACAGACTCGAAAATTATGTTGGCATTAGTAGAATTGCATTAGCATGGTTTAAATCATACTTATCTGACCGTTATCAGTTTGTAACAGTAAATGAAGAGATGTCTTATCGATCACAAGTTCAGTATGGCGTACCACAAGGCTCAGTACTAGGACCGCTGCTGTTCACTCTCTACATGCTACCATTGGGAGATATCATTAGGAAACATGGAATTAGCTTTCACTGTTATGCTGACTGTCACGAAACTGCTCCAAGACACGGACGTGAGATCTAAATGCAGCTTTATTTTAAGGTGTAATCCAGAATCATAATCAAACACAAGGGTCAAGCACAGGAAGGCAGTCCAAACAAACAAACAAACAAACCAACAAACAAACAAACAAACCAGGCAGGGGTCAGAGGCAAAAGAGTAATCTAGGGAACAGGGCAAGAAATCCAAAAACCAAGAGACATGAAACCAGGGAGAATGCTCGGAATTGCAGCGTGACACTAAAACAAAACTTCACAGTGAGTGAATGAGTGAACATGGTATAAATAGGCTGAGACTAACAGGGTGATGAGACACAGGTGAATGCAATCAGTGATGATGAGTCCGGGCAGTGAGTTCTGGGAAATGTAGTTTGTGAGTGAAACATGATAGTCTGGTGTGGAGTGCCCTCTGGTGGCTCTCATGGGCACTCCAGCTGGTGACTGTTACACTGATGATACTCAGCTGTATATTTCTTCAAAACCTAACGAAACTTACCAATTCACCAAATTAACGGAATGCATAGCTGATATAAAAAAATGGATGACTAATAATTTCCTACTTCTAAATTCTGAAAAAAACAGAGATTCTAATTATTGGACAAAAAACTTCCTCACATAATAATCTACTGTCTAACACTTGATGGCTGCTCTGTCAAGTCTTCGTCGTCGGTTAGGAACCTGGGTGTGCTCTTTGATACCAATCTTTCATTTGAAAGTCACGTGTCTAGTATCTATAAAAACGCATTTTTCCATCTTAAAAATATATCTAAATTACGTCATATGCTTTCATTGACAAATGTGGAACAATTAGTTAATGCATTCATGACCTCAAGGCTAGATTATTGTAATGCTCTACTGGGTGGTTGCCCTGCACGCTTAATAAACAAACTACAGCTGGTCCAAAACGCAGCAGCTCGAGTTCTTACCAGAACCAGGAAGTATGACCATATTAGCCCGGTTCTGACAACACTGCACTGGCTCCCTATTAAACATCGTATAAATTTTAAAATATTGCTGATTACTTACAAAGCACTAAATGGTTTAGCTCCGCAGTACTTGAGCGAGCTCTTAACGCATTATAGTCCTTCACGTCTATTGCGATCTCAAAACTCTGGCCAGTTGATAATACCTAGAATATCAAAATCGATTGACTTGACTTGACTTGACTTGTCAGTAACTGCTTATTTAGACCAAGTAATGATAGACCAAGACTCAAACTAGTAACTGTAATCTGCAAACATTTAGTATTTTTGAGATTGTCAGCTTATAACTGTGTCCGCTTAGCTGATTAACAGAAGTCAATCAGGCTAGTTTCTGCTTTCAGATTGTGTGTAGATTTTGAGTACAACTTTGCTATCATTTAATTGTATTTAATTTGACTATAAACTATTCTTGGAGCTCAATAGCAGCTGGACTGAACTGACAGGAGCCAAACATTCAGATGTGGATGAAAATAAATAAATATATTCATTTATTTAAAGTATGTTTAAACAATTTACAGAAAATGGACAATTATTGTAACTTGTTTAATTTAAGCCTAAATGAATAAATCTGTATTCTTTCAGTATTTTCCTTAATTGGGGCAGAAGGTCATGTGACCTGTTATTGACATCTCCTGCCAGCCAGCTGAAGATTGAACCCACACACACAGTCTACAGAGTGTGTGTGTGTTTGTCCTCGGGGTTCGCCTCACACAACAGGAGTACTGATCGTAAATATTCATGTTGGATATTTTACGATTTGAGATCGTTGTTTCAATATTGTTATGATTTATCTGTAGCATTCTTTCAAAGGCATATGCCATTTTTAATTTCCTTAACTTACCTGAAGTGAAAGGGCCTAACTTCACTCTTTATAAATATCTTTGTTCATTTTTTTTTTTTTTTTTTTTTTTTCTGGTGAAAGGAAACAATATAAAACCAACTCAACGTGGTTTGCTATAGTCAGTTGCTATAGTAAACTGGTTTAGCTGGTCTCTCTCAACCCAAACCCCTCTAAAACCATTAAAAATGTTTGGCCAGACTGTGAGACCAGTTTAGGGTGTTCTTCTTAAAAGGTTTTTTTCTTTTCTTTTCTTTCAGGAACTCAAAGTGCAGCAGTAAACTTAGACCATGGAGGACAACTTGATTGAAGTTGATTTCATCAACTTTACCGCAGCTGATTATCATGATATCTATTACCATGATCCAAGCTATAATAATTCTTCTGAAATCAGACTGTCCATCTTCCTCATCACTGCTGTGTGTGTGGGGGTGCCGTGTCTGATTTGGGCTTTTTATTTAGTGCATCTTCAGAGAAAGACCAGAGGCCGGATCTCAGCCTTCATCATCCTCCTCCTCCTCTGTGACCTGTTGCAACTGCTCCTGTATATATATACAGTGTCAAAACTTCTTTCTTTCAGCTTTTTCCATGGCTTTTACTCAGTCATTATAATCTTTGGATATTTTTGTCTGAAAGTGTGTGGCGTTCACCTGCAACAGCTGGTGTCTCTGGAGGGGGTTCTGACACTGAAATATCCACTGATCTCTGCTCATATTTTCTCAACCCCCTGTTACATCATAATCTCCATCATTATACTTATTTTTACTGTAATGTGTGTATTATTGCTGGCTTTTGATGGCCGTGGTAATGGTTTTTATCTCGCTGTTGGCTCAATTCTGGCACCTGTGTGTTTATTGGTTGTCACAGGAATAATCACATGCAAAGCCCCGCCCACTCCTGCCAGAACACCTGTCAGTGACAACAGACCAGGCGCATCGTTGTTTCTTGTTA